>CM033630.1:12362974-12945474 GCA_019453435.1 Rhinogobius similis
TATGTGCTATGAGCAAAACTGTAACAAAAAACAATCACTGGTTGTTGTTTTTTTTAATGAGTAGAGGGCGGTTTTATTTTTGTAAAGAAATTACGAAATGCAAATGGTTTAATGAATTACATAGAACTCCTAACTACTCACTCCGTCCCTGTAACTCCAAAAGAGTTCAGTTATGGATGCAATTCCCAAATAAATCTTTCTGCTTTTCAAAGGCAGCACCAGTCACTCAAACTCAGACCCTCTCTCTGTGACACAATCCTCTGTGGGAGAAATAGGGAGACAGGTGTGCCTTTAACTATGCCTTCACTCACCTCCTCATCCAGTTGCGAGAGCTGCGCAGGCTTGAGCGAAAAAGTTAACGAACTGGAACGACGAATCTCCACGCTATTTAAAATCCAAGAGGATGGCGATCAGGATATAATCCTGGGAAGGACTTACGCCGCTGCCACCAGTTTACAGTTAGCCGACACGGCTAACTACTCCACCACCAACGCCTCCCAAACACGCCGGCTGTCCTCACCAGTTCCACGTACCATCACAGACGAACAGCACTGGTTTCAACAGGGAGCACGACCAAAAGCTCCAACCAGCTCCACTCCTGTCAAATCAGACCCGTGGACTCTCGTTGGGTCCCGCAGTGGCTCCAGGGCGCGGGATAGCCTGCGCTCTCCAAACACTGGAGCTACAAAACTGGATAACAAGTTCACTGTCCTGGCCTACGACGAACACTTTCCGCCTATGGGAGCAGGTTCTCCCGGACGAGTAGCTCGACACCGAAGATCCAGCCGGCCCGACCCGCCGCCAACAGCCCGCTCTCAGACCCACGGCTCGGCTGTTAGGTCTCGCCACGGGCGCATGCATTTCACCCCGGCTCCTCAACCTCCCGGGCTGCGGGGCTTGGCCAGCAGATCACCACCACCTCTGGGTCTACTGCATGAAAGTGAGTTTCCGCTGCTGCACTCACCGCCACCTGCTGCTCCATCCCCATCTGGAGGCTCCGTGGCTGCCTCCCCACACGCGTCGGGACAGACCGCTCGGCGTGGGTCGGGGGGCTCCGCTGCGCTCCCCCAGCGCACGCAAAGCCCGACCGCTTACCGTGAGCTGGGCGGCACCTCTACGTCCTCCCAACTCATGTCGAGCTCGAATGTTCGGCGTGAGTCGGGAGGGTCCGCTGCTGCGCCCTCCACGCGCGCTTCGAGCCTGAAAACTCGGGGTGCCGCGGGAGACGGCCGCGCTCCTGCAGGTGGTCCCGTGACGCTGCAGAGTCGGATTCGCAACTCTGCAGATGGCCCAGTCACCGCGCCCAAGCCAAGCCCGTCCGTTCTGGTATTAGGCTCGTCCATGGTGCGGCATGTCCGAGTAAAGAAAGGCTACACCTCCTGTCACCCAGGTGCTCTGATAAAGGACATTACAGACTCCGCTCCCACCATCCTCCACCACCACCCATCAATATCAACAGTTGTAATTCACGTTGGAACCAATGACCTTAGATTACAGCAGTCAGAGACCCTCATGGACGATTTCAGGACCCTCATCTCCACAATCCACAGTTTAGATAAACAATGCATAGTTTCTGGACCATTCTCACCACCTCGATTTGGAGACGTTAAATTCAGCCGACTAAGACAGTTACACATCAAACTAAAAACCTACTGTAGAGACAATAAAATCCCTTATGTCGACAATTTTCTTACATTCTTCAACAGACACGAACTTTTTAAAAAGGACCGCCTTCACCCAAACCACTCCGGATCCCGCCTTCTATCCCACAACATCGAACTCACTCTACAGTCAGCATGACAATATAACCAACCACAACTCATTACAGTAATTATCAGCAGAAAGCGGACAAACCATAAATCCTTCAATAAATCGACAGTTAACAAAAATAACCTAAAATATCTTCCACAACAACCTCCTAGTCCCCAGTCCCTACTCTCAATCAATATGGCTCTTTTTAATGTCCGCTCTCTGCTGAACAAATCTTTTATTGTAAATGATATAATTTTAGACCACAAACTTGATTGTTTGTTTTTAACAGAAACCTGGCTGGGTGCAGGTGCACCAGTTGTTCTCACTGAGGCCTCTCCACCTGATTTTAACTTTGCTTTTTCAACAAGGAGTGGTAAAAGGGGAGGTGGCACAGCCTCTATAACTGCAAACAGGCCACCAAACCTGTTTTATTTAACAATTTTACAAGCTTTGAATATCACTCCATTGTTTCTAGCAATCCCCAAATTTTATGTGTCACAGTGTACAGACCACCAAAGAAATGCAGTCTTTTTATCAATTAATTTTCAGACTTTTTATCAATTTTACACAATTCTTATGAGCATATAATTTTAGCCGGTGATTTTAATCTGCACATCGATGTCTTAGATTCTTCTTCAAATGATTTTTTAAACATTCTAAATTATATGGATTTTACCCAGCACGTCACACAGCCGACTCACAACAGAGGACACACTCTGGACCTGGTCATCACCCATGGCCTGTCCACCAGTGTGTCCTCTGTTGTCGACTTGGCTGTGTCTGACCATTACTGTGTGTTTTTTAATATCACTGGTTTTATTCAGCGAGACCTCTGTGAGAACTGTGAGGAAGCGCCATCTGACCCCTGAAGTGGCTGCAAACTTTATTGAGGTTTTAGAAAAAAATCAAATAGTCTTACCTGCCCCATGTGATTTTATTACGGACAATTTTAACAGTCGACTTCGATCAGCCCTCGATCTCATTGCCCCCCTTAAAACAAAAAAGACTGTGACTAAACCGACACCTCCATGGAAGAATGAGAAAATCAAAAAATTAAAACGAGAGTGCAGAGCAGCAGAGAGAAGATGGAGAAAAAACAAAACAACAATAAATCACCAACTTTTCAACAATCAACAAATAATATATAACAATGCAATTAGAAATTCAAGAAACAACTATTTTGCCAAAATAATCACCAACAATAAAAATAATTCCAAAGTCCTTTTCTCAACCATAGACAATATTTTAAACCCTGATTTTAGCACTTCTTATTTTACTCCCACGGACTCTCTCTGCGAAGCGTTTGCAGACCACTTCATGGGGAAGATAGACACCATCAGATGTAACATTTTATCCAGTCGATCAACTGCTTTTAACACATCTGATTGTCTGTCTTTACCGGAGGAAACACTGGACAGTTTTGTCCTGGTTAATGCTGAGAGTCTTGATAAAGTTTTCTCCTCAGTGAGACCCACCACATGTGTTTTAGATCCAGTTCCTACAAGGTTTTTTAAGTCATTTTATGGATCTTTTAGGGAGGAGCTTTTAAACATGATGAATTGCTCTCTTCAGACAGGGGTCTTTCCCACTGCCTTTAAAGCGGCGGTGGTGAGGCCCCTGCTGAAGAAGAGCAATTTAGATTTTAATGATTTTAACAACTATAGGCCGGTATCAAACTTACCATTTTTAAGCAAAATTTTAGAAAAACTTGTTTTTACTCAACTTAATTATTTCTTAAACACACACAACATTTTTGAGGAATGTCAGTCTGGTTTTAGGGTAAACCACAGTACCGAGACAGCCTTGACAAAGATTTTAAATGATTTTAGGTTAAATTATGATTTTAAACAGGTGACAGTGTTGGTTCTACTGGATCTAAGCGCTGCCTTTGATACAGTAGACCACACTATTCTTTTAAACAGACTAAAGCACCTGGTGGGCCTCTCTGGTACTGTACATAAATGGTTTACTTCTTATCTCACAGACAGAACATTCAAGGTAAGTTTAAATACCTGCTCCTCCAAGGTTCATAAAATCCCATGTGGTGTGCCCCAGGGTTCGATTTTAGGTCCTGTACTTTTTAACCTATACATGCTCCCTCTTGGTGGTGTCATCAGGAGACATGGAGTCAACTTCCACAGTTATGCTGATGATACACAGCTTTACATCTCCATGTCTCCTGATGACACCAGGCCAATGGATGCTCTTTTTAACTGCATTTTAGACATCAAATCCTGGATGGCAGAAAACTTTCTCCAGCTTAACCAGCACAAAACTGAGGTTTTAGTCATTGGTCCTGAGGCCCAGAGAGAGAAACTTTTATCCAAACTGCAAGCACAGTCTTTTAATCCATCAGCACAAGTAAAAAATCTGGGCATTTTCTTTGACTCTGAGCTGACTTTTATCCCGCACATCAAGAACATCACAAAAATAGGTTTTTATCACTTAAAGAACATAGCCAGAGTCCGTCCCATTCTCTCTCGGGCCAACACAGAGACCCTGATGCATGCTTTTATCTCCAGTCGTATAGACTACTGTAATGCCCTGCTCTCTGGTCTTCCCAAAAAGAGTATTTCAGGTTTGCAATTATTACAAAACTCAGCAGCACGTGTCCTGACTAAGACCAGGGGGCGGGACCACATTACACCGGTTTTAAAATCACTGCATTGACTCCCTGTGTGTTTCAGGATCGATTTTAAGGTTCTTTTACTGGTTTATAAATGTCTTAATGGTCTTGGGCCTTCTTATCTTTCAGAACTGCTTTTACCATATGAACCCTTGCGGCCCCTGCGCTCCTCCGGCAGCCGGCTCCTAGTCATTCCCAAAGTCAGGACACACACTCACGGCGAGGCGTCTTTCCAGTACTATGGCCCTCGTCTGTGGAACGGCCTGCCGGAGAACCTCAGGGCCGCAGAGAACGTTCAGGTTTTTAAGAGCAGGCTCAAGACCCACCTTTTTAGTCTAGCTTTTGATTAATATTTAATTTATGTATTTGTTATATTTATCCTTCCTATTTATTGTGTTTACTTATTTTAGGCTTACTGTTTTATATGTATTTATTTCCAAGTTTTACTCTAGTTCTATTTATTAATTACCCATATTTATTTATTTATTCTTTTATCAATTTTAGACTCTCCAGTGTTTCCTCTGAGGGGCCCTCTGTACCGGGAGTGGCGGTCGTCTGTGGCTGCTGGGCCCTGGCTCATAGGCCCCTGGTGGATGTTTGGTGTGTGCCTCATCTCTCCTCTGGGCTCTGAGTCTGTCCTGTGGCTGCAGGCGACTCTCTGCTCCTGGTGCAGACGGCTCCTCTGATGGTGCTTCTTCAACTGGTGTATCTGCACCCAGCCTATTGTATCTTAGGGTATGTGTGTGTAAATACGTGTGTATGTGTGTATATGCACATAGATGTGTATGTGTGTGTGTGTGTGTGTGTGTGTGTGTGTGTGTGTGTGTGTGTGTGTGTGTGTGTGTGTGTGTGTGTGTGTGTGTGTGTGTGTGTGTGCGTATGTGTGTGTGTGTGTGTGGATGTACGGGTGTCTATGTGACTGTGGGTGGGTTGCTTGGCTGGTGGGAGGCGGTTGGGCGGGGAATGGCCATGTATGGGAATGTTTTTAATGCACTGTAAAGCACTTTGTGTTACATGCTATGTAGGAAAAGCGCTTTATAAATAAAGTTTGATTTGATTTGAAATATGTTTGTCTTTGAGTCCAATCCACCGTAACAAAAAGATCAAAACTTTATTCCAAAAACATTTGTCACAATATCATACGTTACCCACTATTAGAGATCTTTAGTGACAAACATCCCACAAAGTCTGGACTCATCACAAATAAACAAAGAGTCTCTCACAAACTCTTACATCGCTGCTCTCAGGTTAAACACAACTTAGAGACACTTCTGGACAAAACATGGACCTTTTGTGCCACCAATCCTGAACCTGTGACACCTTTTCTGATCATGTCCCATCACTGCCACCTTTTGGAAACTATTTGTAAGATTCATCCAAAGATACACCTCAAATAATTCAGTTTTCAACATCAAGCTCTCTGGTTTCTTCAATAAAACTAACAGTAAAGATTACACTATCAACCTTCTATTATTCAAAGCCATATTTCATATTCATAAAGACAAGAAGAGCATAATTAAACATTTTCCAAAATGAAACTGATCAGTAGAGACAACTTATTTAACATTCAGTTCACTCCAAAGGTATAAAAACCAAAGAACATTTTGAACATCTTCCTCTTTCTTTTTGGTCGTTGGACTGAGTTGGGTTTATTTGTTCTTGATTTTCGCTTGTTTTGTTTGTGAATGTTTACTTATTTTAAATAAATTCTCTAGAAAAAGTGTGTTTGGCATAAAGCAATAAATGGTCAAAGATCGTTCTACAAGTGTCTGAAACCTGTGCCCACTGAGGGACTCCAGGGGGCAGTGTGGGGCTCACCTGAGGGACTCCAGGGGGCAGTGTGGGGCCCACTGAGGGACTCCAGGGGGCAGTGTGGGGCTCACCTGAGGGACTCCAGGGGGCAGTGTGGGGCCCACTGAGGGACTCCAGGGGGCAGTGTGGGGCCCACTGAGGGACTCCAGGGGGCAGTGGGGGGCTCACCTGAGGGACTCCAGGGGGCAGTGGGGGTCGTCCCGTAGAGCGGTCAGGAGCTCTGCTGAGGGTCCTGGATGGTTGTAGCTCAGGTCTAACTCTCTCAGATGGGAGTGGGCGGAGCTCAGAGCTGAGGCCAGAGAAGCCCCGCCCCTCTCAGAGACGAGACATCCTGACAGCCTGTGGACACACAAGGACACTTCTTAAACCCCCTCGTACTTCCACTCGGTCTGTGCACTCATGAGGAGAGTCTCAGTATTTAACTCTGATTATGTGGTAGTGTGGGTCTGTCGTGTTTAACACGTGTGCGTCTTTAAAAAGACACGACCAACGTTCAACTGGAACCAAGACTTGACTGAGACTAACATTTGATCAGAAGAAGACATTTAGTAATAAAACAGTGAAAGGGAGAGTGAGTCGAGCAGCAAGAGGAGAGAGTCTGGAGGCCAAAGTGTTGAATCTGATGAAGAGTTCACAGCGAGTGTAGAGGAAGTGAGTAAAGGGCAACACAACACATTAATGTGGGACATGGGGCCGATCTCACCTGAGGACCTCCAGTCTGCAGGGGGCGCTCTTCAGTCCAGAACACAGACGCTCCACTCCTGAGTCCCTGAGGTCGTTGTTACTGAGGTCCAGATGTGTCAGACTGGAGCAGCTGAGGACTGAGGCCAGATCATCACAGCAGACTTCAGACAGATCACAGCCGGACAGACTGAGGAGAGAACATGATACAGTCACTGACTCTGACTAATGTTTATTTATTTGATCAATAAAACAAAATGTGCATTCTGACTCCACCTCATGGACACAAAGTAAATCTACAACAAAAAGAAGAGCCCGCTGTCCTCAACATTTCCATTTTCTTTTTACACAAACATAAGACACTGAACAAAAGAAAAACACAATATTAACTTCATCAAAGTCTCTGATCAAACAGTTCCAGCTGAATGTTCTTCATGTGTGAGAGTTACTGCTTTACCTTTGAGACGCTCACTTACACTTATCACCGTTCAGTTTCATTATTTGTATTTGGTTCTGACAAACTACCATTGTTTTTATCTTTTAATGTGTTACGAGATAAGATTCAAGTTTTTACACAGCAGTGTTTCTTTTGTTGTTTTAAAATAAATAACAATCAAATCTTCAGAAATTACATTATTAAAATAAATAAATTTAAATGAATTCAGACAAGATCCAAGCTCCAGTTGACACAGTTTAAATAAATGTATTTTGTTCAGAGAGTCTTATAATAAAAAGTGAAAGCAGTGAAATATAATTTAAATTAAATATTTGATCCTTTGAGTGTTTACTTAATTCACTACAAAAATATACAATTTTACTCAAAAGACCAAGACTGAGAATACTTTTTTGGTCCAAATTAACACTATTCTAAGATAAAAGTATTTAGAGATAATTTTATGTTTGTTAGTTTTATTCTGAATTGTTATAAAGTTATTTAACAGATTATTAATGAAACGATTTTTCAACATTTCTATATATTTTGAGAATACAAAAAACAAATGATAAGAAGAACACAGTATATTGCAGTATTAAAGACTCTGATCTCACAGTTCTAGCTCAGTTTTCTTCTTCTTCTTCAGTTACTGCATTCTCATCGAGGTGAAACAGACACTTTTTATTTTTGAAATACTTTTCCATTTATTGAGAAGAAATAATGTTGTTTAATGTTTTAAGATTTAAGTTTTTCCCAGCATTGTTCCTTTTTGTGACTAATACGTCCTGTTTGTCATCAATATAATAAATCTGCTGATTAAAACTAAATAAAAATAGAACCCTCAATACCAGTTACTCTAAGCTGCAATGACTTTCTTCTATTCTTTAGCAGCAAAATCACAACTATTAGAGATAAACTAAATGAAATGACTCCCACTATCAGTACTGAGCAAGCCCAGACTGCAAAGCTAGTGTCCCATACAAATCCTTCAGTAATACTAGATAGGTTCACTGCTGTTGATCAGGCAGAGATAACTTCAGTCATTCTGTCCTCCAAAACATCAACTTGTATTTTAGACCCAATCCCAAGTAGACTCCTCAAAGAAATTCTCCCCCTAATTATAAATCCCATTCTTAATATAATAAATACTTCACTAGAAAGCGGCTATGTCCCTCAGTCCTTCAAATATGCAGTGATTAAACCACTTTTGAAAAAGCCTAATCTAGACCCCGACATACTGGCAAACTATAGACCTATTTCTAATCTGCCCTTTGTCTCTAAAATCCTTGAAAGAGTTGTGATTAAACAGCTTTGTCGCCACCTGCAGGACAATAATTTATTTGAAGTTTTTCAGTCAGGGTTCCGTGCGTACCACAGCACTGAAACTGCACTAGTTAAAGTCACAAATTATCTGTTATTAGCTGCTGATGATGGACAGGTCTCAATCCTGGTTCTGTTGGACCTCAGCGCAGCGTTTGATACCATCGACCACAACATTCTACTTCAGAGGTTAGAATGTGATATAGGTGTCAGTGGAACCGCCCTAAGCTGGTTTAAATCCTATCTATCTGATAGGTACCAGTTTGTTAATGTAAACCAGAGATCTTCCCCGTGTTCTAAAGAACGGTGTGCCGCAGGGTTCAGTACTCGGTCCAGTTCTGTTCACACTTTATATGCTGCCCTTAGGTATGATCATCAGAAAGCATGGCATTAACTTCCACTGCTATGCAGATGACACTCAGCTTTATTTATCAATGAAACCTGATCAGACCCATCAAGTAGACAGACTTAGTGCCTGCGTGAAAGACATAAAAACTTGGATGACTCTTAATTATCTGCTCCTTAACCCTGAAAAAACCGAGGTCATTCTGCTGGGCCCTAAGCACCTGCGAGACTCTTTATCCGACCAGATAGTTTCTCTGGACAATATCACTGTAGCCCCCAGCTCTACTGTAAGAAACCTTGGGGTCCTATTTGACCAAGATCTCTCGTTCAAAGCTCATATAAATCAAGCCTGTAAAACAGCCTACTTTCATTTGCGTAACATAACCAAAATTAGAAAAATCCTGCCCAGAGATGATGCCGAAAAACTCATCCATGCATTTGTCACATCCAGATTAGACTATTGTAACGCCCTGCTTATAGCGTGTCCTAAAAGCTCTATAAGAAGCTTTCAACTGGTTCAAAATGCAGCAGCAAGATTATTAACAGGTACTAGAAAAAGAGATCATATTTCACCAGTGTTGGAGTCTCTTCACTGGCTTCCCTGTTGAGTTTAGAATCAAATTTAAAATCCTCCTCCTGACTTATAAAGCTTTAAACAATATGGCCCCATCCTACCTCAAAGATGCAATAGTAGCGTACCATCCAAACAGAGCTCTTCGTTCTCAAAATGCTGGACTATTGTTAGTCCCCAGAGTCTCTAAAAGCACAGTAGGAGGTCGAGCATTTAGCTACCAAGCTCCTGTGTTATGGAACCAGCTCCCTGTTCATGTAAAAGAGGCCGACACAGTCTCTACATTTAAGACCAGGCTCAAAACGTTCCTCTTTGAAATAGCTTATGGTCAGGCCAGTTAGGAACAGAAATAAAAACCTACAGTTTTAGCTACGCTGCCCTTGGAGCAATTCTGCTGGGGGAAGTATGGCAGCTTGAACACTATCCTCTGGTTCTTTCCTACTTTACCTATCAACAATATTTAATATTACTTCAACTGTAGTCTGTTCATTGCTGTTCACATGTTTCTCTTTCTCTCCACTTCCCCCGGGGAGTGGAGACTGTTTCAGGCACTGCGGCGGCTGCTCCAGTGACGACCCCCCCACCCCCACCTGTTTGGAGGATCGATCTTTACACTGGACGATCTATGCGCCACCCGCCTGGAGGAACTCCCTCAACCCTGGATTAGCCACACCTCGTCTGCCTGGACGAACTCCTTCTACTTTAGATGAACTGTTCCTCATCTCCTGCTGGAGGATCTCTCTACACTGGTGGACTGCTCCTCGTCCGCCTGGAGGAACTCTTTAAAGCCACCTCCCTCTTGAGTGGTTCTGGCTCCACAGTCCAAGTGGATGCGTCAGTCCTAGTTCATCTGCAGCCTGTCCGTCCGTGGGAGTAGGATCTCTCCTTCACTGTGGTTCTCCCCGAGGTTTCTACTTTTTCCCATGGGGTTTTTTGTAGTTTTTCCTCGCCGCGAAGGAGGGTCAAAGGACAGGGGCATTCTGGGACATCGAGGCAACTGTTGTTGTGATTTTGGGCATTATAAAAATAAATTGATTTGATTTGATTTGATAAAAATGTAATTAAACTTTATAGTTGTTTGTCTGTAATGGTTCTATATTTGACAATTATAAATGTATGTGGTCAAGAGACTTCACTAAAGTTCAAAGACTAAACTGTGTTTGTAGAATCCTGGGCTCAGGTCAGAGGCAGCGCTGTCTATCTGGTCTGATCTGGGGCTGTTCTGAGTCTCACCTGAGGACCTCCAGTCTGCAGGGGGCGCTCTTCAGTCCAGAACACAGACGCTCCACTCCTGAGTCCTTGAGGTTGTTGTTACTGAGGTCCAGATGTGTCAGACTGGAGCAGCTGAGGACTGAGCCCAGATCATCACAACAGTCTTCAGACAGATCACACCAGGACAGACTGAGGAGAGAACATGATACAGTCACTGACTCTGACTAATGTTTATTTATTTGATCAATAAAACAAAATGTGCATTCTGACTCCACCTCATGGACACAAAGTAAATCTACAACAAAAAGAAGAGCCCACTGTCCTCAACATTTCTATTTTCTTTTTACAAAAACATAAGACACTGAACAAAAGAAAAACACAATATTAACTTCATAAAAGTCTCTGATCAAACAGTTCCAGCTGAATGTTCTTCATGTGTGAGAGTTACTGCTTTACCTTTGAGACGCTCACTTACACTTATCACCGTTCAGTTTCATTATTTGTATTTGGTTCTGACAAACTACCACTGTTTTTATGTTTAAATGTGTTACGAGATAAGATTCAAGTTTTTACCCAGCAGTGTTTCTTTTGTTGTTTTAGAAATAAATAACAATGAAATCTTCAGAAATTACATTATTAAAATAAATAACTTAAAATGAATAAAAACAAGATTTAAGCTCCAGTTGAAACAGTTTAAATTAATGTATTTTGTTCACAGAGTCTTATAATAAAAGGTCAATGAAGCAGTGAAATATAATTTAAATTAAATATTTGAACCTTTGAGTGTTTACTTAACTCACAACAAAAATATATAATTTTACTCAAAAGACCAAGACTTGAAAATAGAATGTTTTGTCCAGATGAACACTACTCAAAGATAAAAGTATTTAGAGATATTTTTATGTTTGTTAGTTTTATTCTGAAATGTTATTTTAAAAAATTTAAAAAGTTTTTTACAGATTATTCTAGAAACAATTTCTCAACATTTCTATATATTTTGAGAATACAAAAAACAAATGAAAAGAAGAACACAGTATATTGCAGTAAGACTGATCTCAGTTCTAGCTCAGTTTTCTTCATGTGAGAGTTACTGCATTCTCATTGAGGTGAAACAGACACTTTTTCTTTTTTGAAATACTTTTCCATTTATTGAGAAGAAATAATGTTGTTTAATGTTTTAAGATTTAAGTTTTTCCCCAGCATTGTTCCTTTTTGTGACTGATACGTCCTGTTTGTTATAAATATAATAAATCTGCTGACTAAAACTAAATAAAAATGTAATTAAACTTTATAGTTGTTTGTCTGTAATGGTTCTATATTTGACAATTATAAATGAATGTGGCCAAGAGACTTCACTAAAGTTCAAAGACTAAACTGTGTTTGTAGAATCCTGGGCTCAGGTCAGAGGCAGCGCTGTCTATCTGGTCTGATCTGGGGCTGTTCTGAGTCTCACCTGAGGACCTCCAGTCTGCAGGGGGCGCTCTTCAGTCCAGAACACAGACTCTTCACTCCTGAGTCCTCGAGGTCGTTGTTACTGAGGTCCAGATGTGTCAGACTGGAGCAGCTGAGGACTGAGGCCAGAGCATCCCAGCAGTAATGAGACAGATCACACCAGGACAGACTGAGGAGAGAACATGATACAGTCACTGACTCTGACTAATGTTTATTTATTTGATCAATAAAACAAAATGTGCATTCTGACTCCACCTCATGGACACAAAGTAAATCTACAACAAAAAGAAGAGCCCACTGTCCTCAACATTTCTATTTTCTTTTTACACAAACATAAGACACTGAACAAAAGAAAAACACAATATTAACTTCATCAAAGTCTCTGATCAAACAGTTCCAGCTGAATGTTCTTCATGTGTGAGAGTTACTGCTTTACCTTTGAGACGCTCACTTACACTTATCACCGTTCAGTTTCATTATTTGTATTTGGTTCTGACAAACTACCATTGTTTTTACGTTTAAATGTGTTACAAGATAAGATTTTTTAAGTTTTTAAGTTAATAAGTTTTTACACAGCAGTGTTTCTTTTGTTGTTTTAAAATAAATAACAATTAAATCTTCAGAATTTAAAATATTAAAATAAATTAAAATGAATACAGACAAGATTTTAAGCTCCAGTTGACACAGTTAAATAAATGTATTTTATTTTATAATAAAAGGTCAAAGCAGTCAAATATAATTTAAATAAATTAAATATTTGAGCCTTTGAGTGTTTACTTAACTCACTACAAAAATACAATTTTACTCAAAAGACCAAGACTGAGAATAGAATGTTTTGTCCAAATTAACACTATTCTAAGATAAAAGTATTTAGAGATAATTTTATGTTTGTTAGTTTTATTCTGAAATGTTATTTAAAAAGTTATTTAACAGATTATTAATGAAACAATTTCTCAACATTTCTATATATTTTGAGAACACAAAAACAAATGAAAAGAAGAACACAGTATATTGCAGTATTAAAGACTCTGATCTCACAGTTCTAGCTCAGTTTTCTTCATGTGAGAGTTACTGCATTCTCATTGAGGTGAAACAGACACTTTTTATTTTTGAAATACTTTTCCATTTATTGAGAAGAAATAATGTTGTTTAATGTTTTAAGATTTAAGTTTTTCCCCAGCATTGTTCCTTTTTGTGACTGATACGTCCTGTTTGTTATAAATATAATAAATCTGCTGATTAAAACTAATTCAGACAGATCTCACCAGGACAGACTGAGGAGAGAGAGGAACATTAGAGTCTAGAATCATCATCTGTTTTAATAAAGTCTAGACTCACCTGACTTTTTTCGAGGCTTTTATTACAGGCAGCAGACCAGAGAAAGCTCTTTCAGAAGGACAGTATTTCCTGAGGTCAAACTCCTCCAGGTCTGAGTCTGAGGACAGTAAGATGAAGGCCACAGTCGACCACTGAGTAAAAGACATGTTTTTATCAGAGACACGTCCTTCTCTCATGAAGCTCTGCACCTGCTCCACCAGACTGTGGTCGTTCAGTTCATTCAGACAGTGGAGCAGGTTCATCCGACTCTCTACTGACAAATAATAATAATCATACTCATAATCATAACTATAATTCAGCGTGTGCTTGATGTACTTTGCTGTGCCTTCATTGGTCTGTGAGCTACTTCTTGTCTGAGTCAGACCCAGTAACAGGCTCTGATTGGTCGGCAGAGACAGACCAAGGAGGAAGCGCAGAAACAGGTCCAGGTGTCCGTTTGGACTCTTTATGGCCTGGTCCACAGCAGAGCGATAAAGGTCGAGCTCTGGACTTTCTTCTTCAGAGTCAGACGTGGACATGGGACTCTGGCTGGTTTCTTGTAGTGACAGCAGGTCGACTCCAGAGTTGTAGAAGGTCAGATGGACGTGAAGAGCAGCCAGAAACTCCTGCACACTCAGATGGATGAAGCAGTAGACCTTGTCCTGGTACAGGCCCGGCTCCTCTCTAAAGACCTGTGTGAACACTCCGGAGTACACTGAGGCCCCTGCAGCGTCCAGCCCACACTCCACCAGGTCTGAATCGTAGAAGATCAGGTTTCCTTTCTGCAGCTGCTCAAAGGCCAGTTTTCCCAGAGACTGCACCATGTCCCTGGTCTCTGGAGTCCAGTGAGGGTCGGTCTCAGAGCGGCCGTCGTACTTGAGGCCCTTGACTTTGGCCTGGACCACCAGGAAGTGGATGTACATCTGGGTCAGAGTGTGGGGCAGCTGTTCTTTGACTCCTGTCTTCATCACGTGGTCCAGGACTGTGGCAATCATCCAGCAGAAGACCGGGAGGTGGCACATGATGTACAGACTGCGCGATGTTTTGATGTGGGAGATGACGTCTGTGGCCCGCTGCTCGTCTCTGAACCTCTTCCTGAAGTACTGCTCCTTCTGTGGGTCTGTGAACCCTCGCACCTCTGTCACCATGGAGACGCACTCAGCAGGGATCTGATTGGCCGCCGCGGGGCGTGTGGTTATCCAGAGGCGAGCGGAGGGAAGCAGGCTCCCCCTGATGAGGTTCACCAGCAGCACGTCCAATGAGACGCACTCTGTGATCTCAGTCAGGACCCGGGTTCGGCTGAAGTCCAGAGGAAGTCTGCACTCGTCCAGACCGTCAAAGATGAAGAGCACCTGGAGCTGATCAAAGCTGCAGAGTCCTTTGGCTTCACTGAAGAAGTGCTGCATCAGTCCCACCAGGCTGAACGCTCTCTCTCTGAGCACATTGAGCTCTCTGAAAGTGAACGGGAACAGCAGCTGGACGTCCTGGTTGGCCCGGCCCTCGGCCCAGTCCAGACTGAACTTCTGAGTCAGCACTGTTTTCCCCACGCCGGCCACGCCCTTCGTCAGCACGCTCCTGATTGGTGTCTCTGCTAAGTCCTCTCTGATTGGTCCCTGTTTGTGGGCGGGGCCTTTAAAGATGTCCTCACATGTGATGGCGGTCTCTGGAGCGGCTGGTTTCCTGGATTTGGTCTGGATTTGTCTGACCTCATGTTCCTGGTTGACCCCTGCGGCCCCTCCCTCTGTGATGTAGAGCTCTGTGTAGATCTGGTTCAGGGGGGCGGGGCTTCCTGCTTTAGCCACGCCCTCAGACACACAGCTGAGCCTCTGCCGCAGACGCCTCTTCAGTTTATCTCTGCAAACTCCAGTCGAACTCTCTGTGTAAAGACAAAGAGGAAGAACACAGTGAATCATCTGTGGTCAGTCCACCTCTGGTCCAGAGTCCAGGTTTACAGCCACACACTGTTCCCTCTCTAGACCAGAAAGACCTCATGGTGCTGGGCCCACTGTAGAGACACATCAGGAGGAGGACGAGGGAGAGAAGTTACATCAATTTAAAATCTTGAATTGGATTTTGTCCTGATGAACATAACATCAGTTTTAACCCTTTCTGATCTTCCGGAGTGCAGGAGCTCCCATTTCTCAGTTTATTTTTAGCAACTTGATGAAAATAATTCAATAAATACAGAGATAATTCTTTTTGCAAATAAAAATGGACAGCATGAATTTTAAAAAGCACAAATTCATGACCTCAGTCTGCACCGTTTTCTGTCGCTTTTTTTTCCACAGAGACATAAAATCTATGAATGAACTCGTTTATTGATTTGAGAAATCTAAAAATGTATTTTGACGATTCAGTTATTCATAAATTAGTTATTTTGTTTGATCGTTTTATTCAGTTTTTTGCAAATTAAAATATTTTTATAAAATAACTTTTTATCTATTTATAAATTATCTGTATCACAAAATAAAATCAAAAATAATATCTCTAAAATACCTTTTATCTGGTTTGAAAAAACTTTCAGAAATGTTTAGTTATTTACAACTTTGAGGGATGGAGCACTGGATTCCAGCATTTGGGAAAAATATGTCAACAATTTGCAACATTTTTAATTTTTTTCTGACTCATTGGGCATTTTATCAATTTGAAAGGGTGAGGGTTGTTTAAATGTATAACATAATAATCCTGAAAATGACACTAAAATAGGAAAAAGTTAAAAACAAAAACAATGCCTGAGTGAAGATGTCCGATGGGTCAAGGAAAAGTAAAATAGGCAGGCTCATGGTCAAAGCCTAAAATCAGAACACAGGAGGTTAAGATTATCTCCAGTACTTCAGCCCAAAAATGAAATTATAAAATCAATATTACACTAATTAAAAGCAGTAATTCTTTATTTCTGGTCTATTTCTCTTACATGTAACACATTTCTTTAACTTTCACTGTTACTTTACCTTTTCCTTCTTATATACAAAGGAAGAGGAGCTGAAGAAGTTACTTGGATGAGTGTAAAAACTCTTCAGTGTTTGTTTTCATTTGTAAATGTGGTGTGTTTCATCCGGAGCAGATAATCAGGAGCAGGTCATGAGTCTCATTTGGACACAGGGCTGGTCCTGGGACGAGGGCAGAGGCTGTGGACAAACACCTTGTTTAGACACAGTTCTTACTCATGAACAGACGCTCGGCCACATCCTCCTGTTTCATCCTCTTCAGGAAGTCCAGTGCGATGGTCAGGACGGCCTCTCTGCTGCTCTGCTCCTCACTCTCTAAGCATTCTGGGTAATCTGAGGCCAGGACCCTGTGGAAGCTGTTCAGCTGCTCTTTGACAAAGCTCAGGACCTGCTCCTCCAGCCGCTGGAACACAAACTCAGTCAGAACAAAAGAACACACAGAGACAGTGTTTGTGTACAGACCGTGAAGACGTGGAGCAGCGGCTCTACTCTGAGGCGCTCCGGGCTCCACTCCGCTCTGGGGACAGAGTTACACACCATTGAAAAGGAACTTATAACTTAATTATAGAATGAATCCCACAGTCTTCTTTTAGACATTGAAACAGACTAGATTCCCAACCTTTTTGTCCCGAGTACCCCCTAAGCTTTGTTTCCCACTTAGAGTACCCCTTAACATGAGTTCCGGGCAAATAAATTGGTTTACTAGTCGAATATAGACAATTATTACTATTATATGTTTTGTTTTAATTATATTTATGGTCCAAGATACTCCAAAAAGATGCTAAATTTCCTTGTTCTTGTCTCGCCCTCCTTCCCCAGCCCCGTCCTGCTCTGTGTCACTGTGGACTTACTCTGTGTCTTCAGATGGAGCGTCCTTAAATCCACTGCCCCAGTCTTCAGAGCCGTCCCTCTGCATGGACCCACAGCTCAGACCAGGACCAGGGGCCTCTGGGGCCCTGAAGTGAAACAGAGGTCTATTCAGGGCACGTTACAGTGGAGCAGAGACACAGCAACTAAACACACCTTTTAAAGTTTATTATCTCAATTTTGGACATGTCGCTCTTCAGAGACTCACAGCTGGGACCAGGACCAGGTCTGGATCTGGATTTAGATCCAGGTTTGTCCAGTTTCCTCCTGAAGAAAACAAAAGGATCAACACTAAACTAACAGCTGCAGGAGGCTGTGGGTTTGAGTTCGTCCGGACTGTAAAATGGACAGGTCTAAAGCCAGTCCTCTCTCAGTAAAAGTGTGGAGCAAAGCTCAGATTAAATTAATTTGTTTATTTATTGTCTTATTTATGTTTATGTCCGGCTCACAGTAATAATACGTTATTGAAATATGCTAAAAAAAAAAAAGGGTTAAAAACAGTTCAAATAGATGAATTAATTTCATGTTATTTTGTGTAATTAAAAACGGACGCTCCGACAATTATTTTTTAAATATTACAGTGTCTGGATAAAGTACAAGTGCCTTAACTGTTGACCTTAAATTGAACGATGCACAAGACTCATCTGTCTGTCTCTTGTATTCGTGTCCAGTTTTGTTAAATGTTAATTTAATCACATAAAAACGGTACTGGTTGTTATGATCAGTAGTTATTATGGCGTATGCCACAAGGGTGCGCTGCTGTTTAGGATAGCACTGTGTGTTATATATATAAAACAACAGAAGTGAAAAACGGTAGCTGTACAACATGTGGGCACTGTTTAAGAACTACTCTATGAATAAGGACATTAAAATAAAGTTAATCTAAATGAAAACAAGCTTCATTCTTCACAAGAACACGAACACAACACTGGTGTTGAGATAAAAACCTCCAAACTGTATCTGTGTTAATGTGACCTTTGGTCGATGTAGATTCATGTAGTTAAACACACTTAAAGCTGTTGCTAATATATGATAAACTAGAGGAGATTTGCACGTGGAGAGAAAGCGTGGGTGCACTTTTGGTTACGTTTACCAGACTTCTGTTTGGTTAATTAACAACTGTGTCTGGGCTATTGATTTATTGTAATGTTTGTACATGTATTGAATCTTATAAACACAAGTTAAGCACATTTCAAGTTACAGTTCATGTGCAAGT
Organism: Rhinogobius similis; assembly: GCA_019453435.1. Classification (NCBI taxonomy): domain Eukaryota; kingdom Metazoa; phylum Chordata; class Actinopteri; order Gobiiformes; family Gobiidae; genus Rhinogobius; species Rhinogobius similis. Next base: position 12,381,527 of record CM033630.1, read on the forward strand.
GTGATTACTGTAGTCTTGGGCTGTGTCGCCATTTTGTTAAAGTATTGATGTGTAATGATGTTTGTTTTGAATAAATGTAAAATGTAGAACTTTGAACTATAAGAAGCAACATCTAGAAGTAAATGTAATATGGAAACAGTTGTGTTCCTAAAATGTACAATATGTTTATTGATTATTGAGGCAGAATAAACCCTGCAGTCGAACGGTGCACCAGACTCATCTGTCTCTTGTATTTCTTTCCAGGGGTTTACCTTCTCACCCCTCTCGGGCGCGGGACGGGCAATACTTACAAAATTAACACTACAAGACATTGTCATGAGTTTCTAAATGAAGAAAAAAGGAATCTTTACATATCGCTCAGCTCTGGTGGAATCTGTTTCTTTTATTATTCTGTTGTATACTTGACCACACTCTCTGTCCTCTTGGTATGGAGGAAATAAATTAACTTCACCAAAACTTAAATCCTTTATAATTCAAGACAAAAAACAGTGAAGGGAACGTTTTCCTGTTCCAGAGTCTCACAGCGGCCCACCTCCCAAACTGAAGAGAAGAGCACAAACCTGTCAGAGTCAAAACCACAGTCTTTAGAGCGCTCAGTGTCCAGACCCACAGAGCTCAGACCAGGACCAGGACCAGGACCAGGACCAGGACCAGGACCAGGACCAGGACCAGAGCCAGAGCCAGGACCAGAACCAGGACCAGAGCCAGAGCCAGAGCCAGGACCAGGACCAGGACAAGGACCAGAGCCAGGACCAGGGCCAGGGCCAGAACCAGAGCCAGGACCAGGACCAGAAGCAGAACCAGAGCTCAGACCAGGACCAGAACCAGAGCCAGGACCAGAACCAGGACCAGAGCCAGGACCAGGACCAGGACCAGGACCAGGACTAGATGGGTCCATCTTCTCCTGAAACCCACAGAGCAGAGGGACAGTTATAGATCTATAATAAAGCTGCAACTAAGTATTATTTTGATAATCGATCGGTCTGGTGATTATTCTTTCGATTAATGATTAGTTGTTTAGAATGCAAAAGGCCAGTGAGTGTAAGATTTTTACTAAATTTAAACGAGAGAAAGCTAAAAATGCTGCTTGACATCTTCACAGGAGAGTTACAACAAAATGAACTTTACATATTTCTTGTGTCATTTTCTGTGCATTCCTGCTCCATCTGAGTGATATCACATTCTCTCTCAGCACATTATAGGTTTTGGAGGTTGTTAAAAAAAAAATTACACAATTATCAAATTGGTCGATGATTACTTAAATAATCGATTAGTTGCAATTAATCAATTAACTAGTTTCAGCCCTAATCTATAATATGAATCTGAACGAACAAATTTAAAGGAGACACTGTATCCATTTTTCTTATATTTAGTCATAAACGTTAAACATACATTGATTATTTTACATTTGGATAATTGTAATCCATAAACCTATTGATCTAAAAGGGTTTAATAATAATATAAATTGTTTTACTTCCTGCTACGTCACATGTCATAAACTATAATAACAATAATTATTTATTTATTCTATTTATTCTAAACCTACATCATGTGACACCATTCTGGTCTTGTCGCTGATTAAAAAGCCTCAATAATGACAATAACATTAGAACTGTAAGAAAATACACCACAAAAGACATTTGCTCCGTCACTTTCTGTTTCCTGTAAAAAGACAAACTGAGCTAAAGTCGCAATTCACTGGAAAATAATTAAACGGGAAGTGTTTTTAGTGTTTTTGTTTTTAAGTGAACGATGCAGAAATCCCACTGATACGACGAGCGAAAACAAACTGGAACAAAAACAGTTTGTACGATTCCAGTCGCCACAGCTGCGAAAGCACAGGCCCTACGCCCTGTAGGGGCTCGGGCCTAAAAACTGTGAGGAAACGTCAAAGCTGAAGGCCTAAAGTGCGACAACACAAACCCTGAACAGATCTGAACACTGAAACTCACCTGAACGAGCCCGGAGTCCAGACTTGGACCTGGTTTGGTTCAGAAAAGGATCTTGTTGAGTCCGGGTTTAGTTCGTGCTTTAAATCAGGTCCGAGCTGAGCCTTGAGCTGCTGTGGCTTAAACTTTATGACGTCGTGTAAAATGACTTTTTACTTTCACTTTAGCCACAGGTGAGTCAGGTGAGCGAGACTCCCAGAGGCTTTTTACTCTGTCCTCTGGCGACCCCTGGTGGTAAAAGAGTTGTTAGACTGATCTTATGAAACAATAAAATGCAGTTTATAAGCTACAACTGGCCATGTTTATCTCCAATCAAAATCACTATTTTAATGGTCGCAATTAGGCTTAAATTACAAAGGCTTCAATTGGGCCAAAGTGAAATAATATGATGGAAACGACTCTGTCCTGCTGTTAAACCCTAGATTAGGCTAAACATGCTCTGAAATGCATGATATTCTTAGTTTAGCCATTTATATTTCTGCTTTAAGTTAATGCTCCTGAATGTTTACTTTAACTTCAACTTTGGTGTCAAACTTTGTCGCAAAAAACACAAATAGGCTCAGATATTTCTCATTATTCAACCCAGTCTAAAGCGTTTTTCTAAAAGGCTAAGACGTAGAGGTTTAAACACTGAGGACGCGTCACGCAGAACAACTGCACATGACGGGACATTTTATTGCTCCAGGATTCAAAACAGGGAAACTGGCACTTACTTCATGCGATGACATATAAAGGCCAAGCAAACCTCTCACAGCAAATCTTTCTGGTCAAGATGGAACAGACAATAGAGACAAAACAGATGAGTCATGACGGGACGGGACGGTCAACAGAAAGTCTCTCCCCACGCTCCCCCTGCAGCCATCATCAGCCACACACAGAGCACAGGTGAGCGCCGCCCAAATAGACTTCACCACACCCACAGTGCCACCCCCAAACAGCCCATGACTTCACCACACCCACAGTGACACCCCCAAACAGCCCATGACTTCACCACACCCACAGTGCCACCCCCAAACAGCCCAAATAGACTTCACCACACCCACAGTGACACCCCCAAACAGCCCATGACTTCACCACACCCACAGTGCCACCCCCAAACAGCCCATGACTTCACCACACCCACAGTGACACCCCCAAACAGTCCATGACTTCACCACACCCACAGTGACACCCCCAAACAGCCCATGACTTCACCACACCCACAGTGCCACCCCCAAACAGCCCATGACTTCACCACACCCACAGTGACACCCCCAAACAGCCCATGACTTCACCACACCCACAGTGCCACCCCCAAACAGTCCATGACTTCACCACACCCACAGTGTCACCCCCAAACACCACAGCCTCGTGCTCGTACCCAGGCGCGTGCACATTCAACCATTCACAAACACACAGGAAGAAACCACAAAACCCTCATATGGCTCCTACAATTACCATTAAAAGAACACAGAATAAAATGTCGACAATCAAAGTTTTCAGTTTTGTTATTATTGAACAAAAGTTTTCAAACATTTTGGGAAATACATTATAATACAAGGGTGGTAAAAACTGATGAATGAATGAAACAGGCCTTTGACCCCAAACCCAACCTCGAACTGCAGTTTTATGAATATTTTTGACAAACAATGAAGAGATGATCAGGGAAAATAAACAAAGAAGATGGACTGGTTGAAAAGCAGCAGCTAAAAGTTCACAAATCTACAGCTCTCATCTCTAATCAAAAGTAAAGTGCTCTCCCAAGCTACTGTCTTTGCAAGACTAGACAGTGAGATAAGACGCTTTTGATTTTGTTACAATTCGATCAATAAATGAATCCAGTTGCAGATTTTAGAGTCCAAACAAAAGGTATTTAATGTAACAAAAAAATCACTGGAGACAAAGAACATAGAACAAAAATGGTCTTCAAAAAATAAAGTAGCTCCAGGACACTGCTCCAGGGAAAATCTTCACCTGAGGGAAAAAGATACTCGGATCAAAAAATAAGTCTAGTAAGACGTGCAGAATGGTGCAAGAAGAGTTTCACTACCACTGGCATAAATGGACAAACTGGCGCTGAGGCAGAGGAGAGCCGGGGTTTAAATCCCCCACTGATGAGGGACAGGTGGACACCAGCAATCCGGCACACCTGCAACTAAACACAAAACTACAGGGGAGGGGAAAAGGAAAACAAATGGAAGAGGGAGGAGCAGATCCCGGCTGCTCATGACAGATTTTGATGCTTTTATGCAGATTTATTGAAGGATGGCATTCAACCATGTCCTCTTTGACAAACCGTAAAACTGAAACAATACAAAATGTGCATGTGCTAATGACATGCTAATTTGCGGCTAACAATTGGCTCTTAGCTTTCTTGAATCTTACAAAAATGGTACAAAAGTTGCATCAAATCAACACACATTTATATTTTCACTAGACAATATTAACGGACAAATATAGTCCAAGGTAACAACCGTTCTGAATGAAAACAGAATCAAAACACGAACAGTTTGGCACCAGGTTCGTCCATCTTGGATTTACATGCGCTCTGCCAAAGGAGACAATAGCACTGCGCGACCACACGAGGGCGCTGTGGGCCAATGTACAAAACCTGTAGCGCTGGAAAGTGACCTCAGTCTGTACAAAGGGCAGAAGAAGTACACAGGGAAATGTAGTACAAAAAACAGAAAAAGAAGCACCAAACTTACACTACATTTGTCATTTTACCTGAGATTATTAAATAAATAATTCAGTTAACGTTGAAATTCCAAATAATGATTAAAATATTATGTTGGGACTCAAAAAATATAAATAGAAAACCATTTTAAGGCGAGGCACTGCAGGTGAATAGGAAAAAAATGTTACATTTAAAGAGCAATTTCTCCTGTAGTTTACTCACATAAATGCAAGAAAAAACATATATTACAAGTTTTTCATTATGGCATGTTTTCATGGAGAAATAAAGCATTTCATGAGAAAAAATTGTCAAAATTTCACTTTTTTTTTTTTTGAACATTTAAAAGTGAAAAATAGGCAGTACTATTTGATTGATTGAACCAGGTTAAAGTGCATGACAAGTTTTTTTCTCATTTTGACTTTATGTGGTGTATTAATACATGTTGTAAATATAAACTATCGTTTTACCTCCTCATCCAGCTGTTTGTGGAGAAAATCTGTTGAAAATTACAGGAAGTAAACAAATAGATGACATCACACTAGAGAGACAAGGGTTATGCATAGTTTACACACAAAAAAGCTACTTTTTTTGATACTTTAAACATTAATTCAACAAAATAAGAGATGTTCACATTTTTATTTCATTTTGTCAAATAAAAAAAGTCTGACATTAGATGAGTTTTGGCCCAGTTTACAGTGTGGTTGCTACGGTGATTTCTAAGTGTGATGTCAGTTTTCAAATTGATGGTTTAATTTTCAAGGGGGTCGAAAACACAAAACACACACATAACAGGACATTATACAATGGACATTATATAAAACATACAGTTTGAAAACACAACACACAGACACGACAAACTGGCTCCCATTTACCCCTCTTCACCCTCCAGCCAGAATAAATGCTTTCTCTTACACAATTACACAAAAAGTTAGTTATCCTACAATCGTCCAGGAGTGAGCTATAGAAGAAGATGCACCCCAAAAATAAAATAAAAAGACACCTTAGAGACTCCCAAAGAAATATTTAATATAATATAATATATAGTACAAAACATTATTCATGGCCAGGATGAACACGTACACATAAATACACTGAGAAGTTTAATGTTCAATGGGCTGTACAAACCCAATGTTCAATAATTTATCAAATACTTACATAGTCAGTCAATTAAAGTGATAATTATGTGTCGATAAACTTCCCAGCACCGTCAATTCACAACAGATTGTGAAATAAATCAAATAAAACTAAAATTAAAAACACATACAAGGAGTTTGAAGGTATGTAAAGAGGACTTGAATAAACTGAAAGATGTCAAAGATCTGAGGGATATCGGTCACTTATTCCAATCAGAAGGAGCTTATACTGGAGTGATCTACGTCCAACTTCTTTGTAGATTCGTGGGACAGAAAAGGTGAGACAGTAAGTGCTTCTAAGTGAATATATGCAGAGGTAACTGGAACTAGCAATTGTTTTAGACACTGAGGACAATAAAACGAGATACATTTGAAAAGGAGTTGAATCCAGTGTAGTTGACGTCTATTACATGGTTGCAACCAATTTAATCTTTCAAATAGAAGACAATGGTGAGTTTGACATGAACATTAAAGAGTAAATCTACAAAGAGAGTTGAAGAGAACATTCAGTGGTCGAAGATATGAGTCATGTAAAATGTATCTGCATCGTCAAAGATGGGTCAAACTAACAGAGTGAAGCATGACGACCTGAAAAGACATAAAGGACTTAATGTGGCACACGTTCTTTTAATTATATCATCAATGTGGGGTTTAAAATTAAGTCCAGGGTCCAGCCAAAGTCCAAGATATTTGATAGAGTCGACTTTATGCGTCATGGAACCATCGCTACATTGGATTTGAAGATCAGGAGAGTGTCGTAGTTTATGAAATGTTCCAAAGAGTTTACAACAGGATTTCTTCTAGGGCTGTAGTCGACTGAACAAACTCTTGGTCGACTAAAGACCAGCCCTATCGACCGATTAGTCGACTAAAAAAGGGAGTGTGGTAAAAACATATGAAAACTGTAAAGTATTTCCATTTGTCTAAACTAAACTGCAGTCAAAAGAACACAACTGTAGAGGAATTCATGCAAAAACAACTATTTACACAGAAAAGTACCAGGAGACAGTGTATTTATACGTTAAGACTCCAATATCTTCATCAAACTCATTTCATATCTTCTGGTTTTTCCATTTAAATAATTTTCTAATAACTGAATATGAATAAAAGTCGACTAATAAAAATCTTGGTCGACTAAGTTACCATCGACCGACTAATCGACTAAACGACTAAAGGACTCCAGCCCTAATTTCTTCATATTTAATATTAACCGATTATTACGGAGCCAGTTTTGATCCAGATTCAAATCAAGTTGCAACTGTTTTTGTACCAATGAAAGACCAGAGTTAGAGGAATAAATGACAGTATCATCGGCAGAAATATTTAATGAACTGTTAGAGATTAGATGTGGAAGATCATCGATAAAGATGGAAAATAAAAGGGGCCCTAGAGTCATGTCATCTTTTACAACCAGGAAGTAAAATATAAAAACAAAAAACTGATAAATGTGTAAAGAATTTGAGCATATTTTGAAGAATAATTATCTTAACTGTATTTTAGTGACATTTCTTGCTTCATTTTGGGCACATTTTAGTAACAAAAAATGTACAGAAATGTGGATTTCTTATTTAGTTTTTGAGTAATGAGTCGTCTCATTTTTAGACTCAAACCTTGAATAAATCCGTCCATCTTGGTGTCTGTGTTTGTGGCGTGTTGTTGTTGCCGTGGGATACTACGTCTTCAAACACAAAACCGACGCTTTCCGCTTCCACTATTTCAGAGTGAGACTCACAAACCCCATTATCTCTCATCGCTTTCTCTGACGCGATTCTCCAAGTTTGGTAAACAATCTAGAAATGCAAATGTTTATGTTATAGAAATGTTTTGTCTCATTTTGATTCCATTCATCTCAAAACAAACACTACTTTATTTTTTAGTGACTGTTCACCAGTGGTTTTCATCCTTTGAGTTTCCCAAACATGGAGCAAATCTGAACTGAAGTGGTGCATCGTCACTTATGAATACTTGTATATTTTCTGTTTAAAGCTTCAAAATACTCCCAAATGTTAATAAAAACGCAACAGTTGTGACAAAGAACATTTTTATTCAAATACTATTCCATTTCATCTTCTTTTCAAACCACAAATCAGGGCTGCAGGATTAAACACGTTTGAATCCAAATTTGAATGGGCCCAATAGACCCTTTAAAAGTTTGTAAATAAAACATTGTAAATATAATGTGATTACAATGAAGACACTGGGATTAACCTCATAAAACCACAAAATATGAAAAATCAAGTGACAAATGAAAACCTCTCAGACACAAGTGACATCAGAGCCTGGTTTAAACACATTTACAATTGTATTTCAGACTATTTGTTTATTTAATAGGAGATTATGAAAGATAATTATGATTTTTGATGAAGACAATATTCAGATTTTTAGGCTTTACTGGACAAATACTTGTTTTCATAATGTTAACCTCAAAATTGTGTCATTTTATCTCCAGATGTATCACATAATTTGCCCAAAAATATAGTTTTTGTGAAGCTCAAAAGCAATTTTGATGCAAGAAAGCAGTATTTTTCCATCGTTTGTAATGGAGAGGCAAACTAACTGACATTTCTATCCTGGAAATTAAAAATGTTTGCTTCATTTGTTGTTAGAAAAGCTTAAAACCATTAGCATTTAGATCTGATGTCAGTTAATCACGGAAAAAGTTTCATTGTCTTCTTTATTATTTATTTTAAAGGGTCTATTTGTAAATCAAAAACTCAAAAATTGCGGTCTTTGCGCTGCAGCTTTTAAAGTACCATCATTTCCTCAACAACAACAAAATATCTCTGTCATATTCTGCATAAAAAGTGCTGATCCTGCAGTTCAGATTTGTACAAACATGTTCTGAAACAGTGATGGACAGATTGATACAGAATATTGATACATCGATTCTGACAAGCATCAATACTTGAGCACAAATATCAATACTTTTAGTTGTTTTGTTTACATTTTAGGTTTTCTGCACATATATTTACTTTGCTTGCATTTTAGTTCAAGCAGCGTCTGAAAGATAATAATGACAGCCGAGGTACAATTGTTCATATGAGGAGTATCACTGCAGTTTATCACAAACACATCGGTATCAGAGCCACATCACGATATTTGCCGCAGTATTACTTGGTATCGATTCAAAATTCAGTGGAATATATCGCTCAGCACTATTTTGAAATACAGATTATTTTATTAGTTTGTCAGTTCAGTGTTAATTTCGTCATAGTTTTTGTCAATGTCATATTTTCTCTGACTAAAACTAAATAAAAACTAAACAATAAATCAAGATAAAGACTAAAAAGTTGATTCAAATGACATTTTCATCGACTAAAACTATGACTAAAAGTAGATATTTTGTCGACTGATATTTTTGCCGAACAATAAAAACTAAACATAAAGAATGAAAAGAACAATCCCAGAGCACAATCCAGACGTAAACAAACTCTACGTCCAAAGAACTCGTCTGAACATGTCCCATGATGCAACGCGGTACATTTTATTGTATTAAAATAGAAAAATATGATTTCTGCTCGAATAAAACTATCATGGATTTAATCGACTAAATTAGCTTGACATTTTCAGCGACTAAAACTAGACTAAAACTGAAAAGAACTAATAATTGTAGACAAAAGACTAAAACGATATTTAAATTTCTTGTCAAAATGAACACTGGTGGCTAATGTCCTGAACACGCTTAAAATGTGAACTTTGAACACAAACCTATTATTATTAAAAGCTTGAATAACAAATCTAATTACAGTCACAACACTCGTCAGACGTTTTTTGCCCAAATTGCTCCTGAAATGGTCCGGTGCGTCCCCCTCGTTTAGATCGATCTTTAAAGTGGATTGTCTTGAGTTTAATAAATATCTACAGCGTGTAAACTTGTCCCGTCCACTCGCTTTGCCTGACGCTGGTTCTCGTTGTTCAGGACGAGGACGAGGACGGAGCGTCGAACAGGAACAGGCCCGCGCTGGTGTCCATCCCCAACCCTCTGTACGTCGGCTCCGATGGCCTGAGTCAGCCCGGCCCGGTCAGTGCACAAGACAAGACTCACAACGAGAACCTCACAGCAGACGGGGCTGGTGTGCACTGTTTGTAGTGAGGGATTACACCCACTGTTTGTAGTTAGCGTCATTTCATTCACACTCAGGGTCCATGAAACAACGTTTATGTTCATTTTGTCTCTGCACACACTCAGTGAATCTTGGTCTTTATGTTTTTACGTATTATTCATTTATTAATCGTCGAGGCGAGTTTATTTGTAGAGTTTAAATCATACACAAATCAGTTCAAAGTGCTTTACACAACAAAAAATGCATTAAACATCATTATAAAATTATTATTGCTGTAAATTCTTTCATTTATCATTTATTCATTCAGTGTCAAATGTACGGTGGCCTCCAGGGTTCATAACAATGAAGTGAAAAGCAAAACAGACAATGACACCAAATCTCCACAACAAATTACAATTAACAGAAAACACAACAAAATATCCACCGATGGTTAATTTGTTTTTGTGAAGATTTTGTTGTGTCGTCTGTTAATTGTAATTTGTTGTCAATATTATGTGGATGATTCAGTTGATAATTTATTTTTAAAGTTTTTTTGGTTAAATCTGTTAAACTAAGAGATTTTAATATTTTAACATTTATTAGAAAAAGCAAAATCTCGGAAGTGCTGAAAATATCAGACAAATTGCCAGTTTTTCCTATAAAATATTACTTATTTTCTTTTTTTTTAACCTTTTATGATAGTCTTGGACATGTCAAAGCCAACTGTAGCTTTGATGATTTTGGGGGAAAAATGGCACCAACAGAACAAGTGTGAGAATAAATAAAAAACAAAACAATCATCAAAGTCAATGTTGTCTTTAATCTTTGACATGTCCAAGACTGTAATAAAAGTAAGAACAAGTTCAGCCTGTATTTAATTTTATATGAAAAATGTGTGATATTTTCAGCACTTTTAATGTAGCTTTTTCATATGACCATTAAAATGTCAAAATCTTGTATTTTCTTTGGGAAATACTGAAGTGGATTAACAAATCTTTACAAAAAAGATTGAAAAATAAATGATCCACTATATTTTTCCAAAAAGTGGAGTAAAAGGGCTCCAACAGTAAATAAGGATGTTTTTTCTAACAGGGCACAAGGGTTAAGGCAAATGAAGGTGTAGTTATTATAAAGTGGCACCATTGAACTTTTTTGGAGTGATTTTGTTGTTTATACTTTTTTGTTTGTTGCAGGTGAACAGCCAGGAGCCAGAACCTCCAGCGCAGCCTCAGGAGCCTCCTCAGATTTTAGATTTGGACCAATAGAAAACACCAAACCTCCAAAAGAATCCACCGTTCAAATGAACAGAGCTTAATAAAGAACAAGTGTCAGATCAACGGTTGTCATGGTTACTCTGAACAAGATGCAGCGCATTCATCAAACAACGGATTGAGTAATAATAATGTACTTTAAAGACGCCGTACAAATCCAATTATGAATGAACTAATATTAATAATCAGTGCTCAGATTTTTGGTTTGATAAAATCACAAACTAATTTGTGACGAGCACAACAGCATGATTTGAGGCCAAAATGGTAATGAAACTTGAAAAAATTAATGTATTATGCACGTCTTATGTTCAAATAAAGTGTACAGCTTTAAAAAGACATAAAAACTATTGTATATGCAAATCATCATTGACACTTTGTTAATTGTATGAAGTAATTTGAAATTGAAATAAGCAAAAAAGAAACAGATCCACTGACTTCCTGTTCCTGATTTGCTCTGAGATAGAAGCTGTTGCTCTGTTTGTTGTAATTGTAGAGAAATAATAATGAGCCGCAGTCGTCTGAGAGCTCAGGCCAGAGACCAGACTAGACGTAATAAACTCTGATAAAACAATCATCTTGAGCACGATTTCTATTTTAACACCGTCCATGTTTCCACTAGTAAGTTTTTTAGAGGTAATTAAAGCCAGCTGCAGCTTCTGTGATTGGTTAAATCCACCTGTCACTCACTCAGAGCCGACCAATAGGAGCAGTGTGTGGGAAAAGTGTCTGCGTTTGAGAAAGAGCTGCATTAAACAGAGAAACGCTGAGTCCTGATGAAATCTAAAACAACAGATCGAGGCAGGATCAGATCATGATTAGGTTTCTGTCGTCGTATCGTCCGGCTGCACCAGAGACACAGAGGAACCAGGACGCCCCAGACCAAACCCAACAAACAGAGGCTCTGAGAAGGAGCAGCTGAAGGTGTGGAGGTGGAACAGACGGTTATCATTAAAAACCTCATAGAAGGTCAGAGCTCCAGCCTCAGAGTCCAGGAACACACCTACTGTTTCATCCATGTATAAACAGTATGTCTGCCTTTTACGATGATAAAAAGACCATTTTCCTTCATTTCTCCTCAGACTCCAGGACTGATCATTGCCTCCAAACCTACAGTCCTCAGCGTCTCCTCTGCGTCTGATTCCTCTGTAACTCACTGCTACATCTACATCTCCTCTGGTCTTCACCTCCCAGTAACAGCGTCCAGTCAGAGCGCTGGAGCTCAGGACCTGGGGACAGGAACTGAACCTGTCCTGGTGAGACGGATACAGCTGGAGCTGCTCCACATGGGTCACTGTCCTTTTGTCCACAGACAGCTCCAGTGTGTTGTTGGCCGTGTTTGGATCCAGAGTGACGTCACAGAAATCTGTAAACACAAATACTGTTAACATCACTTTAGATTATTGTTACAAAACAACAGAATATAGTTTAAACAACAAAGACTATTTACCATAAACGAAAAGAAAAAGGGAATTTAAAGTATATTTCAGATTGGTTTACAGGGTTTAAGTGACATATATATACATTTATTATTTTATACACATATTATTTAAAATACAAAGAGGAGGAAGGTTCATTGTTGATTAGATCTTAATAAATATTGATTATTGTCTTTGTACTATTTAGATGATTTACAGTTATTTATTATTAATTTTAAAATGTTTATAAAGTATTTTGATACAAGGTTTAATTTTAGGGAAATTTGCCACGTGAATATCACATTCGCCATATGTTTGTGTATAAAATATAATTATACATACACTCTCAGAAAAGACAGGACCCTGTTGTTCTCCTTTGGGGCACAATCGCTCGTCACTGGGGCAGTGCCCTCTGAAGTCCATATTTGTGCCCCCAGTGTGGGACACAAATATGGACCTTGTATTAAAGTAGGTCCTCACTTTGTACCTTTAAATGACCCAAAAGACAACATTATTGTACTCTCTGTGCCTCAAATCTGAAACTTTGAGTTTTTTTTTTTATGTAATGGTACCTTTATGTGCTTTTGGATTTTTAAATCTGGATTGTATTATTTTTACCCTCCAGTGGTTCAAATATGTTAAAGGTCCACCCGCTCCACAAAGTGCTGGTCAAGAGCTCATTTAGCAACAGACTGTTACTGCCACGATGCTCCACCGAGAGACACAGGAAATCATTCCTGCCTGTCGCCATCAAACTACTGAACTCTGTGCTGTAAATCCGCTTGTGAAGTCATTGTGCAATATTAAGCCCACTGTGCAATATTAAGTCCACTTATAAACTGTACATTATCATGTGAATATGTAAATAGACAAGGGTAGTAGAGTTAAGCTTATTGTAAATTGTTCATATTGGGGGTTTAGTTGATTATTGTTCATATCGGGGGTTTAGTTGATTAATAAAGACACTTTATAAGTTAAGTTAAATGGGGTTGATCATTATAGAGCTATTGTATTTTATTCTTATTTTATATATATCTTATTTTGTTTATAATACTTTACTGTCACTACTGGTCGGTTGCACATGTAACAAAAAGAATTTCCCCCTGGGGATAGATAAAAGTAATTCTGATTCTGATTCTGATTCTTATAATTGTCCACGAGGTTCAATCTTCTATTTTGTACCAATGAGAACAAAAATGGTCTCCAAATGTTCCTCTGTTTCTGAGAGTGAATGAGAGGTTATTATTGTTTAGTTTGTCTTAATGGTATTTTGTGAGAGTCTTCCTTCTTCCTCACACTACACTCGCTGTGAAGTCGCCTTCACAGCTGAACGTGGGGCCCTTCATGGCCGCGTACAGCACTCGGCTTTCAGACGCACTCCACTCGCTCCAGCGGAGCCTGATGGTTTCAGACTGTACTCAGTGTGGAGCCTCCTCCACGAGAACGAGCAAAACCCAGTGTTTGGACAAAGGGAAGGGACAAGGGCGAGGCCCAGGGAAAAGACAGATGAGTTTCACTGTTGACATCAACAGTGTTCCTTGTACCACACTCATGACATCACTTCCTGTTGTTGTACCACACTCATGACATCACTTCCTGTTCTTGTACCACACTCATGACATCACTTCCTGTTCTTGTACCACACTCATGACATCACTTCCTGTTCCTCATACCACACTCATGACATCACTTCCTGTTCCTCATACCACACTCATGACATCACTTCCTGTTCTTGTACCACACTCATGACATCACTTCCTGTTCTTGTACCACACTCATGACATCACTTCCTGTTCTTGTACCACACTCATGACATCACTTCCTGTTCTTGTACCACACTCATGACATCACTTCCTGTTCTTGTACCACACTCATGACATCACTTCCTGTTCCTTGTACCACACTCATGACATCACTTCCTGTTTACTCACACTTCCTGAGGCCTGGGACCATCCACCTCTGTCCAGCAGGATCCAGCCTGAAACACACACACTGTCACTGAGGCTCACTCTCACACATGTGCAGTAGAGTTTTAGAGCAGTTTGAGAGCAACAGAAACACAACTCTACGACTGACACCAGAGAAAAGTCACAGAACAACAGGAAAGAAAGACACAAGACTGAGACAAACCTGGTACAAAACCACAGCAGGTTTGTTTGTTCATCAGAGTTATGGCTGAGGGAATAAATAAGGTTTAAATCTGTTGGTTTTATCTGGGACTGACCAGAGGAAGTGACTCAAACTCCAGGATGTGAGGGTCATTTATGATTCTTTGATCCAAACGTGTTTCTGACTCTAAATGAAGTCCAAGAACAAACTGTGCACATATAACTTATAACATATAACTTTATGTTGAAAAACAAAACTCATTACATTAAAAATTCAGTAATCGCCAACTCTACTGATGCTGGAGGATTCATTTCTTGGACTTCTCTCTAAATCAGGTCTGGACAAACTTTTTGACTCAAGGGCCACATTGGATTTTGACACTTGCCCGGGGCCCGGACCATTTACAGTTTGGATGTTGTTAACTACAGTATATTACACTCTATTACACATAGACTTAAAGCCTAAAATACACAAAAAACTACAACAGAATATCAAAAATCATTACCTTTATTTATTTTAGTGGAAACAGTGCCGTTGGTCACTCTTTTTAGACAAAACATCAGAGTTTGGTGTTATTCTAGTGGTGACTATTCACAAAACTGATCTTAAGTGTCCGTCTGTCATCAGGATCTGTTGCTGAATGTTTGTCACAAACACAGGTGGAGACAAACAACACAAGCATCTTTTGTGCCCCGTCCTGGAGGTTTGGAAAATGTCCCTCTGTTAAAGACGTGTAAAACTGTTTGAATCAAACAGAGTAGAACGTCTCCTTTAACCACTGGTTATTATTTGTGAAAAGACAGTACTTTACATTTGTCCATTGTTGTTGGACTGCGCCCTCTGTTGGAATCACCACACATCAATTATAGTACAGTTATTTTGATTAACATTACAAATGTGCCATACTTATCTCATAAAAATATTAAATGCTTAGCGGGCCGGATCAAAATGCCAAAAGGGCCGCTTGTGGTCCCCGGGCCTTAGTTTGCCCCCCTCTGATCTAAATTTTAAATTCAAAATCAAATGGCTGCGTGACCTTCAGAGCTGCTCAGATTCAGTCTGGAACGTCATTCCTAATTTCATTTTTTGTAAACTTGGGGGTCTCCCTTTTATTTTAATATCAAGTTACAACAAAAACGACCAACAAAGATCCAAATGTCACAAGAAAATGTAACTTTTTTTTTAACTCAAATGTAATCCTGGTGAATAATTTATCCTCATGTTTTCTCTCCTCATAATTATGTGATATAAGCAAAACTGTAACATCTTATACAAAACACAATCACCGTTTTTGTTAAACTGAGTAGAGGGCGGTTTTGTTTTTGTAAAGAAATTACTAAATGCAAATGGTTTAATGAATTACATAGAATTCCTAACTACTCACTCCGTCCCTGTAACTCCAAAAGAGTTCAGTTATGGATGCAATTCCCAAATAAATCTTTCTGCTTTTCAAAGGCAGCACCAGTCACTCAAACTCAGACCCTCTCTCTGTGACACAATCCTCTGTGGGAGAAATATGTTTGTCTTTGAGTCCAATCCACCGTAATAAAAAGATCAAAACTTTATTTGAAAATTGTCACAATATCATACGTTACTCACTATTAGAGATCTTTAGTGACAAACATCCCACAAAGTCTGGACTCATCACAAATAAACAAAGAGTCTCTCACAAACTCTTACATCGCTGCTCTCAGGTTAAACACAACTTAGAGACACTTCTGGACAAAACATGGACCTTTTGTGCCACCAATCCTGAAACTGTGAGACCTTTTCTGATCATGTCCCATCACTGGGATCACATAGGGACTACAGATGAAAAATAGCCTTGTGGCTAATCCTGGCACATTTACATGTAAATGTGGATTAATATGCACTGTCCCTGAAATAAATAAATAAATAAAAAACTGCCACCTTTTGGAAACCATTTGTAAGATTCATCCAAAGATACACCTCAAATAATTCAGTTTTCAGCATCAAGCTCTCTGGTTTCTTCAATAAAACTTACAGTAAATATTACACTATCAACCTTCTGTTATTCAAAGCCAAATACCATATCCATAAAGAAAAAAGAGCATAATTAAACATTTTCCAAAATGAAACTGATCAGTATAGACAACTTATTTAACATTCAGTTCACCCCAAAGGTGTAAAAAAACAAAACATTTTCAAATGGACTCCAGGGGGCAGTGTGGGGCTCACCTGAGGGACTCCAGGGGGCAGTGTGGGGCTCACCTGAGGGACTCCAGGGGGCAGTGTGGGGCTCACCTGAGGGACTCCAGGGGGCAGTGGGGGTCGTCCCGTAGAGCGGTCAGGAGCTCTGCTGAGGGTCCTGGATGGTTGTAGCTCAGGTCTAATTCTCTCAGATGGGAGTGGGCGGAGCTAAGAGCTGAGGCCAGAGAAGCCCCGCCCCTCTCAGAGACGAGACATCCTGACAGCCTGTGGACACACAAGGACACTTCTTAAACCCCCTCGTCCTTCCACTCGGTCTGTGCACTCATGAGGAGAGTCTCATTATTTAACTCTGATTATGTGGTAGTGTGGGTTTGTCGTGTTTAACACGTGTGCGTCTTTAAAAAGACACTGCCCCACGACCGACGTTCAACTGGAGCCGAGACTTGACTGAGACTAACATTTGATCAGAAGAAGACATTTAATAATAAAACAGTGAAAGGGAGAGAGTCGAGCGGCAAGAAGAGAGAATCTGGAGGCCAAAGTGTTGAATCTGATGAAGAGTTCACAGCGAGTGTAGAGGAAGTGAGTAAAGGGCAACACAACACATTAATGTGGGACATGGGGCCGGTCTCACCTGAGGACCTCCAGTCTGCAGGGGGCGCTCTTCAGTCCAGAACACAGACGCTCCACTCCTGAGTCCCAGAGGTCGTTGTTACTGAGGTCCAGATGTGTCAGACTGGAGCAGCTGAGGACTGAGGCCAGATCATCACAGCAGCGATCAGACAGATCACAGCCGGACAGACTGAGGAGAGAACATGATACAGTCACTGACTCTGACTAATGTTTATTTATTTGATCAATAAAAGAAAATGTGCATTCTGACTCCACCTCATGGACACAAAGTAAATCTACAACAAAAAGAAGAGCCCACTGTCCTCAACATTTCTATTTTCTTTTTACACAAACATAAGACACTGAACAAAAGAAAAACACAATATTAACTTCATAAAAGTCTCTGATCAAACAGTTCCAGCTGAATGTTCTTCATGTGTGAGAGTTACTGCTTTACCTTTGAGACGCTCACTTACACTTATCACCGTTCAGTTTCATTATTGGCCCGAGCCAGTAAACTGGCGAGGGACATTGTGTTTCGTCGGTTTCTTGCTTATTATTATTTTTCGCGTTTTCTTACTCTTCGCGGCCCTTTTTGACCCAGTAAACATGCACGAAAAGTCTTCAATGGGGGTATAGTCGCGATCGGCCCGGAAAAAAATTTCGTATTTCGCGCATCTCGAGAACGTCCGACCCGAACCGAACGAGCAGCACCGGCCCGAATCGGACCCCTATGGGAAATGGGACGAGCAAATTTTGCCCGACGCCTACGAAACTCGGAGCAGTGATAGAGAACAGTGAACTGAGCAAAACATGACATTGGAGCGCGACCCTCGGACCAAGCGCACGGCGGCCATATTGGACCGAAGTCGCCACGCCAGTTTGACTTTTTTTTTTTGGCGGAGAACTTGGACTAGGGCTTTTGCCCGACGTGGGTCTGTCACACATTTACGTGATCGGGACACATTGACATTTAATAATCTGCCACTTTTATTCGGATATCTCAAATGGTCTCGCCGTGGCTCGCCATCGACGAACGCCTTCGTTTCCTGTTTTTCCGATCGCATGTCACGGCTACACGCTTGGACTGAGAGAGCTGTAATTTCAGTCACGAGTGCGTAATTATGATCTGAATGTAATGCATTAATAAAAATAAATAAAAAGTACTCGCTAGCGCCCCCTACCTATTAAGTGAAAAGTCAACATTGTCCGATTTTGACCAAACTTGGGGAATATGTCCAGTGTAGGGCGCCATGAAAAAAACTGAATTAGTGATATGGTGCATTTATCACCGTTGGCCACCAGGGGCGCAAAGAGTACTCACGAAATCATTTAAATAGTTCCTGCACGCACACGCATTCTCCGATCAACATGAAATTTGAAACACACGTAAACGTCAAGCAGCTGAATCCATTTATGTGCGCACAATAACAATCAACCCTACGGCGCCACCTGTAGGAGCGCACTAAATTACAATGGGGAGAAAAACAATTACTTTGACTTTTATTTTTGAAAATTTGCACACAAATCCTAGACGGCCTCCTGATCAGAAAAGCCAATGAGACCCATGGCCTATTCTTCACACTTTTGCCTCTAGGGCCCTCCAGGGCCCTCCAGGGCCCTCCGGAGCTCCTAAACATTCTCTATGGGAGAATATACTCTCTTTACACAAAGATGCAGCAAAAAGCCACTAAGCAGTGAGTAACAGCCACCAAACTTAATACAGTGACTCCTGTTAAGGAAAATAAATGCCCCATAACACCATTTTACATGCAAGTCAAATACAGCCTCTACAGCGCCACCTGTTGGGTCAGGCCTATGGAAAGGGAGACACATTTATTTTGGAGGAGGTCTATGAAATTTGCCACAGTGATAGTACACATAAAAAGCACCCTAAAACATAATTGGTGCGCAGTGCTTAGACAAACAACAAGGCGGCCATATTGAATTTTATTTTAGACGCCACTTTAAGTTTTTTTTTTCCATTGCAAAAGGGTCCTAGGTTTTTGGGCCCACATCAGTCTAACATACACGTTCCAGATCAGGACGCATTGAAATTCGATTAAAAAACAATTTTTGATGATAGCGTTTACGGTATAGCCATGGTTCGCCATCGCAAATCGCCTTCATTTCCTGTTTCTTAAAATTATTCTCCAAGCCACAAGCATTGCCGTACAGAGCACAAACTGTAACCACAGATGCCGAATCAAATATTAAACAGAACAGACACAGGAGCACATGAGCACTTTTCACTATAGCGCCCCCTGCTGGTCATGTAAAAGTACCAAAATTTTCGGATTGCCACGAAATCTTGGAATCTAATTTTAAGTGTCAAAAGCTGCAAAAAAGTCAATTACATCAATGCCCTATTTTGAATCGTTTTGCCTGTGGGGCCACGCATATTCCCCATGCATTTCCTATGAGACATGGCACAAGTCTATGGAGAGGCCACAATTATTTCGCGCAAAGTCAGTGAAACTCGGCAGACGCATTATTTAGAGGATTTCAATCGAAAAAGTCAATTACATCGAAATCAGGTTTTGGGCGGTTTGGCCACTTCTGGATAGCAGCGCCCGCCAACCCACTTCTATAAGGACGCCACCCGGTGTGAGTGGGGGGGGGGTCACGGGGCCCGAGTGACGCTCAGAGGAGGAGGACGGCACCCCGGGACGGTTTGGGACCGGCCGAGGCTGCGTGGGAAGGCGGTCGCGTGCGGGGCGAGGGCCACCATCGCCGCTTTGCGGCTTTAATTTGTATTTGGTTCTGTCAAACTACCACAGTTTTTATGTTTTAATGTGTTACGAGATAAGATTCAAGTTTTTACACAGCAGTGTTTCTTTTGTTGTTTTAAAATAAATAACAATTAAATCTTCAGAAATTACATTATTAAAATAAATAAATTAAAATGAATACAGACAAGATTTAAGCTCCAGTTGAAACAGTTTAAATACAACAAATCAAATCAAACTTTATTTAGAAAGCGCTTTTCATACAAAAATTGTAACACAAAGTGCTTTCCAGTTTACATATTAAAAATGATCCCCTGAACCCACCCCCACCCCCGCCCCACCATCCCTACATTAAAGCTTCCACGCAAACACACACACGCACACACACACGCACACATTCACGCACACATACATACATTAAGATAATGGGCATGAGGCTGAATGCAGGTGAACCAGCTGTGAGAGCACCATCAGAGGAGCCGTCTGCGCCAGGAGCAGAGAGTCACCTGTAGCCAAAGGACACAGACTCAAGACCCAGAGGAGAGACCAGGCACAGACCAAACCTCCCCCTGGGGCCAATGAGCCAGTGCCCAGGGGCCACAGCCGACCACCTTTCCCAGTACAGAGGGCCCCTCAGAGGAAACACTGGAGAGTCTAAAAAAAATAAAGGGATTCAGATAAAGGAGGATAAAGTTAAAATATATAGTAAAGTAAAAACTAAGACCTAAGGTTGAAAGTAAAATACATATAAAACAGCCTCAATTATAAATAAAGTAATAAATTATATTAAATACCGATGTAATTAATAAATATTAATCAAAGGCTAGGCTAAAAAGGTGGGTCTTGAGCCTGCTCTTAAAAACCTGAACGTTCTCTGCGGCCCTGAGGTTCTCCGGCAGGCCGTTCCACAGACGAGGGCCGTAGTGCTGGAAGGACGCCTCGCCGTGAGTGTGTGTCCTGACCATTAAGACATTTATAAACCAGTAAAAGAACCTTAAAATCGATCCTGAAACACAAGGGGAGCCAATGCAGTGATTTTAAAACCGGTGTAATGTGGTCCCGCCCCCTGGTCTTAGTCAGGACACGTGCTGCTGAGTTTTGTAATAACTGCAAACCTGCAATACTCTTTTTGAGAAGACCAGAGAGCAGGGCATTACAGTAGTCTATACGACTGGAGATAAAAGCATGCATCAGGGTCTCCGTGTTGGCCCGAGAGAGAACGGGATGGACTCTGGCTATGTTCTTTAAGTGATAAAAACTTATTTTTGTGATGTTCTTTATGTGTGGAATAAATGTCAGCTCAGAGTCAAAAATGACACCCAGGTTTTTTACTTGTGCTGATGGATTAAAAGACTGTGCTTGTAGTTTGGATAAAAGTTTCTCTCTCTGGGCCTCAGGGCCAATGACTAAAACCTCAGTTTTGTCCTGGTTAAGCTGGAGAAAGTTTTCTGCCATCCAGGATTTGATGTCTAAAATGCAGTTAAAAAGAGCGTCCATTGGCCTGGTATCATCAGGAGACATGGAGATGTAAAGCTGTGTATCATCAGCATAACTGTGGAAGTTGACTCCATGTCTCCTGATGACACCACCAAGAGGGAGCATGTAGAGGTTAAAAAGTACAGGACCTAAAATCGAACCCTGGGGCACACCACATGTGATTTTATGGACCTTGGAGGAGCAGGTATTTAAACTTACCATGAATGTTCTGTCTGTGAGGTAGGATGTAAACCATTTATGTACAGTACCAGAGAGGCCCACCAGGTGCTTTAGTCTGTTTAAAAGAATAGTGTGGTCTACTGTATCAAAAGCAGCGCTCAGATCCAGTAGAACCAACACTGTCACCTGTTTAAAATCATAACTTAGTCTAAAATAATTTAAAATCTTAGTCCAGGCTGTCTCGGTACTGTGGTTTACCCTAAAACCAGACTGATATTCCTCAAAAATTTGTGAGTTTAAAAAATAATTAAGCTGAGTAAAAACAAGTTTTTCTAAAATTTGATTTAAAATGGTAAGTTAGATACTGGTCTGTAATTGTTAAAATCATCCATCCATCCATCCATCTTCTTCCGCTTATCCGGGGCCGGGTCGCGGGGGCAGCAGTCTAAGCAGGGACTCCCAGACTTCCTACACCCCAGACACTTCCTCCAGCTCCTCCGGGGGGATCCCGAGGCGTTCCCATGTTAAAATCATTGAAATCTAAATTGCTGTTCTACAGCAAGGGCCTCACCACCGCCGCTTTAAAGGCAGTGGGAAAGACCCCTGTCTGAAGAGAGCAATTCATCATGTTTAAAAGCTCCTCTCTGAAAGATCCATAAAATGATTTAAAAACTGGGTTGAAATTGGGTCTAAAAGGCACGTGGTGGGCCTCACTGAGGAGAAAACTTTATCAAGACTCTCAGCATTAACCAGGACAAAACTGTCCAGTGTTTCCTCTGGTAAAAACAAACACTCATATGTGTTAAAAACACAAGTTCTACTTAAAATGTCACATCTGATAGTGCTTATCTTACCCATGAAGTGGTCTGCAAATTCTTCACAGAAGGAATCAGAAGGTGTGATTTGAGGTTTATTAAATTGGGGTTAAAAAGTTGATCAATTGTAGTGAAAAGAACTTTGGGATTATTTTCTTATCTGTGATTATCTTACTGAGATGTGCGATCCTTGTATTCCTCATTGTTTTATTGTACAGTGCTTGTTTTTCCATTAGAATTTGCTTGTTAATGGTTGTTTTGTTTTTTCTCCATTTTCTTTCTGCAGCCCTGCAGTCCCTCTTCAGTTGTTTAAGTTGTTCAACCCCAGGGGGGTTTGATCTTGTATGTATCTTTTTTCATTTTAGTGGAGCAACCTGATTGAGGGCAGACTGTAGCTTACTGTTAAAATCATTGACAATAAGATCACCGGGGGCAGGTAAAACAATTGGAGGGAGGTTACCTAAAACAAATTTGCAGCCACTTCAGGGGTCAGATGGCGCCTCCTCACAGTTCTCACCGACGTCTCCCGCTGAATAAAACCAGTGATGTTAAAAGCACACAGTAGTGGTCAGAGACAGCCAAGTCGACAACAGAGGACACACTAGCGGACAGGCCATGGGTGATGACCAGATCCAGAGTGTGTCCTCTGTTGTGAGTTGGCTGTGTGACGTGCTGGGTAAAATCCATGTAATTATGAACATTTAAAAACTCATTTGAAATCGGGTCTAAAATGTTGTCAATGTGCAGATTAAAATCACCGGTTAAAATAATCATATTGTAAGTGTTGTATAAAAGTGATAACAAATCTGAAAATCTGAAAAAAGACAGCACTTTTTTGGTGGTCTGTATACTGTCACGCATAAAATTGTGCGGTTCCTAAAAAACATTGAGTGGTATTCGAAGCTTGTATATTGATTAAATAAAATAGGTTTTTCTACTCCTAGTAGAAAATGTAATCCATGGTCTCTCTAGCAACTAGGACGCCGACACATGTATTTTGTTCACAGAGTCTTATAATAAAAGGTCAAAGCATAAAAATAAATAAATAAAAATAAATAAAAAATAAATAATAAAAAAAAAAAATAAATAAATATATAATTAAAATTAAATATTTGAGCCTTTGAGTGTTTACTTAATTCACTACAAAAATATACAATTTTACTCAAAA
The DNA here is from genome assembly GCA_019453435.1 of Rhinogobius similis. NCBI lineage: Eukaryota > Metazoa > Chordata > Actinopteri > Gobiiformes > Gobiidae > Rhinogobius > Rhinogobius similis. Next base: position 12,405,255 of record CM033630.1, read on the forward strand.
GACCTAGACTGACAATAGAATGTTTTGTCCCGATGAACACTGTTCCAAGATAAAAGTATTTAGAGATATTTTTATGTTTGTTAGTTTTATTCTGAATTGTTGTTTAAAGATTATTAATGAAACAATTTCTCAACATTTGTATATATTTTGAGAATACAAAAACAAATGAAAAGAAGAACACAGTATATTGCAGTATTAAAGACTCCGATCACTCAGTTCTAGCTCAGTTTTCTTCATGTGAGAGTTACTGCATTCTCATTGAGGTGAAACACACACTTTTTCTTTTTTGAAATACTTTTATCCATCCATTTATTTGTCATCAATATAATAAATCTGCTGACTAAAACTAAATAAAAATGTAATTAATGAGAACTAAAACTTTACAGTCATTTTTTCTATATTTGGCAATTATAAATGTATGTGGCCAAGAGACTTAAATAAAGTTCAAAGACTAAAATGTGTTGGTCAGAGGCAGCGCTGTCTATCTGGTCTGATCTGGGGCTGTTCTGAGTCTCACCTGAGGACCTCCAGTCTGCAGGGGGCGCTCTTCAGTCCAGAACACAGACGCTTCACTCCTGAGTCCTCGAGGTCGTTGTTACTGAGGTCCAGATGTGTCAGACTGGAGCAGCTGAGGACTGAGGCCAGAGCATCACAGCAGTCTTCAGACAGATCACACCAGGACAGACTGAGGAGAGAAAGGAACATTAGGGTCTAGAATCATCTGTTTAAACAAAGTCTAGACTCACATGACTTTTTTTGAGGTTTTTAGTACAGGCAGCAGACCAAACAAAGCGTCTTGAGAAGGGTAGAATTTCCTGAGGTCAAACTCCTCCAGGTCTGAGTCTGAGGACAGTAAGAGGAAGGCCACAGTCGACCACTGAGAAACAGACATGTCTTCATCAGAGACACGTCCTTCTCTCATGAAGCTCTGCACCTGCTCCACCAGACTGTGGTCGTTCAGTTCATTCAGACAGTGGAGCAGGTTCATCCGACTCTCTGCTGACATCTTAAAATCATCATCCAGCGTCTCTTTGATGTACTGTACTGTGTCCTCATTGGTCTGTGAGCTACTTCCTGTCTGAGTCAGACCCAATAACAGGCTCTGATTGGTCGGCAGAGACAGACCAAGGAGGAAGCGCAGAAACAGGTCCAGGTGTCCGTTTGGACTCTGTATGGCCTGGTCCACAGCAGAGCGATAGAAGAGCTCTGGACTTTCTTTCTTAAACCCAGACTTGTGACTCTCGATGGTTTGTTGTGGTGACAGCAGGTCGACTCCAGAGTTGTAGAAGGTCAGATGGACGTGAAGAGCAGCCAGAAACTCCTGCACACTCAGATGGATGAAGCAGTAGACCTTGTCCTGGTACAGGCCCGGCTCCTCTCTAAAGACCTGTGTGAACACTCCGGAGTACACTGAGGCCCCTGCAGCGTCCAGCCCACACTCCACCAGGTCTGAATCGTAGAAGATCAGGTTTCCTTTCTGCAGCTGCTCAAAGGCCAGTTTTCCCAGAGACTGCACCATGTCCCTGGTCTCTGGAGTCCAGTGAGGGTCGGTCTCAGAGCGGCCGTCGTACTTGAGGCCCTTGACTTTGGCCTGGACCACCAGGAAGTGGATGTACATCTGGGTCAGAGTGTGGGGCAGCTGTTCTTTGACTCCTGTCTTCATCACGTGGTCCAGGACTGTGGAAATCATCCAGCAGAAGACCGGGAGGTGGCACATGATGTACAGACTGTGAGATGTTTTGATGTGGGAGATGACGTCTGTGGCCCGCTGCTCGTCTCTGAACCTCTTCCTGAAGTACTGCTCCTTCTGTGGGTCTGTGAACCCTCGCACCTCTGTCACCATGGAGACGCACTCAGCAGGGATCTGATTGGCCGCCGCGGGGCGTGTGGTTATCCAGAGGCGAGCGGAGGGAAGCAGGCTCCCCCTGATGAGGTTCACCAGCAGCACGTCCAATGAGACGCACTCTGTGATCTCAGTCAGGACCCGGGTTCGGCTGAAGTCCAGAGGAAGTCTGCACTCGTCCAGACCGTCAAAGATGAAGAGCACCTGGAGCTGATCAAAGCTGCAGAGTCCTTTGGCTTCACTGAAGAAGTGCTGCATCAGTCCCACCAGGCTGAACGCTCTCTCTCTGAGCACATTGAGCTCTCTGAAAGTGAACGGGAACAGCAGCTGGACGTCCTGGTTGGCCCGGCCCTCGGCCCAGTCCAGACTGAACTTCTGAGTCAGCACTGTTTTCCCCACGCCGGCCACGCCCTTCGTCAGCACGCTCCTGATTGGTGTCTCTGCTAAGTCCTCTCTGATTGGTCCCTGTTTGTGGGCGGGGCCTTTAAAGATGTCCTCACATGTGATGGCGGTCTCTGGAGCGGCTGGTTTCCTGGATTTGGTCTGGATTTGTCTGACCTCATGTTCCTGGTTGACCCCTGCGGCCCCTCCCTCTGTGATGTAGAGCTCTGTGTAGATCTGGTTCAGGGGGGCGGGGCTTCCTGCTTTAGCCACACCCTCAGACACACAGCTGAGCCTCTGCCGCAGACGCCTCTTCAGTTTATTTCTGCAAACTCCAGTCGAACTCTCTGTGTAAAGACAAAGAGGAAGAACAGGGTGAATCATCTGTGGTCAGTCCACCTCTGGTCCAGAGTCCAGGTTTACAGCCACACACTGTTCCCTCTCTAGACCAGAAAGACCTCATGGTGCTGGGCCCACTGTAGAGACACATCAGGAGGAAGACGAGGGAGAGAAGTTACATCAATTTAAAATCTTGAATTGGAATTTGTCCTGATAAATGTAAACTTCAGTTTTAACCCTTTCTGATCTTCCGGAGTGCAGGAGCTCCCATTTCTGGGTTTATTTTAGCAACTTTTTCATAAAAAATTACAGAAACATAAAATCCATGACTGAAATTGACAAAGGTTTATTGACTAGAGAAATCTAAAATTGTGTTTTGAGGAGTCACAGAAACATAAATATAAAATGTTTTGTTTTAATTAAAATAATAATAAAATATCAGAAACTTAAAATAACTTTTATCTGGTTTGAAAAAAATTCAGAAACATTTAATCATTTTGAATTTTGAGGGATGGAGCACTGGAGTTCCATCATCTGAGAAAAATATGTAAACAATTTGCAACATTTTTTATTTTTTTGTGACTCATTGAGCATTTTATCAGTTTGAAAGGGTGAGGGTTGTATAAATGTATAACATAATAGTCCTGAAAATGACACTACAGCAGTTACTACAGCTGCAAAGTCAAAAACAAAAATAATGACTAAGAGAGTTGTTCGATGGGTCAAGTAAAAGTAAAATAGGCAGGCTCATGGTCAAAGCCTAAAATCAAAACACAGGAGGTGAAGATTATCTCTAGTACTTCAACCCTCAAAATGAAACAATAAACATTACACTAATTAAAAGTCTACGTCTAATATTTATTAGTAGTCTTGTTTTTTATTCATTCTACTTACAACACTTTATTTCTGGTCTATTTCTCTTACATTTATCACATTTCTTCAGCTTTTACTGTTAGTTTGCGTTTTCTTTCTTATATACAAAGGAAGAAGAGCTGAAGAAGTTACTTGGATGAGTGTAAAAACTCTTCAGTGTTTGTTTTCATTTGTAAATGTGGTGTGTTTCATCCGGAGCAGATAATCAGGAGCAGGTCATGAGTCTCATTTGGACACACGGCTGGTCCTGGGACGAGGGCAGAGGCTGTGGACAAACACTTTGTTTAGACACAGTTCTTACTCATGACCAGACGCTCAGCCACATCCTCCTGTTTCATCCTCTTCAGGAAGTCCAGTGCGATGGTCAGGACGGCCTCTCTGCTGCTCTGCTCCTCACTCTCTAAGCATTCTGGGTAATCTGAGGCCAGGACCCTGTGGAAGCTGTTCAGCTGCTCTTTGACAAAGCTCAGGACCTGCTCCTCCAGCCGCTGGAACACAAACTCAGTCAGAACAAAAGAACCCACAGAGACAGTGTTTGTGTACAGACCGTGAAGACGTGGAGCAGCGGCTCTACTCTGAGGCGCTCCGGGCTCCACTCCGCTCTGGGGACAGAGATACACACCATTGAAAAGGAACTTATAACTTAATTAAAGAATTAATCCCACAGTCTTCTTTTAGTCGTTGAAGCAGACTAGATTGTCTTCCTACAGTTGGTGGCTGATCTGACCTTGTTCTCGCCCTCCTTCCCCAGCCCTGTCCTGCTCTGTGTCACTGTGGACTTACTCTGTGTCTTCAGGTGGAGCGTCCTTAAATCCACTGCCCCAGTCTTCAGAGCCGTCCCTCTGCATGGACCCACAGCTCAGACCAGGACCAGGGGCCTCTGGGGCCCTGAAGTGAAACAGAGGTCTATTCAGGGCACATTACAGTGGAGCAGAGACACAGCAATTAAACACACCTTTTAAAGTTGATTGACAGAGCTTTGGACCAGTCGCTCTTCAGAGACTCACAGCTGGGACCAGGACCAGGTCTGGATCTGGATTTCGTTCTGGTTTTAGATCCAGGTTTGTCCAGTTTCCTCCTGAAGAAAACAAAAGGATCAGAGACCCATGAATTAACTGACTAATGTTGGCAAAAAAGCAAAACAAACTTTTAAGTTTAAGTTAAGTTAAGTAGTTGTATTAAAAAAAAGGTACACTAAAACAATTCAAATCAGAATCAGAATCAGAATCAGAAATGGTTTATTGCCATTGTCAGTGATCAAAAATTCACAAACATAGGAACTTGCTTCGGCGTAAGGTGCAACATAAAACAATGAATAAAATATGATAAAATATATAAAAGAGGCATGCATAAAATTAAGAATAAAATAGACTAAGATTGATAGACTAAGACTATATACAGAAATGTACAGTTGGCAGACAGTGCAATTGTGCAAATGTAGCAGTGCAAATAGATTGTTCTTATATAATATATTGTTAAAGTGGCAGGTGTTACAGAGTGTTCATGAGCAGATGGCAGAGGGAAAGAAACTGTTCTTGTGGCGGGAGGTTCTGGTCCGGATGGACCGTAGCCTCCTGCCTGAGGGGAGTGGCTCAAATAGTCCGTGTCCAGGTGAGAAGAGTCAGCTGTGATCTGACCTGCTCGTCCCCGAGTCCTGGAGACGTACAGGTCCTGGACAGATGGAAGGCTGCAGCCGATCACTTTCTCAGCAGAGGCACAATGCGCTGTAGTCTCTGTTTGTCCCTGGCTGTGGCTCCAGCGTACCACACGGTGATGGAGGAGGTGAGGATGGACCACACGGTGATGGAGGAGGTGAGGATGGACCACACGGTGATGGAGGAGGTGAGGATGGACTCGATGATGGCCGTGTAGAACTGCACCATCATCTGCGCCGGCAGCTTGGCTTTCCTCAGCTGCCGCAAGAAGTACATCCTCTGCTGGGCCTTCTTGATGATGGAGCTGATGGTTGGCTCCCACTTAAAGGTCCCATAACAAGCAAAATCGACTTTTCAGAGGTTTTAACCTTCCTACAGTGCTATTTGGGCCTCGTATGTGTGCCCAAAGTGTTTTTTTGATTGATTCCCGTTTTCGCTAGAGAACTGTCTTTTCCGTCCCCCTCGGCTGAGCAGCAGACGGGGGCTCCTCACAAGGATGACGCGCTTCACCAGGATGACGCGGTGTTTAAGCCACGCCTCCAGGAAGCGCGCAGCCGTAGAATAAAAACAGCTAATGCTAATGCTACACAGTAATTACACGATGGATGCGACAGATAGAAGAGTTAGCTTGTTATTTACCAAACTGCAACGTCCGTCGTCGAGGTACTGGAGCACGTCAAACTCCAGGTCAGATCCAGGACGTAGGACTCAGCACGACGCACCGTCAGGACGGATAAAAGGTTTATTCAGTGTTTGTGTATCGCTGTTTACCGGAGCACACGGCGCATGCTCTAGGCTTCGGCACGTGTTGGGCGGGGGAGGCGCGCGAGTTGGGCGGGGGAGGCAGCCTGCTCTCTGTTCGGGCGGGTCAGATCTCAGAGTGAGCAGTTTGGTTTTGCAAGGAGGGGGGCCAGTCCAAGAAATGGGTGTTTTTTGGAAACTGTTATGTTATGGATATTGCACAACGCAAAATTTTATCAACAAAGCCCTTAGAATAGACTGTGTAAAGGGCAAAATAGCAGAATATGGGACCTTTAAGGTCCTCAGTGATGGTGGTGCCGAGGAAGCGGAAAGAGTCCACGGTGGCGATGGGAGAGTCTGTCAGGGCGAGGGGGGGCAGGGGGGCTGAGACTTTCCCGAAGTCCACAATCATCTCGACTGTCTTCTGGGCGTTGAGCTCCAGGTTGTTGTCGCTGCACCAGGACACCAGCCGGTCCACCTCCCTCTTGTAGACAGACTCATCGCCGTCCGAGATGAGTCCGATGAGGGTGGTGTCGTCTGCAAACTTGATCAGTTTTACAGAGTTGTGGCTGGAGGTGCAGCAGTTGGTGTCACAGGGAGAAGAGCAGAGGAGAAAGTACACAGCCCTGTGGAGTTCCTGTGTTGATAGTCCGAGTCTCTGAGACATTCTTCCCCAGCCGCACGCACTGCCTCCGGTCCGTCAGGAAGTCAGTGATCCACCTGCAGATGGAGTCAGGCACGTGGAGCTGAGAGAGCTTGTCCTGGAGCACAGCAGGGAGGATGGTGTTGAATGCAGAGCTGAAGTCCACAAACAGGATCCTGGCATAGGTTCCCGGGGAGTCCAGATGCTGCAGGATGAAGTGGAGGGCCAGGTTGATGGCGTTGTCTACAGATCTGTTGGCTCTGTAGGCGAACTGCAGTGGGTCCAGGGCGGGGGAGGTGAAGGACTTGAGATGGGGCAGGACCAGGCGCTCAAAAGACTTCATGACGACAGGCGTCAGCGCCACAGGCCTGAAGTCATTAAGTCCAGTGATCCGGGGCTTCTTGGGGACAGGGACGATGATGGACGACTTGAAGCAGGCTGGGACATGGCATGACTCCAGGAAGGTGTTAAAAATGTCTGTGAAGACAGGAGTCAGCTCGTCCGCACAGTGTCTCAGGGTGGCGGGGAAGACACCGTCTGGTCCAACAGCTTTTCGGGGGTTGGACTTCCGAAACTGTTTCCTTACATTGTCCCTGTGTAGTGAAAGGCCGGTGGGGGAGGTGGGGGGACCCGGGGTGTGATTGGCAGAAATGTCCATTGTAGTGAGATGGGTGGGGGAGGGGGTTGAGATTTCGAACCGTGAATAGAAGGAGGCGAGCTGTTCAGCAAGTTTCTGGTCGTCAGCAGCATGGGGGGCTTTGGGCTTGTAGTTGGTGATCTGCCTAAGTCCCCTCCAAACCGCCGAAGGGTTGTTCGTAGACAGTGTTGTACAGAGATCTAGCTCTTGACACCTCCCTGCTAAATCTGTACTTTGTGCCTTTGTAACTCTCTGTCCCTGGCTCGGAAAGCTGCCTCCTTCTGCTGCCTGAGCTGCCTCAGTTTGGGTGTGAACCAGGGCTTGTCATTGTTATAAATCACCCTGGTGCGTGTGGAATGATACTGTCCTCACAGAATTAGATGTATGATGTCACAGTGTCCTTGTGAAATAAATATAAATAAAAAGTAAAAATAGAAAAAATAAGCAGACAACTAAACACACCTTTTAAATTTGATTATCTCATCTTTGGACCAGTCGCTCTTCAGAAACTCCCAGCTGGGACCAGGACCAGGTCTGGATCTGGATTTAGTTCTGATTTTAGATCCAGGTTTGTCCAGTTTCCTCCTGAAGAAAACAAAAGGATCAGAGACTCATGAACTAATTGTGCAATGTTGGCAAAAAAACAAAGCAAACATTTTTTTTCGTTAGGTTGTATTAAAAAGTTGGTACACTAAATAAATTAAAATACAAATAAATACAAATAAAAAGTAAAAATAGAAAAAATAAGCAGACAACTAAACACACCTTTTAAAGTGGATTATCAGATCTTTGGACCTGTCGCTCTTCAGAGACTCACAGCTGGGACCAGGACCAGGTCTGGATCTGGATTTAGTTCTGGATTTAGATCCAGGTTTGTCCAGTTTCCTCCTGAAGAAAACAAAAGGATCAACACTAAACTAACAGCTGCAGGAGGCTGTGGGTTCGAGTTCGTCCGGACTGTAACATGGACAGGTCTAAAGCCAGTCCTCTCTCAGTAAAAGTGTGGAGCAAAGTTCAGATTAAATTTGACAGTTTCTTTATTGATTGTCTCATTTATGTTTATGTACGGCTCACAGTAATAATATGTTATTACAATATGCTAAAAAAGGGTTAAAAACAGCTAAAATAGATGAATGCATTTCATGTTATTTTGAGTAATTTAAAACGGACACCCCGACTAATTTTTAAAACATATTACAGTGTCTGGATTAAGTACAAGTGCCTTAACTGTTGACCTTAAATCGAACGATGCACAAGACTCATCTGTCTGTCTCTTGTATTCCTGTCCAGTTTTGTTAAATGTTCATTTAATCACATAAACACTGTACTGGTGTTGAGATAAAACCTCCAAAATGTATCTGTGTTAATGTGACCTTTGGTCGATGTAAATTCACGTAGTTAAACACACTTAAAGCTGTTGCTAATATATGATAAACTAGAGGAGATTTGCACGTGGAGAGAAAGCGTGGGTGCACTTTTGGTTACATTTACCAGACTTCTGTTTGGTTAATTAACAACTGTGTCTGGGCTATTGATTTATTGTAATGTTTGTACATGTATTAAATCTTATAAACACAAGTTAAGCACATTTCAAGCTTCAGTTCATGTGCAAGTGTAATTACTGTAGTCTTGTGCTGTGTCGCCATTTTGTTAAAGTATTGATGTGTAATGATAAATATGATGATATTTTTGTTTTGGATAAATGTAAAATGTGGAACTTTGAACTATAAGAAGCAACATCTAGAAGTAAATGTAATATGAAACAGTTGTGTTCCTAAAATGTACAATATGTTTATTGTTTATTGAGGCAGAATAAACCCTGCAGTCGAACGGTGCACCAGACTCATCTGTCTCCTTTATTCCTTTCCAGGGGTTTACCTTCTCACCCCTCTCGGGCACGGGACGGGCAATACTTACAAAATTAACACTACAAGACATTGTCATGAGTTTCTAAATGAAGAAAAAAGGAATCTTTTACATATCGCTCAGCTCTGGTGGAATCTGTTTCTTTTATTATTCTGTTGTATACTTGACCACACTCTCTGTCCTCTTGGTATGGAAGAAATAAATTAACTTCACCAAAACTTAAATCCTTTATAATTCAAGACAAAAACACAGTGAAGGGAACGTTTTCCTGTTCCAGAGTCTCACAGCGGCCCACCTCCCAAACTGAAGAGAAGAGCACAAACCTGTCAGAGTCAAAACCACAGTCTTTAGAGCGCTCAGTGTCCAGACCCACAGAGCTCAGACCAGGACCAGGACCAGGACCAGAACCAAGACCAGGACCAGGACCAGGACCAGGACCAGGACCAGGACCAGGACTAGACGGGTCCATCTTCTCCTGAAACCCACAGAGCAGAGGGACAGTTATAGATCTATAATAGAGCTGTAACTATTGTATTATTTTGATAATCGATCGGTCTGACGATTATTCTTTCGTGTAATTGATTAGTTGTTTAGAATGCAAAAGGCCAGTGAGTGTGAGCGTTTCACTCTACCATTAACTATAACTATTTATACTAAATGTAAATGAGAGGAAGCAGAGCAGCTAGAGCTTCTGCCTCTCAATAAGGAGATCGGGGTTCGAATCCCAGACCACCCCAACATCGTGGTTTCAAATTCCGAACCACCCTAACATCACACGATCTCTCTGGGTGGAGTCTGCATGTCCTCCCCGTGTTACCGTGGGTTCTCTCCGGGTTCTCCGGCTCCTCCCACCGTCCAAAGACATGACTGTGTAGGTTAATTGACAACTCTAAATTGTCCCTAGTGAATGAATGTGAGAGTGAATGGTTGTCTGTCCTTGTCTGTCTCTCTCTGTCTCTCTGCGACGAGTTGGCCACTGTCCAGGGTGTACCCCGCCTAAGGCCCAAAGTCACTGGGATAGGCTCCAGTCACCCGTGACCCCTAACGGGAATAAGCGGTAGAAAATGAATGAATGAATGAATAAAAATGCTGTTTGACATCTTCACAGGAGAGTTACAACAAAATGAACTTTACATATTTCTTGTGTCATTTTCTGTGCATTCCTGCTCCATCTGAGTGATATCACAGTCTCTCTCAGCACAGGACGTTTTGGAGGTTGTTAAAAAAAAGATTATACAATTATCAAATTGGTCGATGATTACTTAAATAATCGATTAGTTGCAATTAATCAATTAACTAGTTTCAGCCCTAATCTATAATATGAATCTGAACTGAACATTAAAATGATAAAGACCAATTTAAAGAAGAAACTGTATGCATTTTTCTTATATTTAGTCATAAACGTTAAACATACATAGATTATTTTACATTTGGATAATTGTAATCCATAAAGCTATTGATCTAAAAGGGTTTAATAATAATATACATTTATTTTACTTCCTGCTACGTCACATGTCATAAACTATAATAACAACAATTATTTATTGTTTTTAACTTGTCTAAACCTACATCATGTGACACTATTCTGGTCTTGTCGCTGATTAAAAAGCTTCAATAATGACAATAACATTAGAACTATAAGAAAATACAGCACAAAATACATTTGCTCCGTCACTTTCTGTTTCCTGTAAAAAGACAAATTGAGCTAAAGTCGCAATTCACTGGAAAATAATTAAACGGGAAGTGTTTTTAGTGTTTTTGTTTTTAAGTGAACGATGCAGAAATCCCACTGATACGACGAGCGAAAACAAACTGGAACAAAAACAGTTTGTACGATTCCAGTCGCCACAGCTGCGAAAGCACAGGCCCTACGCCCTGTAGGGGCTCGGGCCTAAAAACTGTGAGGAAACGTCAAAGCTGAAGGCCTAAAGTGCGACAACACAAACCCTGAACAGATCTGAACACTGAAACTCACCTGAACGAGCCCGGAGTCCAGACTTGGACCTGGTTTGGTTCAGAAAAGGATCTTGTTGAGTCCGGGTTTAGTTCGTGCTTTAAATCAGGTCCGAGCTGAGCCTTGAGCTGCTGTAGCTTAAACTTTATGACGTCGTGTAAAATGACTTTTTACTTTCACTTTAGCCACAGGTGAGTCAGGTGAGCGAGACTCCCAGAGGCTTTTTACTCTGTCCTCTGGCGACCCCTGGTGGTAAAAGAGTTGGTCAAGGTCTCGTTTGACTGATCATGTGAAACAATAATAAAATGCAGTTTATAAGCTACAACTGGCCATGTTCATCTCCAATCAAAATCACTATTTGAATGGTCGCAATTAGGCTTAAATTACAAAGGCTTCAATTGGGCCAAAGTGAAATAATATGATGGAAACGACTCTGTCCTGCTGTTAAACCCTAGATTAGGCTAAACATGCTCTGAAATGCATGATATTCTTAGTTTAGCCATTTATATTTCTGCTTTAAGTTAATGCTCCTGAATGTTTACTTTAACTTCAACTTTGGTGTCAAACTTTGTCTCAAAAAACACAAATAGGCTCAGATATGTCTCATTATTCAGCCCAGTCTAAAGTGTTTTCTCAAATAATTACTATTGCGGCGTAGGAATCCGAAACTACATCCAAACACTGCGGCAGGTTAAGACGTAGAGGTTTAAACACTGAGGACGCGTCACGCAGAACAATTGCACATGACGGGACATTTTATTGCTCCAGGATTCAAAACAGGGAAACTGGCACTTACTTCATGCGATGACATATAAAGGCCAAGCAAACCTCTCACAGCAAATCTTTCTGGTCAAGATGGAACAGACAATAGAGACAAAACAGATGAGTCATGACGGGACGGGACGGTCAACAGAAAGTCTCTCCCCACGCTCCCCCTGCAGCCATCATCAGCCACACACAGAGCACAGGTGAGCGCCGCCCAAATAGACTTCACCACACCCACAGTGCCACCCCCAAACAGCCCATGACTTCACCACACCCACAGTGTCACCCCCAAACAGCCCATGACTTCACCACACCCACAGTGTCACCCCCAAACAGCCCATGACTTCACCACACCCACAGTGCCACTGACTTCACCACACCCACAGTGCCACCCCCAAACAGCCCATGACTTCACCACACCCACAGTGCCACCCCCAAACAGCCCATGACTTCACCACACCCACAGTGCCACCCCCAAACAGCCCATGACTTCACCACACCCACAGTGACACCCCCAAACAGCCCATGACTTCACCACACCCACAGTGTCACCCCCAAACAGCCCATGACTTCACCACACCCACAGTGTCACCCCCAAACACCACAGCCTCGTGCTCGTACCCAGGCGCGTGCACATTCAACCATTCACAAACACACAGGAAGAAACCACAAAACCCTCATATGGCTCCTACAATTACCATTAAAAGAACACAAAATAAAACGTCAACAATCAAAGTTTTCAGTTTTGTTATTATTGAACAAAAGTTTTCAAACATTTTAGGAAATACATTATAATACAAGGGTGGCAAAAACTGTGATGGATGAATGAAACAGGCCTTTGACCCCAAACTCAACCTCGAACTGCAGTTTTATGAATATTTTTGACAAACAATGAAGAGATGATCAGGGAAAATAAACAAAGAAGATGGACTGGTTGAAAAGCAGCAGCTAAAAGTTCACAAATCTACAGCTCTCATCTCTAATCAAAAGTAAAGTGCTGTCCCAAGCTACTGTCTTTGCAAGACTAGACAGTGAGATAAGACGCTCCAATAAGCAGATTTTGTTCCAATTCGATCAATGAATGAATCCAGTTGCAGATTTTAGAGTCCAAACAAAAGGTATTTAATGTAACAAAAAAATCACTGGAGACAAAGAACATAGAACAAAAATGGTCTTCAAAAAATAAAGTAGCTCCAGGACACTGCTCCAGGGAAAATCTCCACCTGAGGGAAAAAGATACTCGGATCAAAAAATAAGTCCAGGAAGACGTGCAGAATGGTGCAAGAAGAGTTTCACTACCACTGGCATAAATGGACAAACTGGCGCTGGGGCAGAGGAGAGCCGGGGTTTAAATCCCCCACTGATGAGGGACAGGTGGACACCAGCAATCCGGCACAACTGCAACTAAACACAAAACTACAGGGGAAAAGGAAAACAAATGGAAGAGAGCCGGGAGGAGCAGATCCCGGCTGCTCATGACAGATTTTGATGCTTTTATGCAGATTTATTGAAGAATGGCATTCAACCATGTCCTCTTTGACAAACCGTAAAACTGAAACAATACAAAATGTAATATTAGCTACTGCGTAACACACATCTTCGTAATAATGTGCTAATGACATGCTAATTTGCGGCTAACAATTGGCTCTTAGCTTTCTTGAATCTTACAAAAATGGTACAAAAGTTGCATCAAATCAACACACATTTATATTTTCACTAGACAATATTAACGGACAAATATAGTCCAAGGTAACAACCGTTCTGAATGAAAACAGAATCAAAACACGAACAGTTTGGCACCAGGTTCGTCCATCTTGGATTTACACTACGGCTCTCCTCTGCCCTAGCGCTCTGCCAAAGGAGACAATAGCACTGCGCGACCACACGAGGGCGCTGTGGGCCAATGTACAAAACCTGTAGCGCTGGAAAGTGACCTCAGTCTGTACAATGGGCAGAAGAAGTACACAGGGAAATGTAGTACAAAAAACAGAAAAAGAAGCACCAAAGTTACACTACATTTGTCATTTTACCTGAGATTATTAAATAAATAATTCAGTTAACGTTGAAATTCCAAATAATGATTAAAATATTATGTTGGGACTCAAAAAATATAAATAGAAAACCATTTTAAGGCGAGGCACTGCAGGTGAATAGGAAAAAAATGTTACATTTAAAGATCAATTTCTCCTGTAGTTTACTCACATAAATGTAAGAAAAAACATATATTACAAGTTTTTCATCATGGCATGTTTTCATGGAGAAATAAAGCATTTCATGTGAAAAAAAACTGTCAAAATTTCACTTCTTTTTTTGAACATTTAAAAGTGAAAAATAGGCAGTACTATTTGATTGATTGAACCAGGTTAAAGTGCATGACAAGTTTTTATGATTTTCTCATTTTGACTTTATGTGGTGTATTAATACATGTTGTAAATATAAATTATCGTTTTACCTCCTCATCCAGCTGTTTGTGGAGAAAATCTGTTGAAAATTACAGGAAGTAAACAAATAGATGACATCACACTAGAGAGACAAGGGTTATGCATAGTTTACACACAAAAAAGCTACTTTTTTTGATACTTTAAACATTAATTCAACAAAATAAGAGATGTTCACATTTTTTATTTGATTTTGTCAAATAAAAAAAGTCTGACATTAGATGAGTTTTGGCCCAGTGTACAGTGTGGTTGCTACGGTAATTTCTAAGTGTGATGTAATTTTTCTAATTTATTGTTTCATTTTCAAGGGGGTCGAAAACATAAAACACACACATAACAGGACATTATACAATGGACATTATATAAAACATACACAGTTTGAAAACACAACACACAGACACGACAAACTGGCTCCCATTTACCCCTCTTCACCCTCCAGCCAGAATAAATGCTTTCTCTTACACAATTACACAAAAAGTTAGTTATCCTACAATCGTCCAGGAGTGAGCTATAGGAGAAGATGCACCCCAAAAATAAAATAAAAAGACACCTTAGAGGCTCCCAAAGAAATATTTAATATAATATAATATATAGTACAAATTCATGTATGTATATAGTACATTATTCATGGCCAGGATGAACACGTACACATAAATACACTATAAAGTTTAATGTTCAATGGGCTGTACAAACCCAATGTTCAATAATTTATCAAATACTTAAATAGTCAGTCAATTAAAGTGATAATTATGTGTCGATAAACTTCCCAGCACCATCAATTCACAACAGATTGTGAAATAAATCAAATAAAACTAAAATTAAAAACACATACAAGGAGTTTGAAGGTATGTAAAGAGGACTTAAATAAACTGAAAGATGTCAAAGATCTGAGGGATATCGGTCACTTATTCCAATCAGAAGGAGCTTATACTGGAGTGATCTACGTCCAACTTCTTTGTAGATTCGTGGGACAGAAAAGGTGAGACAGTAAGTGCTTCTAAGTGAATATATGCAGAGGTAACTGGAACTAGCAATTGTTTTAGACACTGAGGACAATAAAACGAGATACATTTGAAAAGGAGTTGAATCCAGTGTAGTTGACGTCTATTACATGGTTGCAACCAATTTAATCTTTCAAATAGAAGACAATGGTGAGTTTGACATGAACATTAAAGAGTAAATCTACAAAGAGAGTTGAAGAGAACATTCAGTGGTTGAAGATATGAGTCATGTAAAATGTATCTGCATCGTCAAAGATGGGTCAAACTAACAGAGTGAAGCATGACGACCTGAAAAGACATAAAGGACTTAATGTGGCACACGTTCTTTTAATTATATCATCAATGTGGGGTTTAAAATTAAGTCCAGGGTCCAGCCAAAGTCCAAGATATTTGATAGAGTCGACTTTATGCGTCATGGAACCATCGCTACATTGGATTTGAAGATCAGGAGAGTGTAGTAGTTTATGAAATGTTCCAAAGAGTTTACAACAGGATTTCTTCTAGGGCTGTAGTCGACTGAACAAATTCTTGGTCGACTAAAGACCAGCCCTATCGACCGATTAGTCGACTAAAAAAGGGAGTGTGGTAAAAACATATGAAAACTGTAAAGTATTTCCATTTGTCTAAACTAAACTGCAGTCAAAAGAACACAACTGTAGAGGAATTCATGCAAAAACAACTATTTACACAGAAAAGTACCAGGAGACAGTGTATTTATACGTTAAGACTCCAATATCTTCAGCAAACTCATTTCATATCTTCTGTTTTTTCCATTTAAATAATTTTCTAATAACTGAATATGAATAAAAGTCGACTAATAAAAATCTTGGTCGACTAAGATACCATCGACCGACTAATCGACTAAACGACTAAAGGACTCCAGCCCTAATTTCTTCATATTTAATATTAACCGATTATTACGGAGCCAGTTTTGATCCAGATTCAAATCAAGTTGCAACTGTTTTTGTACCAATGAAAGATCAGAGTTAGAGGAATAAATGACAGTATCATCGGCAGAAATATTTAATGAACTGTTAGAGATTAGATGTGGAAGATCATCGATAAAGATGGAAAATAAAAGGGGCCCTAGAGTCATGTCATCTTTTACAACCAGGAAGTAAAATATAAAAACAAAACACTGATAAATGTGTAAAGAATTTGAGCATATTTTGAAGTATAATTATCTTAACTGTATTTTAGTGACATTTCTTGCTTCATTTTGGGCACATTTTAGTAACAAAAAAATGTACAGAAATGTGGATTTCTTCTTTAGTTTTTGAGTAATGAGTCGTCTCATTTTTAGACTCAAACCTTGAATAAATCCGTCCATCTTGGTGTCTGTGTTTGTGGCGTGTTGTTGTTGCCGTGGGATACTACGTCTTCAAACACAAAACCGACGCTTTCCGCTTCCACTATTTCAGAGTGAGACTCACAAACCCCATTATCTCTCATCGCTTTCTCTGACGCGATTCTCCAAGTTTGGTAAACAATCTAGAAATGCAAATGTTTATGTTATAGAAATGTTTTGTCTCATTTTGATTCCATTCATCTCAAAACAAACACTACTTTATTTTTTAGTGACTGTTCACCAGTGGTTTTCATCCTTTGAGTTTCCCAAACATGGAGCAAATCTGAACTGAAGTGGTGCATCGTCACTTATGAATACTTGTATATTTTCTGTTTAAAGCTTCAAAATACTCCCAAATGTGACTAAAGATGCAACAGTTGTGACAAAGAACATTTTTATTCAAATACTATTCCATTTCATCTTCTTTTCAAACCACAAATCAGGGCTGCAGGATTAAACACGTTTGAATCCAAATTTGAATGGGCCCAATAGACCCTTTAAAAGTTTGTAAAGAAAACATTGTAAATATAATGTGATTACAATGAAGACACTGGGATTAACCTCATAAAACCACAAAATATGAAAAATCAAGTGACAAATGAAAACCTCTCAGATACAAGTGACATCAGAGCCTGGTTTAAACACATTTACAATTGTATTTCAGACTATTTGTTTATTTAATAGGAGATTATGAAAGATAATTATGATTTTTGATGAAGACAATATTCAGATTTTTAGGCTTTACTGGACAAATACTTGTTTTCATAATGTTAACCTCAAAATTGTTTCATTTTATCTCCAGATGTATCGCATAATTTGCCCAAAAATATACTTTTTGTGAAGCTCAAATGCAATTTTGATACAAGAAAGCAGTATTTTTCCATCGTTTGTAATGGAGAGGCAAACAAACTGACATTTCTATCCTGGAAATTAAAAATGTTTGCTTCATTTGTTGTTAGAAAAGCTTAAAACCATTAGCATTTAGATCTGATGTCAGTCAATCACGGAAAAAGTTTCATTGTCTTCTTTATTATTTATTTTAAAGGGTCTATTTGTAAATCAAAAACTCAAAAATTGCGGTCTTTGCGCTGCAGTTTTTGAAGTACCATCATTTCCTCAAAAAAAACAAAATATCTCTGTCATATTCTGCATAAAAAGTGCTGATCCTGCAGTTCAGATTTGTACAAACATGTTCTGAAACAGTGATGGACAGATTGATACAGAATATTGATTCATCGATTCTGACAAGCATCAATACTTGAGCACAAATATCAATACTTTTAGTTGTTTTGTTTACATTTTAGGTTTTCTGCACATATATTTACTTTGCTTGCATTTTAGTTCAAGCAGCGTCTGAAAGATAATAATGACAGCCGAGGTACAATTGTTCATATGAGGAGTATCACTGCAGTTTATCACAAACACATCGGTATCAGAGCCACATCACGATATTTGCCGCAGTATTACTTGGTATCGATTCAAAATTCAGTGGAATATATCGCTCAGCACTATTTTGAAATACAGATTATTTTATTAGTTTGTCAGTTCAGTGTTAATTTCGTCATAGTTTTTGTCAATGTCATATTTTCTCTGACTAAAACTAAATAAAAACTAAACAATAAATAAAGATAAAGACTAAAAAGTTGATTCAAATGACATTTTCATCGACTAAAACTATGACTAAAAGTAGATATTTTGTCGACTAAAAGCGCTGATATTTTTGCCGAACAATAAAAACTAAACATAAAGAATGAAAAGAACAATCCCAGAGCACAATCCAGACGGTAAACAAACTCTACGTCCAAAGAACTCGTCTGAACATGTCCCATGATGCAACGCGGTACATTTTATTGTATTAAAATAGAAAAATATGATTTCTGCTCGAATAAAACTATCATGGATTTAATCGACTAAATTAGCTTGACATTTTCATCGACTCAAACTAGACTAAAACTGAAAAGAACTAATAATTGTAGACAAAAGACTAAAACGATATTTAAATTTCTTGTCAAAATGAACACTGGTGGCTAATGTCCTGAACACGCTTAAAATGTGAACTTTGAACACAAACCTATTATTATTAAAAGCTTGAATAACAAATCTAATTACAGTCACAACACTCGTCAGACGTTTTTAGCCCAAATTGCTCCTGAAATGGTCCGGTGCGTCCCCCTCGTTTAGATCGATCTTTAAAGTGGATTGTCTTGAGTTTAATAAATATCTACAGCGTGTAAACTTGTCCCGTCCACTCGCTTTGCCTGACGCTGGTTCTCGTTGTTCAGGACGAGGACGAGGACGGAGCGTCGAACAGGAACAGGCCCGCGCTGGTGTCCATCCCCAACCCTCTGTACGTCGGCTCCGATGGCCTGAGTCAGCCCGGCCCGGTCAGTGCACAAGACAAGACTCACAACGAGAACCTCACAGCAGACGGGGCTGGTGTGCACTGTTTGTAGTGAGGGATTACACCCACTGTTTGTAGTTAGCGTCATTTCATTCACACTCAGGGTCCATGAAACAACGTTTATGTTCATTTTGTCTCTGCACACACTCAGTGAATCTTGGTCTTTATGTTTTTACGTATTATTCATTTATTAATCGTCGAGGCGAGTTTATTTGTAGAGTTTAAATCATACACAAATCAGTTCAAAGTGCTTTACACAACAGAAAAATGCATTTAAAATCATTATAAAATTATTATTGCTGCAAATTCTCTCATTTATCACTTATTCATTCAGTGTCAAATGTACGGTGGCCCCCAGGGTTCATAGCAACAATTAATTGAAAAGCAAAACAGACAAACAACACAACGAAATATGCACAACAAATTACAAACAGAAAACACAACAAAATATCCACCAATGGTTGATTTGTTTTTGTGAAGATTTTGTTGTGTCGTCTGTGAATTGTAATTTGTTGTGATTATTTTGTTGATCATTTTGTTGATTTTTGTTGTTTTGTTTCAGTTGATAATTTGTTTTTAAATTTTTTTTTGTTCTGCCTAAAATAATTCTTATCCCAAGATTTTAATATTTTAATAGTCTTTAGAAAAAGAAAAATCACAGGAGTGCTGAAAATATCACACAAATTGCCAATTTTTCATATAAAATATTTATTCTATTTTTTTTCTTTTATCATAGTCTTGGACATGTTGAAGATAGAAACAACTGTGGCTTTGATGATTGTGGGGGAAAAATGGCACCAACAGAACAATGTGAGAATAAATAAAAAAAAACAATCATCAAAGCCAGTGTTGTCTTTAATCTTTGACATGTCCAAGATTGTAATGAAAAGTAAAAACTATTTCAGCCTGTATTATATTTTATATTAAAATGGGCCATTTTGTGTGATATTTCCAGCACCTTTAATGTAACTTTTTCACATGACCATTAAAATATCAAAATGTTGGCATTTTTTCCAAGTTGAGAATTTTTGGACAAAACTGAAGTGGAATAATTTTATGCAAAAAAGTTTGAAAAATAAATGATCCACTATATTTTTCCAAAAAGTGCAGTAAAAGGGCTCCAACAGTAAATAAGGATGTTTTTTCTAACAGGTCACAAGGGTTAAGGCAAATGAAGGTGTAGTTATTATAAAGTGGCACCATTGAACTTTTTTGGAGTGATTTTGTTGTTTATACTTTTTTGTTTGTTGCAGGTGAACAGCCAGGAGCCAGAACCTCCAGCGCAGCCTCAGGAGCCTCCTCAGATTTTAGATTTGGACCAATAGAAAACACCAAACCTCCAAAAGAATCCACCGTTCAAATGAACAGAGCTTAATAAAGACCAAGTGTCAGATCAACGGTTGTCATGGTTACTCTGAACAAGATGCAGCGCATTCATCAAACAACGGATTGAGTAATAATAATGTACTTTAAAGACGCCGTACAAATCCAATTATGAATGAACTAATATTAATAATCAGTGCTCAGATTTGTGGTTTGATAAAATCTCAGTAATTGACTCAAGAAATTAGTTTTTGTCGTGAATCCTAAAAATGATATATCTATATCTATATATATATATAGATAGATAGAGATATATATTTAATATTTATCTTTTTTTGGCTTAGTCCTGGTTTAGACCTGATTTAGTCCTGGTTCAGGTCCAATGAAATCGTTTGAATTAGTTTTGGTGGTGAATCCTTGAAGCTGGAGCAGCTCATTAGAAAATGACAGAAGTTTATTTCTGTAAATGATTGGTCTAAAGTGCTTTAGAGCTGAGTGAGGGACTGAGTCGGTCTCAAAGGCCGGTTGAAGCAGCGATGATGGGCAGAGGCTCAGCTCACATTAAAAGAACTGAAAATATTAAAACATGTTCAGACTCCTGTTATAAAATACCACAGGGTTCATTTTGTTTTTGTGGTTCTTTTATTTTATGAATTTACAGATTTATTCTCGTGTATGACAAAACAATCACAAACCAAATTGTGACGAGCGCAACAGCATGATTTGAGGACAAAATGAGAAGGTAATGACACTAGAAAACAATAAATATATTATGCACGTACTTATGTTCAGATAAAGTGTACAGCGTTAAAAAGACATACTTGTTTTCCTGGTATTTAAAGATAAACTACTGTATATGCAAATCATCACTGACACTTTGTTAATTGTATAAAGTAATTTGAAATTGAAATAAGATAAAGAAACAGATCCACTGACTTCCTGTTCCTGATTTGCTCTGAGATAGAAGCTGTTGCTCTGTTTGTTGTAATTGTAGAGAAATAATAATGAGCCGCAGTCGTCTGAGAGCTCAGGCCAGAGACCAGACTAGACGTAATAAACTCTGATAAAACAATCATCTTGAGCACGATTTCTATTTTAACACCGTCCATGTTTCCACTGTTAAGTGTTTCAGAGGTAATTAAAGCCAGCTGCAGCTTCTGTGATTGGTTAAATCCACCTGTCACTCACTCAGAGCCGACCAATAGGAGCAGTGTGTGGGAAAAGTGTCTGCGTTTGAGAAAGAGCTGCATTAAACAGAGAAACGCTGAGTCCTGATGAAATCTAAAACAACAGATCGAGGCAGGATCAGATCATGATTAGGTTTCTGTCGTCGTATCGTCCGGCTGCACCAGAGACACAGAGGAACCAGGACGCTCCAGACCAAACCCAACAAACAGAGGCTCTGAGGAGGTGCAGCTGAAGGTGTGGAGGTGGATCAGACGGTTATCATGTTCAACCTCATAGAAGGTCAGAGCTCCAGCCTCAGAGTCCAGGAACACACCTACTGTTTCTGCCGTTTCTGCCATGTAGAAACAGTCTGTCTTCCTTTTACGATGATGAAAAGACCATGTTCCTTCATTTGTCCTCAGACTCCAGGACTGATCATTGTCTCCAAACCTACAGTCCTCAGCGTCTCCTCTGCGTCTGATTCCTCTGTAACTCACTGCTACATCTACATCTCCTCTGGTCTTCACCTCCCAGTAACAGCGTCCAGTCAGAGCGCTGGAGCTCAGGACCTGGGGACAGGAACTGAACCTGTCCTGGTGAGACGGATACAGCTGGAGCTGCTCCACATGGGTCACTGTCCTTTTGTCCACAGACAGCTCCAGTGTGTTGTTGGCCGTGTTTGGATCCAGAGTGACGTCACAGAAATCTGTAAACACAAATACTGTTAACATCACTTTAGATTATTGTTACAAAACAACAGAATATAGTTTAAACAACAAAGACTATTTACCATAAACGAAAAGAAAAAGGGAATTTAAAGTACATTTGAGATTGGTTTACAGGGTTTATTTTGTGACACATATATACATTTATTATTTTATACACATATTATTTAAAATAAAAAGAGGAGGAAGGTTCATTGTTGATTAGATCTTAATAAATATTGATTATTGTCTTTGTACTATTTAGATGATTTACAGTTATTTATTATTCATTTTAAAATGTTTATAAAAGTATTTTGATACAAGGTTTGGTTTTAGGGAAATTTGCTGCGTGAATATCACACTCACCATATGTTCGTGTATAAAATATAATTATACATACACTCTCAGAAAAGAAAGTAGCCTGTTGTTCTCCTTTGGGCCACAATCGCTCGTCACTGGGGCAGTGCCCTCTGAAGTCCATATTTGTGCCCCCAGTGTGGGACACAAATATGGACCTTGTATTAAAGTAGGTCCTCACTTTGTACCTTTAAATGACCCAAAAGACAACATTATTGTATTCTCTGTGCTTCAAATCTGAAACTTTGAAGGGTTTTTTTCCGTACCCTTTTAAACTTAATGGTACATTGATGTGCTTTTTGATTTTTAAATCTGGATTGTATTCTTTTTACCCTCCAGTGGTTCAAATATGTTAAAAGTCCAATAATTGTCCACGAGGTTCAATCTTCTAGATTTGTACCGATGAGAACAAAAATGGTCTCCAAATGTTCCTCTGTTTCTGAGAGTGAATGAGAGGTTTTCATGTTTCAGTTATTATTGTTTAGTTTGTTTTAATGGTATTTTGTGAGAGTCTTCCTTCTTCCTCACACTACACTCGCTGTGAAGTCGCCTTCACAGCTGAACGTGGGGCCCTTCATGGCCGCGTACAGCACTCGGCTTTCAGACGCACTCCACTCGCTCCAACGGAGCCTGATGGTTTCAGACTGTACTCAGTGTGGAGCCTCCTCCACGAGAACGAGCAAAACCCAGTGTTTGGACAAAGGGAAGGGACAAGGGCGAGGCCCAGGGAAAAGACAGACGAGTTTCACTGTTGACATCACTTCCTGTTCCTCATACCACACTCATGACATCACTTCCTGTTCTTGTACCACACTCATGACATCACTTCCTGTTCTTGTACATGACATCACTTCCTGTTCTTGTACCACACTCATGACATCACTTCCTGTTCTTGTACCACACTCATGACATCACTTCCTGTTTACTCACACTTCCTGGGGCCTGGGACCATCCTCCTCTGTCCAGCAGGATCCAGCCTGAAACACACACACTGTCACTGAGGCTCACTCTCACACATGTGCAGTAGAGTTTTAGAGCAGTTTGAGAGCAACAGAAACACAACTCTACGACTGACACCAGAGAAAAGTCACAGAACAACAGGAAAGAAAGACACAAGACTGAGACAAACCTGGTACAAAACCACAGCAGGTTTGTTTGTTCATCAGAGTTATGGCTGAGGGAATAAATAAGGTTTAAATCTGTTGGTTTTATCTGGGACTGACCAGAGGAAGTGACTCAAACTCCAGGATGTGAGGGTCATTTATGATTCTTTGATCCAAACGTGTTTCTGACTCTAAATGAAGTCCAAGAACAAACTGTGCACATATAACTTATAACATATAACTTTATGTTGAAAAACAAAACTCATTACATTAAAAATTCAGTAATCACCAACTCTACTGATGCTGGAGGATTCATTTCTTGGACTTCTCTCTAAATCAGGTTTGGACAAACTTTTTGACTCAAGGGCCACATTAGATTTTGACACTTGCCCGGGGCCCGGACCATTTACAGTTTGGATGTTGTTAACTACAGTATATTACACACTATTACACATAGACTTAAAGCCTAAAATACACAAAAACTACAACAGAATATCAAAAATCATTACCTTTATTTATTTTAGTGAGAACAGTGCCGTTGGTCACTCTTTTTAGACAAAACATCAGAGTTTGGTGTTATTCTAGTGGTGACTATTCACAAAACTGATCTTAAGTGTCCGTCTGTCATCAGGATCTGTTGCTGAATGTTTGTCACAAACACAGGTGGAGACAAACAACACAAGCATCTTTTGTGCCCCGTCCTGGAGGTTTGGAAAATGTCCCTCTGTTAAAGACGCGTAAAACTGGTTGAATCTAAAACAGTAGAACGTCTCCTTTAACCACTGGTTATTATTTGTGAAAAGACAGTACTTTACATTTGTCCATTGTTGTTGGACTGCGCCCTCTGTTGGAATCACCACACATCAATTATAGTACAGTTATTTTGATTACTATAACATTACAAATGCGCCATACTTATCTCATAAAAAATATTATTAAATGCTTTGCGGGCCGGATCAAAATGCCAAAAGGGCCGCTTGTGGTCCCCGGGCCTTAGTTTGCCCCCCTCTGATCTAAATTTTAAATTCAAAATCAAATGGCTGCGTGACCTTCAGAGCTGCTCAGATTCAGTCTGGAACGTCATTCCTAATTTCATTTTTTCTAAACTTGGGTCTCCCTTTTATTTTAATATCAAGTTACAACAAAAACTACCAACAAAGATCCAAATTTAACAAGAAAATGTAACTATCCTGGTGAATAATTTATCTTCATGTTTTCTCTCCTCATAATTATGTGATATAAGCAAAACTGTAACATCTTATACAAAAAACAATCACTGTTTTTGTTAAACTGGGTAGAGGGCGGTTTTGTTTTTGTAAAGAAATTACTAAATGCAAATGGTTTAATGAATTACATAGAATTCCTAACTACTCACTTCATCCCTGTAACTCCAAAAGAGTTCAGTTATGGATGCAATTCCCAAATAAATCTTTCTGCTTTTCAAAGGCAGCACCAGTCACTCAAACTCAGACCCTCTCTCTGTGACACAATCCTCTGTGGGAGAAATATGTTTGTCTTTGAGTCCAATCCACCGTAATAAAAAGATCAAAACTTTATTAAAAAAACATTGTCACAATATCATACGTTACTCACTATTAGAGATCTTTAGTGACAAACATCCCACAAAGTCTGGACTCATCACAAATAAACAAAGAGTCTCTTACAAACTCTTACATCGCTGCTCTCAGGTTAAACACAACTTAGAGACACTTCTGGACAAAACATGGACCTTTTGTGCCACCAATCCTGAAACTGTGAGACCTTTTCTGATCATGTCCCATCACTGCCACCTTTTGGAAACTATTTGTAAGATTCATCCAAAGATACACCTCAAATAATTCAGTTTTCAACATCAAGCTCTCTGGTTTCTTCAATAAAACTAACAGTAAACATTACACTATCAGCCTTCTGTTATTCAAAGCCAAATACCATATCCATAAAGAAAAAAGAGCATAATTAAACATTTTCCAAAATGAAACTTATCAGTATAGACAACTTATTTAACATTCAGTTCACTCCAAAGGTATAAAAACCAAAGAACATTTTGAAATATTTTTTGTAGTACATCCCCTGGAATCTCTCCTTTTTCATCTTCCTCTTTCCTTTCTCTTTCTTTTTGGTCGTTGGACTGAGTTGGGTTTATTTGTACTTGATTTTCTCTTGTTTTGTTTGTGAATGCTTACTTATTTTAAATAAATACTCATTTTAGAAAAAGTGTGTTTGGCATAAAGCAATAAATGGTCAAAGATCGTTCTACAAGTGTTGTTTGGACTGAAACCTGTGCCCACTGAGGGACTCCAGGGGGCAGTGTGGGGCCCACTGAGGGACTCCAGGGGGCAGTGTGGGGCCCACTGAGGGACTCCAGGGGGCAGTGTGGGGCCCACTGAGGGACTCCAGGGGGCAGTGTGGGGCTCACTGAGGGACTCCAGGGGGCAGTGTGGGGCCCACTGAGGGACTCCAGGGGGCAGTGTGGGGCTCACCTGAGGGACTCCAGGGGGCAGTGTGGGGCTCACCTGAGGGACTCCAGGGGGCAGTGTGGGGCTCACCTGAGGGACTCCAGGGGGCAGTGTGGGGCTCACCTGAGGGACTCCAGGGGGCAGTGTGGGGCTCACCTGAGGGACTCCAGGGGGCAGTGGGGGTCGTCCCGTAGAGCGGTCAGGAGCTCTGCTGAGGGTCCTGGATGGTTGTAGCTCAGGTCTAATTCTCTCAGATGGGAGTGGGCGGAGCTAAGAGCTGAGGCCAGAGAAGCCCCGCCCCTCTCAGAGACGAGACATCCTGACAGCCTGTGGACACACAAGGACACTTCTTAAACCCCCTCGTCCTTCCACTCGGTCTGTGCACTCATGAGGAGAGTCTCATTATTTAACTCTGATTATGTGGTAGTGTGGGTTTGTCGTGTTTAACACGTGTGCGTCTTTAAAAAGACACTGCCCCACGACAGACGTTCAGCTATAGCCGAGACTTGACTGAGACTAACATTTGATCAGAAGAAGACATTTAGTAATAAAACAGTGAAAGGGAGAGTGAGTCGAGCGGCAAGAGGAGAGAGTCTGGAGGCCAAAGTGTTGAATCTGATGAAGAGTTCACAGCGAGTGTAGAGGAAGTGAGTAAAGGGCAACACAACACATTAATGTGGGACATGGGGCCGGTCTCACCTGAGGACCTCCAGTCTGCAGGGGGCGCTCTTCAGTCCAGAACACAGACGCTCCACTCCTGAGTCCCTGAGGTCGTTGTTACTGAGGTCCAGATGTGTCAGACTGGAGCAGCTGAGGACTGAGGCCAGAGCATCACAGCAGTGACCAGACAGTCTACACCAGGACAGACTGAGGAGAGAACATGATACAGTCACTGACTCTGACTAATGTTTATTTATTTGATCAATAAAACAAAATGTGCATTCTGACTCCACCTCATGGACACAAAGTAAATCTACAACAAAAAGAAGAGCCCACTGTCCTCAACATTTCTATTTTCTTTTTACACAAACATAAGACACTGAACAAAAGAAAAACACAATATTAACTTCATAAAAGTCTCTGATCAAACAGTTCCAGCTGAATGTTCTTCATGTGTGAGAGTTACTGCTTTACCTTTGAGACGCTCACTTACACTTATCACCGTTCAGTTTCATTATTTGTATTTGGTTCTGACAAACTGCCATTGTTTTTATCTTTTAATGTTACGAGATAAGATTCAAGTTTTTACACAGCAGTGTTTCTTTTGTTGTTTTAAAATAAATAACAATCAAATCTTCAGAAATTACATTATTAAAATAAATAAATTAAAATGAATACAGACAAGATCCAAGCTCCAGTTGAAACAGTTTAAATAAATGTATTTTGTTCAGAGAGTCTTATAATAAAAGGTCAATGAAGCAGTGAAATATAATTTAAATTAAATATTTGAACCTTTGAGTGTTTACTTAACTCACAACAAAAATATACAATTTTACTCAAAAGACCAAGACTGAAAATATTTTTTTCGTCCAGATGAACACTATTCTAAGATAAAAGTATTTAGAGATCATTTTATGTTTGTTTGTTTTATTCTGAAATGTGATTTAAACAATTATTTAACAGATTATTAATGAAACAATTTCTCAACATTTCTATATATTTTGAGAATACAAAAACAAATGAAAAGAAGAACACAGTATATTGCAGTATTAAAGACTCTGATCTCAGTTCTAGCTCAGTTTTCTTCATGTGAGAGTTACTGCATTCTCATTGAGGTGAAACAGACACTTTTTATTTTTGAAATACTTTTCCATTTATTGAGAAGAAATAATGTTGTTTAATGTTTTAAGATTTAAGTTTTTCCCCAGCATTGTTCCTTTTTGTGACTGATACGTCCTGTTTGTCATCAATATAATAAATCTGCTGATTAAAACTAAATAAAAATGTAATTAAACTTTATAGTTGTTTGTCTGTAATGGTTCTATATTTGTCAATTATAAATGAATGTGGTCAAGAGACTTCACTAAAGTTCAAAGACTAAACTGTGTTTGTAGAATCCTGGGCTCAGGTCAGAGGCAGTGCTGTCTATCTGGTCTGATCTGGGGCTGTTCTGAGTCTCACCTGAGGACCTCCAGTCTGCAGGGGGCGCTCTTCAGTCCAGAACACAGACGCTTCACTCCTGAGTCCCTGAGGTAGTTGTTACTGAGGTCCAGATGTGTCAGACTGGAGCAGCTGAGGACTGAGGCCAGAGCATCACAGCAGTCTTCAGACAGATCACAGCCGGACAGACTGAGGAGAGAACATGATACAGTCACTGACTCTGACTAATGTTTATTTATTTGATCAATAAAACAAAATGTGCATTCTGACTCCACCTCATGGACACAAAGTAAATCTACAACAAAAAGAAGAGCCCACTGTCCTCAACATTTCTATTTTCTTTTTACACAAACATAAGACACTGAACAAAAGAAAAACACAATATTAACTTCATCAAAGTCTCTGATCAAACAGTTCCAGCTGAATGTTCTTCATGTGTGAGAGTTACTGCTTTACCTTTGAGACGCTCACTTACACTTATCACCGTTCAGTTTCATTATTTGTATTTGGTTCTGACAAACTACCATTGTTTTTATGTTTTAATGTGTTACGAGATAATATTCAAGTTTTTACACAGCAGTGTTTCTTTTGTTGTTTTAAAATAAATAACAATCAAATCTTCAGAAATTACATTATTAAAATAAATAAATTAAAATGAATACAGACAAGATTTAAGCTCCAGTTGAAACAGTTTAAATAAATGTATTTTGTTCAGAGAGTCTTATAATAAAAGGTCAATGAAGCAGTGAAATATAATTTAAATTAAATATTTGAACCTTTGAGTGTTTACTTAACTCACAACAAAAATATACAATTTTACTCAAAAGACCAAGACTGAGAATAGAATGTTTTGTCCAAATTAACACTATTCTAAGATAAAAGTATTTAGAGATATTTTTATGTTTGTTAGTTTTATTCTGAAATGTTGTAAAGTTATTTAACAGATTATTAATGAAACAATTTCTCAACATTTCTATATATTTTGAGAATACAAAAACAAATGAAAAGAAGAACACAGTATATTGCAGTATTAAAGACTCTGATCTCACAGTTCTAGCTCAGTTTTCTTCATGTGAGAGTTACTGCATTCTCATTGAGGTGAAACAGACACTTTTTATTTTTGAAATACTTTTCCATTTATTGAGAAGAAATAATGTTGTTTAATGTTTTAAGATTTAAGTTTTTCCCCAGCATTGTTCCTTTTTGTGACTGATACGTCCTGTTTATTGAGTGACTGCCTATGCATAGGCAGTCACTATTTGTTCTTGTATTTTCCGGTTTTTCGGCACGTTTCACAGGCCACAGTTTTTAAATTCTTTTAATTTTTTTTGCATTTTTCAATAGTTCCTAGTCTTCTAATGTCTGCTATTACTTTTGGTACATGTACCTTTTGTAGTTTTTTCATAATTTGCCGAGCAGTTTTTCCCTCTTTTACAGTGGGAGCCTTTCTGTTGGTCCTCTACAGGAAAGTTTGCTGTTTAAACTGTTTTTGGCAGGAGCACGGTGGCAGAGCGGCTAGAGCTTCTGCCTCCCAATAAGGAGATCATGGGTTCGAATCCCGGATCAGACCAACATCACACAAATTCAATTGCGCAGTCACTCGCAATAGCTTCAGCTATTGCAACAGCATCTAGTTTATTATAAATATAATACATCTGCTGATTAAAACTACATAAAAATGTAATTAAACTTTATAGTTGTTTATCTGTAATGGTTCTATATTTGTCAATTATAAATGAATGTGGTCAAGAGACTTCACTAAAGTTCAAAGACTAAACTGTGTTTGTAGAATCCTGGGCTCAGGTCAGAGGCAGCGCTGTCTATCTGGTCTGATCTGGGGCTGTTCTGAGTCTCACCTGAGGACCTCCAGTCTGCAGGGGGCGCTCTTCAGTCCAGAACACAGACGCTCCACTCCTGAGTCCAAGAGGTAGTTGTAACTGAGGTCCAGATGTGTCAGACTGGAGCAGCTGAGGACTGAGGCCAGAGAAGCACAGCAGTATTCAGACAGTCTACAGCCGGACAGACTGAGGAGAGAACATGATACAGTCACTGACTCTGACTAATGTTTATTTATTTGATCAATAAAACAAAATGTGCATTCTGACTCCACCTCATGGACACAAAGTAAATCTACAACAAAAAGAAGAGCCCACTGTCCTCAACATTTCTATTTTCTTTTTACACAAACATAAGACACTGAACAAAAGAAAAACACAATATTAACTTCATCAAAGTCTCTGATCAAACAGTTCCAGCTGAATGTTCTTCATGTGTGAGAGTTACTGCTTTACCTTTGAGACGCTCACTTACACTTATCACCGTTCAGTTTCATTATTTGTATTTGGTTCTGACAAACTACCATTGTTTTTATGTTTTAATGTGATACGAGATAATATTCAAGATTTTACACAGCAGTGTTTCTTTTGTTGTTTTAGAAATAAATAACAATGAAATCTTCAGAAATTACATTATTAAAATAAATAACTTAAAATGAATAAAAACAAGATTTAAGCTCCAGTTGAAACAGTTTAAATTAATGTATTTTGTTCACAGAGTCTTATAATAAAAGGTCAATGAAGCAGTGAAATATAATTTAAATTAAATATTTGAGCCTTTGAGTGTTTACTTAACTCACAACAAAAATATACAATTTTACTCAAAAGACCAAGACTGAAAATAGAATGTTTTGTCCAGATAAACACTACTCAAAGATAAAAGTATTTAGAGATATTTTTATGTTTGTTAGTTTTATTCTGAAATGTTATTTTAAAAAATTTAAAAAGTTTTTTACAGATTATTAATTAAACAATTTCTCATAATTTCTATATATTTTGAGAATACAAAAGCAAATGAAAAGAAGAACACAGTATATTGCAGTATTAAAGACTCTGATCTCACAGTTCTAGCTCAGTTTTCTTCATGTGAGAGTTACTGCATTCTCATTGAGGTGAAACAGACACTTTTTATTTCTGAAATACTTTTCCATTTATTGAGAAGAAATAATGTTGTTTAATGTTTTAAGATTTAAGTTATTCCCCAGCATTGTTCCTTTTTGTGACTGATACGTCCTGTTTATTGAGTGACTGCCTATGCATAGGCAGTCACTATTTGTTCTTGTATTTTCCGGTTTTTCGGCACGTTTCACAGGCCACAGTTTTTAAATTCTTTTAATTTTTTTTGCATTTTTCAATAGTTCCTAGTCTTCTAATGTCTGCTATTACTTTTGGTACATGTACCTTTTGTAGTTTTTTCATAATTTGCCGAGCAGTTTTTCCCTCTTTTACAGTGGGAGCCTTTCTGTTGGTCCTCTACAGGAAAGTTTGCTGTTTAAACTGTTTTTGGCAGGAGCACGGTGGCAGAGCGGCTAGAGCTTCTGCCTCCCAATAAGGAGATCATGGGTTCGAATCCCGGATCAGACCAACATCACACAAATTCAATTGCGCAGTCACTCGCAATAGCTTCAGCTATTGCAACAGCATCTAGTTTATTATAAATATAATACATCTGCTGATTAAAACTACATAAAAATGTAATTAAACTTTATAGTTGTTTATCTGTAATGGTTCTATATTTGTCAATTATAAATGAATGTGGTCAAGAGACTTCACTAAAGTTCAAAGACTAAACTGTGTTTGTAGAATCCTGGGCTCAGGTCAGAGGCAGCGCTGTCTATCTGGTCTGATCTGGGGCTGTTCTGAGTCTCACCTGAGGACCTCCAGTCTGCAGGGGGCGCTCTTCAGTCCAGAACACAGACGCTCCACTCCTGAGTCCTCGAGGTCGTTGTTACTGAGGTCCAGATGTGTCAGACTGGAGCAGCTGAGGACTGAGGCCAGATCATCACAGCAGAGGCCAGACAGTTTACAG
This sequence comes from Rhinogobius similis, assembly GCA_019453435.1. Classification (NCBI taxonomy): domain Eukaryota; kingdom Metazoa; phylum Chordata; class Actinopteri; order Gobiiformes; family Gobiidae; genus Rhinogobius; species Rhinogobius similis. The sequence goes on from CM033630.1 coordinate 12,437,214, forward strand.
CCGGACAGACTGAGGAGAGAACATGATACAGTCACTGACTCTGACTAATGTTTATTTATTTGATCAATAAAACAAAATGTGCATTCTGACTCCACCTCATGGACACAAAGTAAATCTACAACAAAAAGAAGAGCCCACTGTCCTCAACATTTCTATTTTCTTTTTACACAAACATAAGACACTGAACAAAAGAAAAACACAATATTAACTTCATAAAAGTCTCTGATCAAACAGTTCCAGCTGAATGTTCTTCATGTGTGAGAGTTACTGCTTTACCTTTGAGACGCTCACTTACACTTATCACCGTTCAGTTTCATTATTTGTATTTGGTTCTGACAAACTACCATTGTTTTTATCTTTTAATGTGTTACGAGATAAGATTCAAGTTTTTCCACAGCAGTGTTTCTTTTGTTGTTTTAAAATAAATAACAATCAAATCTTCAGAACTTAAAATATTAAAATAAATTAAAATGAATACAGACAAGATTTTAAGCTCCAGTTGACACAGTTAAATAAATGTATTTTATTTTATAATAAAAGGTCAAAGCAGTCAAATATAATTTAAATAAATTAAATATTTGAGCCTTTGAGTGTTTACTTAACTCACAACAAAAATACAATTTTACTCAAAAGACCAAGACTGAAAATAGAATGTTTTGACTAAATTAACACTATTCCAAGATAAAGGTATTTAGAAATATTTTTATGTTTGTTAGTTTTATTCCGAAATGTTATTTAAACATATATTTAACAGATTATTAATTAAACAATTTCTCAACATTTCTATATATTTTGAGAATACAAAAACAAATGAAAAGAAGAACACAGTATATTGCAGTATTAAAGACTCTGATCTCTCAGTTCTAGCTCAGTTTTCTTCATGTGAGAGTTACTGCATTCTCATTGAGGTGAAACAGACACTTTTTATTTTTGAAATACTTTTCCATTTATTGAGAAGAAATAATGTTGTTTAATGTTTTAAGATTTAAGTTTTTCCCCAGCATTGTTCCTTTTTGTGACTGATACGTCCTGTTTGTTATAAATATAATAAATCTGCTGATTAAAACTAATTCAGACAGATCTCACCAGGACAGACTGAGGAGAGAGAGGAACATTAGAGTCTAGAATCATCATCTGTTTTAATAAAGTCTAGACTCACCTGACTTTTTTCGAGGCTTTTATTACAGGCAGCAGACCAAACAAAGCGTCATCAGAAGGACAGTATTTCCTGAGGTCAAACTCCTCCAGGTCTGAGTCTGAGGACAGTAAGAGGAAGGCCACAGTCGACCACTGAGTAAAAGACATGTTTTTATCAGAGACACGTCCTTCTCTCATGAAGCTCTGCACCTGCTCCACCAGACTGTGGTCGTTCAGTTCATTCAGACAGTGGAGCAGGTTCATCCGACTCTCTACTGACATCTTAAAATCATAATTCAGCATGTGTTTGATGAGCTCTGCTGTGTCCTCATTGGTCTGTGAGCTACTTCCTGTCTGAGTCAGACCCAATAACAGGCTCTGATTGGTCGGCAGAGACAGACCAAGGAGGAAGCGCAGAAACAGGTCCAGGTGTCCGTTTGGACTCTGTATGGCCTGGTCCACAGCAGAGCGATAGAAGAGCTCTGGACTCTCTTCTTCAGAGTCAGACGTGGACTCGACACTCGGGGTGGTTTGTTGTGGTGACAGCAGGTCGACTCCAGAGTTGTAGAAGGTCAGATGGACGTGAAGAGCAGCCAGAAACTCCTGCACACTCAGATGGATGAAGCAGTAGACCTTGTCCTGGTACAGGCCCGGCTCCTCTATAAAGACCTGTGTGAACACTCCGGAGTACACTGAGGCCCCTGCAGCGTCCAGCCCACACTCCACCAGGTCTGAATCGTAGAAGATCAGGTTTCCTTTCTGCAGCTGCTCAAAGGCCAGTTTTCCCAGAGACTGCACCATGTCCCTGGTCTCTGGAGTCCAGTGAGGGTCGGTCTCAGAGCGGCCGTCGTACTTGAGGCCCTTGACTTTGGCCTGGACCACCAGGAAGTGGATGTACATCTGGGTCAGAGTGTGGGGCAGCTGTTCTTTGACTCCTGTCTTCATCACGTGGTCCAGGACTGTGGAAATCATCCAGCAGAAGACCGGGAGGTGGCACATGATGTACAGACTGTGAGATGTTTTGATGTGGGAGATGACGTCTGTGGCCCGCTGCTCGTCTCTGAACCTCTTCCTGAAGTACTGCTCCTTCTGTGGGTCTGTGAACCCTCGCACCTCTGTCACCATGGAGACGCACTCAGCAGGGATCTGATTGGCCGCCGCGGGGCGTGTGGTTATCCAGAGGCGAGCGGAGGGAAGCAGGCTCCCCCTGATGAGGTTCACCAGCAGCACGTCCAATGAGACACACTCTGTGATCTCAGTCAGGACCCGGGTTCGGCTGAAGTCCAGAGGAAGTCTGCACTCGTCCAGACCGTCAAAGATGAAGAGCACCTGGAGCTGATCAAAGCTGCAGAGTCCTTTGGCTTCACTGAAGAAGTGCTGCATCAGTCCCACCAGGCTGAACGCTCTCTCTCTGAGCACATTGAGCTCTCTGAAAGTGAACGGGAACAGCAGCTGGACGTCCTGGTTGGCCCGGCCCTCGGCCCAGTCCAGACTGAACTTCTGAGTCAGCACTGTTTTCCCCACGCCGGCCACGCCCTTCGTCAGCACGCTCCTGATTGGTGTCTCTGCTAAGTCCTCTCTGATTGGTCCCTGTTTGTGGGCGGGGCCTTTAAAGATGTCCTCACATGTGATGGCGGTCTCTGGAGCGGCTGGTTTCCTGGATTTGGTCTGGATTTGTCTGACCTCATGTTCCTGGTTGACCCCTGCGGCCCCTCCCTCTGTGATGTAGAGCTCTGTGTAGATCTGGTTCAGGGGGGCGGGGCTTCCTGCTTTAGCCACGCCCTCAGACACACAGCTGAGCCTCTGCCGCAGACGCCTCTTCAGTTTATCTCTGCAAACTCCAGCCGAACTCTCTGTGTAAAGACAAAGAGGAAGAACAGGGTGAATCATCTGTGGTCAGTCCACCTCTGGTCCAGAGTCCAGGTTTACAGCCACACACTGTTCCCTCTCTAGACCAGAAAGACCTCATGGTGCTGGGCCCACTGTAGAGACACATCAGGAGGAGGAGGAGGGAGAGAAGTTACATCAATTTAAAATCTTGAATTGGATTTTGTCCTGATAAAAACTTCGGTTTTAATCCTTTCTGATCTACCGGAGTGCAGGAGCTCCCATTTCTCAGTTTATTTTTAGCAACTTGATAAAAATAATTCAATAAATATAGAGAGATCATTTGTTTTTCAAATAAACATGGACAACATCAATTTTCATAAATTCATGACCTTGGTCTGCACCGTTTTCTGTCGCCTTCATTTTTCATAAAAAATTGCAGAAACATAAAATTGTGAAAAATCCCCCTCCTTCTCTGCTCCTTCTCTGGGCCCTGCCTTCTCCTGCCTTGGCCCCGCCTCTGGGCTGCACTTTGCTCCGCCCCTAGAGTTTAATTGTCTTTCTTCTGCCCTCGGTTAAGTGTTTCTTTCCCAACTTAACCTAGGCAGCGAGCTAAACTAACAAGATGGCCCCAGGAACAACACGACACAGGACGTTTTGTCGAAAGACCATCTTATTTTTAGTAAAACTGCAACACACATACAAAAATACATAAATTTACAGCTGACAAAGTACAAACAAGTTATAAGGCACTAGCAACTCACAGACTATGTCTTGTCGCGGGACACCAAGAAAGAGCGGAGCGAGGTGTGGCTGCACGAGAACACCTCCGTAGCTGTTACTATAATGGCGTGTGCAGCAATCTGCCTGCTGCTTACAGGTAGCGGTCACCAGATGGCGCCGCAGCGCACACAGTAAACAATGACGAAGAAGTAGCAGGAGTGAAGTAATAGAAATAACACTGACATCTTGTGACATAAAAGAGAATTACAACACTATTACAACTAAATGAACAAAGAACGGAGAAACCAAATTGAGGGACAGAATACTCCCCGCCTGACATCTGTAAGATGCCACCCATAAATTAACTTGTTAACAGCAAAACGTTGCAAAATAATGCACAATGCAATGAAAACACATTTTAAGTACTATTCTTTGACACCAACAAGACAACCTCACTAATAGGTCGCAGATAACATTTGAGTTCACCCTTACGGAAAATCTTGACCTCTATTTTCCGGACATGACCATCAGCACTGGGAAAAGTTTTTGTTATGAGTCCAAGCGGCCAGTCATTTCTGTGCTCCGGAGATTCCTTTAGTAGAACCACATCTCAAGGTTGAAGGTTAGGTTTCACTGCTTTCCATTTGCGGCGGTGCTGAAGTCCTGTAATGTATTCCTTTTGCCATCGGCTCCAGAAGACATTGGCTAGGTGTTGTACACGTCTCCACTGTGCCCTGAACAAGTCGCAGCTGTCGAACTGACCTGGTGGTACTGGTGGAGTGCCAACTTTTTGCGTGAGTAACATGGCAGGGGTAAGAATGACAGGGTTGTGAGGATCTGTGGAAACTGTAGTGAGTGGACGTGCATTTACAATTGCAGTCACTTCAGCCATTAATGTCACTAGTATTTCGTGAGTGAGTTTAGCATTCTTGTGTTCGAGGAGCATAGCGTCCAGTATTTTGCGCTGCGGACCCTATCATACGCTCCCAAGACCCTGCCATATGAGATGCGTGTGGAGGGTTAAACTGCCACTTACAGCGAGTGTCATTGAGAAAGGAATCGATTTTGTTGTTGTGACAGCCCTGCTTGTCAATTTGCAGTTCTTTGCAGGCACTCACAAAGTTGGTCCCACAATCTGATCTGAGAAGCTTGGCAGCACCCCTGATAGCAAAGAAACGACGCAGCGCATTGATGAATGAAGATGTATCCATTGATTCAATAACTTCAATGTGTATGGCACGAGTACTCATACATGTGAATATGACAGCCCACCTTTTGGCATCAGCTTGACCACCACGTGTTTTTCTGACTGTGACAGGCCAAGGGCCAAATACATCAAGGCCTACATGAGTGAAAGGAGGCTCAGTGGACAACCTGTCCTTTGGCAGGTCAGCCATGATTTGTTCTTGCTGTTTGCCTCTTAGTCTGCGGCATGTGACACAGTTGAATATTACACTGCTTATTGCTCTTTTGCCCCCAACAATCCAAAAGCCTCCTGCCCTGACAGCCCCTTCAGTGAAATGTCTGCCTTGGTGATGCACCTTTTCATGAAAGTGTCTTATTATGAGCAGGGCCAGGTGGTGTTTACGGGAATGAGAATGGGGTTTTGTTTCATTTGACGTTAACAGGGCTCTTTTAGCCGCCCACCAACTCTGAGGATGCCACTTGTGTCAATGACTGGAGTTCAATTTGCTGAGTGAACATGAGCTTTTTACAGGTACACCCTGTTCTATTTGTTTTATTTCCTCCGCATAGAACTCTCTTTGGACAGTGCGAATGACTGTGGTTTTGGCTTGGTTGAGGTGGCTTTCGTTTAAATGTTCACTGCATTTGTGCCAGCCATGACATGTGCTCTCTGAACTGTTTTTGAATGACTGGGCAGTGTGTTGGAGTTTGGCAATGGCTTTAAGTAACACACTCCAACTTGAAAATCTTTCAAATCTTGCACTGCCAAGTTTGCCTTTTGATAGGGTGGTGGCACAGGTAGTAATCTCAGGACGTAGCTCTATGTCAGTCTCTGGGTCTACAAGGTCAAATGTTTGTGTCTCTGTTTGACTTAGGTTTGAATCAGTGAGGAAAGCTGGCCCACTGAGCCAAGTGGAGTTAGAGAGCTGCTCAGCAGGTAACGCTCGTGTGGCATGATCAGCTGGATTAAGGTGAGTGGGCACATAATGCCACTTGTGCGCTTGTGTGAAAGCGCCTGATGCGCTCTACTCTATTGTGGACATAAACGTAATAGCGCCTTGTTTTGTTTGAAATGTAACCCAGCACTACTTTAGAGTCTGTGAAAAAGCTCACCTCATCAACTGCGGTGTCCAGCTCTTCCAGAACTTGCTCAGCGACCTCTACAGCCAGCACCGCTGCACAGAGTTCAAGCCTTGGTATGGTGATGTCAGGTTTAGGAGCAAGGCGTGCTTTGCCGAGAAGAAAGCCCACTTCACTGTGTCCTACATTTGTGAGCTTGAGGTAGGCAACAGCACCCACAGCTTTGATAGAGGCATCACAGAAGACAATGACCTCTTTTCTTTGAGCTGCAGACAGTGGTATTGAGGTGTACATTCTGGGGATTTCGAGCTGTTGCAGGTGTTTGAGCGAATCTTTCCATTGCTGCCACTGTGCTAGTTTGTCGGTAGGCAGTTCAGTGTCCCATTCACTAACGTTAATGGAAATGTCTCTTAGAATGACTCTGCCTTCTACAATGACTGGGATGGCAAAACCAAGGGGATCATACACGCTATTAATGACTGACAATACTCCCCGTTTGGTAAATGGCTTGTCATTGACTGTTACCTGGAACTTGAACAAGTCTGAGTTGACGTCCCAACCCAAGCCTAGGCTGCGCTGCATGGGTGGGGAGGTCTGACCGAGCTCAAGACCCTGCATGTCTGTAGCAAGGTCCTCACTCGGGAAGGAGCATGTGATGGCGGGACAGTTAGATGAGATTTTATGCAGGCGTATGTTACACTGTGCCAACATTTTCTGAGCTCTACGAAGAACAGCAACAGCCTCATCTGCAGAAAGGAAAGATTTAAGTCCATCATCAACATAAAAGTGGCGTTCAATGAACTCCCTTGCATCACTGCCAAACTCTGCTTCCCCTTCCATGGCTGTTCTCTTAAGCCCATAGATAGCGACTGATGGAGATGGGCAGTTTCCGAAAACGTGGACTCGCATCCTGTACTCCACGACTTCGCCATTCAGATCATGGTTTTTGAACCACAGAAACCGCAGGTAGTTGCGGTGGTCCTCTCTGACCACAAAGTTGTAAAACATTTGCTCCACATCTGCCATGATTGCGCAAGGATCTGACCGGAAACGCAGTAGAACCCCCACCAAACTGTTGTTGAGATCTGGCCCTTTAAGCAACACATCGTTGAGAGAAACATTGTCACATTCCGCGCTTGAATCAAAGACCACCCTAATTTTACCTGGTTTTTGGGGGTGGTAAACACCGAAACTAGGGAGGTACCAACATTCTTGCTCGGGTGAGAGAGGAGGAGCAGGCTCGGCATGGCCCTTGCTAAAGATTTTCCCCATAAAGTCAACATAATGCTCCCTCATTTCAGGCTTCTTTTTCAGTGTTTTGCGGAGTGACATTAAACGAGTGAGGGCTTGTTCCCTATTGTTTGGCAGTCGCTGTCTAGGAGAGCGAAATGGGAGTGGGGCTACCCAGTTATTTGCCTCGTCTTTGGTGAGTTCCTTTTTCATAATGTCCAAGAATAAAGCATCCTCTGCAGAGAGCGCTACTTTGTCATCGTCTGCTGTTTGTTGGAAAAGGTGTTTGCCAAGTTCATTTTGAGTGCTGTTGAGAGTAGGACACGTTTCTGTGTACTTTTCTTTAATGTGGAATGTGCTCTGACAAGGAGTGAGGAAGCTGGGCCGACCATTATTCAGAATATTAGTCTTAAAAGTGTTTACAGAGGGTTTATGAGCACCTGAGAGGCAGACATCTCCTATGACTACCCACCCCAGATCCAGGCGTTGGGCGTGAGGCGCATTGTTGGGGCCGTTTACCTGACTGCGGACTTTGTGGGCTTGGATGATGTCTCTTCCCAGGAGGAGAAGAATATCTGCTGCAGGATCCAGTGGAGGAATCTGCGATGCGATTGACTGCAGGTGAGGATGAGCTGCTGCCGCTTCAGGAGTGGGTATCTCGTTTCTGTTGTCTGGAATCTGATCACATTCTGTTAATGTGGGCAGCAGCATAGAAACCTCTCCATTTATGTCCTCAATGACAAAGTCACTAGCTCTGCGCCCTCCTGTGTCCGATAAGCCAGCACATGTTTTCATAGTGTAAGGCAGAATGTTACTTTGTACATTAAACATGTCAAAAAAGGCAGATCTAGCTAGGGATGAATTGCTTTGATCATCCAACATAGCGTACATTCTTCTTTTCTTTGCAGGAGATGTGCAAGGATACACATTGACAAGGCATATCTTGGAGCACGATTTACCTTGTAGGCCTGGGCCGCATATTTCTGTGCAACTGGTTGTAGTGACAGGGCTTGGAGGGTTGGGCTCCCCGCCGTGGCTCTTTAGCGGAGGGTCAGAGTCTTTAGGAGTCCACGGCGGTGGACCCACATGCATAGCAGACACATGCTTATCACTGTTGCATTCTGCACACTGAATGATGGCTGTACAGTCTTTGGCTCTGTGATTTGTGGATGAGCAACACTTATAGCAAATCGAGTGCTCTTTGAGTAGACTCTTTCTTTCGTCCAATGTTTTCATTCTAAACCCCCTGCATTTAGTGAGTGCATGTGGCTTATGGTGGATGGGACATTGCTTGTCTGGGTTGAGAGTGGTCATTTTATTGGTGCTGTTAGCTTGACCTATGTCAGTTTTATTGACTGCCACAGGAAAGCTGTATTTAGTGTGTTTGACTGGACTTTTGTCCATCTTAGGAGCTACTGTGTTAGAACTGTGTAACATAAAGCTTGGATCTGTTTTCATTTCAGCCTGGTCATTCACAAACTGCACAAAGAATGAAAACGGAGGATAGAATGCACCATTATCTTTTTTGTATTTTGTCCCATGTTTCACCCATGACTCTTGAAGGCCATATGGAAGCTTTTCTACTATTGGGTTTATCCCCCTTGGAGTGTCAAGAAAGCTAAGGCCTGGCAGATAACTTGCAGTCTGTGCATACTCTAACTCAAGCAGAAGATCTGCAAGCTCCTGCAATAGGTGAGTGTCTTTATTGGACATTTTAGGGAATGTTTGTAAACGTTGGAACAGAGATGCCTCGATTACCTCTGGAGAACCATAACTCTTGTCGAGACGTTGCCAAAGACGGTGGAGACCTGCCTCTGGGTTGTTCACGTGGACCGCCCTGATCCTTAGTGCGTGCTGAAGTGACTCACCGCCGAGCCATTTGGTGAGTAGGTCAAGCTCTTCACTAGCTTTGAGGTTGAGCCCTTCAGTAGCATTGCAGAACATGGACTTCCAGGATAGGTAGGACGCTGGTTTGTTGTCAAAAACCTTGAACCCTGCTGTCAGCAAATCACGGCGTGCTAGGTAGGCTGCTAGGTCTGACAGTTCAGTTTGTGGGGTTGGTGAAGGTCTGCGCTGGATGTCTGCTCTGGCGTGGTTAGACTTTGACTGGCTCTTGGCTGTGTAACACTCACGTGGAGATGCAGCAGTTGGTATGTAGCTGTGGTCCAGTTTGTGAGCGTTGTTTTGGTCGAACGGTTGACCCGTGTTGTTCTTTTCTTCTTCTTTTACATTTACTAGATCATTGTCGAAGTGAGCGTTAACAAACTCTTGTGCTCGTCTGAGTGAAGGAGGTGTCTTTACAGGAATCCCAGTATCTGTAAGGTTGAGCACGCTGTGAAGTGTCTCCTCAGCTGCTGCCTCCAGGACCTGTGCTGCTGCGAGCGCTGCTTCAGCCTCACCTTCTTGTTTTAGAGCATTTAGTGTTGCCTCAATGCGTGCCTTCTCGACCTCCATGTCTATTTGGCGTTTGGCGTACTGGGCTCTGGTGCGGGCTGCTACTGCGTCTGCTCGTGCTTTTGCTACAGCTTGACTGGTGGTTGACCGACATGAGTGGTGTGAAGTGCGGGACTGGCACTCCGACCGGACCTCGAGCTGGGAGATAGGTGGCGACTCCCGTGATTGAGACATCTTGGGTTGTTGACGTGTAGATAGTCTTTTTACTCTTCTGCCCTCGGTTAAGTGTTTCTTTCCCAACTTAACCTAGGCAGCGAGCTAAACTAACAAGATGGCCCCAGGAACAACACGACACAGGACGTTTTGTCGAAAGACCATCTTATTTTTAGTAAAACTGCAACACACATACAAAAATACATAAATTTACAGCTGACAAAGTACAAACAAGTTATAAGGCACTAGCAACTCACAGACTATGTCTTGTCGCGGGACACCAAGAAAGAGCGGAGCGAGGTGTGGCTGCACGAGAACACCTCCGTAGATGTTACTATAATGGCGTGTGCAGCAATCTGCCTGCTGCTTACAGGAAGCGGTCACCAGATGGCGCCGCAGCGCACTAAGTAAACAATGAAGAAGAAGTAACAGGAGTGAAGTAATAGAAATAACACTGACATCTTGTGACATAAAAGAGAATTACAACACTATTACAACTAAATGAACAAAGAACGGAGAAACCAAATTGAGGGACAGAATAGTCTTGACAATTCACCTGTGCATCCTTTTCTCCTGCGCTGAGCTGAGGCTGCCTGCCATTGTCCTTATCCAAATGGAGTAGTGCGTGGATGACAGTGAGTTTATTTATTTAATCATATTTGTTATTCCTCTGCCTTAATTCTCTTAATTTAGTTACCTAGAACTATAAATAATAAGGATACAAGCATAGCAATATTTTTCAAAATCCATTAATGAAATTGACAAACGTTTATTAATTTGAGAAATCTAAAAATGTATTTTAACAATTCACCAAATCATAAATGAGTTATGTTTGATCGTTTTATTAAGTTTGTGCAAATTAAAAATGTTATGTTTTTATTACTATTTATAAAATATCTGTATCTCAAAAAAGTACAACAGACAGAAACTTAAAATAACTTATCTAGTTTGAAAAAACTTTCAGAAACGTTAGTCAGAAATGTCATTTAAAATTTTGAGGGATGGAGCTCTGGAATTCTAGCATTTGGGAAAAATATGTAAACAATTTGCACCATTTTTAATTTGTGACTCATTGGGCATTTTATCAGTTTGAAAGGGTGAGGGTTGTATAAATGTATAATATAATAGTCCTAAAAAGACACTACAGCAGTTACTACAGCAACAAAGTCAAAAACAAAAATAATGACTGAGTGAAGATGTCCGATGGGTTAAGGAAAAGTAAAATAGACAGGCTCATGGTCAAAGCCTAAAATCAAAACACAGGAGGTTAAGACTATCTCCAGTACTTCAGCCCAAAAAATGAAATTATAAAATCAATATTACACTAATTAAAAGCAGTCTAATATTTAGTAGTCTTGTTTTTCATTCATTCTATTTATAATACTTTATTTCTGGTCTATTTCTCTTACATTTAACACATTTCTTTAACTTTCACTGTTACTTTACCTTTTCCTTCTTATATACAAAGGAAGAGGAGCTGAAGAAGTTACTTGGATGAGTGTAAAAACTCTTCAGTGTTTGTTTTCATTTGTAAACACACCACGTGTTTCATCCGGAGCAGATAATCAGGAGCAGGTCATGAGTCTCATTTGGACACAGGGCTGGTCCTGGGACGAGGGCAGAGGCTGTGGACAAACACTTTGTTTAGACACAGTTCTTACTCATGAACAGACGCTCGGCCACATCCTCCTGTTTCATCCTCTTCAGGAAGTCCAGTGCGATGGTCAGGACGGCCTCTCTGCTGCTCTGCTCCTCACTCTCTAAGCATTCTGGGTAATCTGAGGCCAGGACCCTGTGGAAGCTGTTCAGCTGCTCTTTGACAAAGCTCAGGACCTGCTCCTCCAGCCGCTGGAACACAAACTCAGTCAGAACAAAAGAACACACAGAGACAGTGTTTGTGTACAGACCGTGAAGACGTGGAGCAGCGGCTCTACTCTGAGGCGCTCCGGGCTCCACTCCGCTCTGGGGACAGAGATACACACCATTGAAAAGGAACTTATAACTTAATTATAGAATGAATCCCACAGTCTTCTTTTAGTGGTTGAAACAGAATGGATTCCCAACCTTTTTTATTACTATTATATGTTTTGTTTTAATTATGCTTATAGTCCAAGATACTCCAAAAAGATGCTAAATGTATAACTAATGACACTTTTTTATTCAAATAAAAGTAAACGTCATCTTCATTTAAAACCTGACACCATTCCAAGTACCCCCTGGTAATTCCTCACGTACCCCTGGGGGTCCCCGTACCCCTGGTTGGGACACACTGGACTGGACTGTCTTCCTACAGTTGGTGGCTGATCTGACCTTGTTCTCGCCCTCCTTCCCCAGCCCTGTCCTGCTCTGTGTCACTGTGGACTTACTCTGTGTCTTCAGATGGAGCGTCCTTAAATCCACTGCCCCAGTCTTCAGAGCCGTCCCTCTGCATGGACCCACAGCTCAGACCAGGACCAGGGGCCTCTGGGGCCCTGAAGTGAAGCAGAGGTCTATTCAGGGCACGTTACAGTGGAGCAGAGACACAACAACTAAACACACCTTTTAAAGTTTATTATCACATCTTTGGACCTGTCGCTCTTCAGAGACTCACAGCTGGGACCAGGACCAGGTCTGGATCTGGATTTAGTTCTGGTTTTAGATCCAGGTTTGTCCAGTTTCCTCCTGAAGAAAACAAAAGGATCAGAGACCCATGAACTAATGTTGGTAAAAAAACAAACATTTTTTGTTATGTTGTTGTATTTAAAAAGGTAGAGTAAAAATAAACAATTCAAATAAAACAAACACAAATAAAAAGTAAAAATAGAAAAAATAAGCAGACAACTAAACACACCTTTTAAATTCGATTATCAGATCTTTGGACCTGTCGCTCTTCAGAGACTCACAGCTGGGACCAGGACCAGGACCAGGTCTGGATTTAGTTCTGGTTTTAGATCCAGGTTTGTCCAGTTTCCTCCTGAAGAAAACAAAAGGATCAACACTAAACTAACAGCTGCAGGAGGCTGTGGGTTTGAGTTCGTCCGGACTGTAAAATGGACAGGTCTAAAGCCAGTCCTCTCTCAGTAAAAGTGTGGAGCAAAGTTCAGATTAAATTTGACAGTTTCTATGTTTATTTATTGTCTCATTTATGTTTATGTACGGCTCACAGTGATAACAAGTTATTGAAATATGCTAAAAAAAAAAAAGTTAAAAGTAAAAAACCGCTAAAATAGATGAATGCATTTCATGTTATTTTGTGTAATTAAAAACTGACATCCCGAGTAATTTTTAAAACATATTACAGTGTCTGGATAAAGTACAAGTGCCTTAACTGTTGACCTTAAATTGAACGATGCACAAGACTCATCTGTCTGTCTCTTGTATTTCTGTCCAGTTTTGTTAAATGTTCATTTAATCACATAAACACTGTACTGGTGTTGAGATAAAACCTCCAAAATGTATCTGTGTTAATGTGACCTTTGGTCGATGTAAATTCACGTAGTTAAACACAATTAAAGCTGTTGCTAATATATGATAAACTAGAGGAGATTTGCACGTGGAGAGAAAGCGTGGGTGCACTTTTGGTTACGTTTACCAGACTTCTGTTTGGTTAATTAACAACTGTGTCTGGGCTATTGATTTATTGTAATTTTTGTACATGTATTAAATCTTATAAACACAAGTTAAGCACATTTCAAGCTTCAGTTCAGGTGCAAGTGTGATTACTGTAGTCTTGGGCTGCGCCGCCATTTTGTTAAAGTATTGATGTGTAATGATAAATATGATATTTATGTTCTGGATAAATGTAAAATGTGGAACTTTGAACTATAAGAAGCAACATCTGGAAGTAAATGTAATATGAAACAGTTGTGTTCCTAAAATGTACAATATGTTTATTGATTATTGAGGCAGAATAAACCCTGCAGTCGAACGGTGCACCAGACTCATCTGTCTCTTGTATTTCTTTCCAGGCAATACTTACAAAATTAACACTACAAGACATTGTCATGTCGCTCAGCTCTGGTGGAATCTGTTTCTTTTATTATTCTGTTGTACAGTGATCCCTCGCTATATCGTGTTTCATCTTTCACGGCTTCGCTGCTTCACGGATTTTTTTTACAGTGTGGATATTTTTACAGTGCATCCACTGAACTTCAGCGCACGCACAAGAACGGGACCCTTTGATGAGTCGTTCATTGCAGTTCTCAAATATAATTGAAGGTGGCATATCCGTTTATAAAAATCTTCTTGCTCAGAAAAAGAAAGAGCGCCAACAACTAAAAGAGTCATGCGTCTTCAGTAGAAACAGACGCTGCAGTGGAGCGGAGTCAGGACCAAGAGGCACAGACTGTGAAATATGCGAGTGACAATGTTTCCAACCTTGTATTACTATATTAAAATTATTGTTTTAAACAAATTTTGGGCTTTAAAACAGGTTTTGATTTTTGGTTTCATTCCATAGTTCAGTATTGCATTGTAAAATAATAAAAAATAAAGCTGTGACTACTTCACGGATTTCACTTTTCGCGTGTTATTTTTGGAACGCAACTCCCGCGATAAACGAGGGATCACTGTATTCACCTTATTCCTGAAGTTGCCGTACGCGCCGCCGTCTTGTTTCCGTTGTAGTTTACACGGAGCAGACGAACTCAACAGAAAATAAATTCTACTCGACTAAAAAGTCGTTTTCAGACTGACCAGGAAATCGGAGCGTTGTTGACCTTTTGTTGCTCTTGTTCATTAAACATTTTACACAAATCAATCTACTTTATGTAACATTTTAGAGGTAAGACTTTTCCCTCGTTCGTCATTAGCTTTAACAGAGTTCTCGTCAAACGGAAGTGCGTTTACAAAAAAGTGCTAAAGTGGGCGGGGCAGAATAAGGTCAATACTTGACCACACTCTCTGTCCTCTTGGTATGGAAGAAATAAATTAATTTCACCAAAACTTAAATCCTTTATAATTCAAGACAAAAACACAGTGAAGGGAATGTTTTCCTGTTCCAGAGTCTCACAGCGGCCCACCTCCCAAACTGAAGAGAAGAGCACAAACCTGTCAGAGTCAAAACCACAGTCTTTAGAGCGCTCAGTGTCCAGACCCACAGAGCTCACACCAGGACCAGGACCAGGACCAGGACCAGAGCTCAGACCAGGACCAGAACCAGAACCAGGACCAGAGCCAGAGCTCAGACCAGGACCAGGACCAGGACCAGGACCAGGACCAGAGCCAGGAACAGGACCAGAACCAGAACCAGGACCAGAGCCAGGATCAGGACCAGGACCAGGACTACACGGGTCCATCTTCTCCTGAAACCCACAGAGCAGAGGGACAGTTATAGATCTATAATAGAGCTGTAACTATTGTATTATTTTGATAATCGATCGATCTGGTGATTATTCTTTTGATTAATGATTAGTTGTGTAGAATGCAAAAGGCCAGTGAGTGTGAGATTAATACTAAATGTAAACGAGAGAAAGCTAAAAATACTGTTTGACATCTTCACAGGAGAATTACAACAAAATAAACATATTTCTTGTGTCATTTTCTGTGCATTCCTGCTCCATCTGAGTGATATCACAGTCTCTCTCAGCACAGGACAAGTTTTGGAGGTTGTTAAAAAAAGATTATACAATTATCAAATTGGTCGATGATTAGTTAAATAATCGATTAGTTGCAATTAATCAATTAACTAGTTTCAGCCCTAATCTATAATATGAATCTGAACGAGCTATTAAAATGATAAAGACCAATTTAAAGAAGAAACTGTATGCATTTTTCTTATATTTAGTCATAAACGTTAAACATACATCGATTATTTTACATTTGGATAATTGTAATCCATAAAGCTATTGATCTAAAAGTGTTTAATAATAATATAATTTGTTTTACTTCCTGCTACGTCACATGTCATAAACTATAATAACAATAATTTATTCTTTTTAACTTGTCTAAACCTACATCATGTTACACCATTCTGGTCTTGTCGCTGATTAAAAAGCTTCAATAATGACAATAACATTAGAACTATAAGAAAATACAGCACAAAAGACATTTGCTCCGTCACTTTCTGTTTCCTGTAAAAAGTCAAATTGAGCTAAAGTCGCAATTCACAGGAAAAGAATTAAAAGTGTTTTTAGTGTTTTTGTTTTTAAGTGAACGATGCAGAAATCCCACTGATACGACGAGCGAAAACAAACTGGAACAAAAACAGTTTGTACGATTCCAGTCGCCACAGCTGCGAAAGCACAGGCCCTACGCCCTGTAGGGGCTCGGGCCTAAAAACTGTGAGGAAACGTCAAAGCTGAAGGCCTAAAGTGCGACAACACAAACCCTGAACAGATCTGAACACTGAAACTCACCTGAACGAGCCCGGAGTCCTGACTTGGACCTGGTTTGGTTCTGAAAAGGATCTTGTTGTTGAGGTTTAGTTCGTGCTTTTAATCAGGTCCGAGCTGAGCCTTGAGCTGCTGTGGCTTAAACTTTATGACGTCGAGTAAAATGACTTTTTACTTTCACTTTCGCCACAGGTGAGTCAGGTGAGCGAGACTCCCAGAGGCTTTTTACTCTGTCCTCTGGCGACCCCTGGTGGTAAAAGAGTTGGTCTGATCTTATGAAACAATAATAAAATGTAGTTTATAAGCTACAACTGGCAATGTTTATCTCCAAAGTGAAATAATATGATGGAAACGACTCTGTCCTGCTGTTAAACCCTAGATTAGGCTAAACATGCTCTGAAATGCATGATATTCTTAGTTTAGCCATTTATATTTCTGCTTTAAGTTAATGCTCCTCAATGTTTACTTTAACTTCAACTTTGGTGTCAAACTTTGTCACAAAAAACACAAATAGGTTCACAAATGTCTTATAATTCAGCCCAGTCTAAAGCGTTTTCTCAAATAATTACTATTGCGGCGTAGGAATCCGAAACTAAATCCAAAGACGTAGGGGTTTAAACACTGAGGACGCGTCACGCAGAACAACTGCACATGACGGGACATTTTATTGCTCCAGGATTCAAAACAGGGAAACTGGCACTTACTTCATGCGATGACATATAAAGGCCAAGCAAACCTCTCACAGCAAATCTTTCTGGTCAAGATGGAACAGACAAGAGACAAAACAGATGAGTCATGACGGGACGGGACGGTCAACAGAAAGTCTCTCCCCACGCTCCCCCTGCAGCCATCATCAGCCACACACAGAGCACAGGTGAGCGCCGCCCAAATAGACTTCACCACACCCACAGTGACACCCCCAAACAGCCCATGACTTCACCACACCCACAGTGACACCCCCAAACAGCCCATGACTTCACCACACCCACAGTGCCACCCCCAAACAGCCCATGACTTCACCACACCCACAGTGACACCCCCAAACAGCCCATGACTTCACCACACCCACAGTGTCACCCCCAAACAGTCCATGACTTCACCACACCCACAGTGTCACCCCCAAACAGCCCATGACTTCACCACACCCACAGTGCCACCCCCAAACAGTCCATGACTTCACCACACCCACAGTGCCACCCCCAAACACCACAGCCTCGTGCTCGTACCCAGGCGCGTGCACATTCAACCATTCACAAACACACAGGAAGAAACCACAAAACCCTCATATGGCTCCTACAATTACCATTAAAAGAACACAAAATAAAATGTTGACAAAGGTTTCAGTTTTGTTATTATTGAACAAAAGTTTTCAAACATTTTAGGAAATACATTATAATACAAGGGTGGCAAAAACTGTGATGGATGAATGAAACAGGCCTTTGACCCCAAACTCAACCTCGAACTGCAGTTTTATGAATATTTTTGACAAACAATGAAGAGATGATCAGGGAAAATAAACAAAGAAGATGGACTGGTTGAAAAGCAGCAGCTAAAAGTTCACAAATCTACAGCTCTCATCTCTAATCAAAAGTAAAGTGCTGTCCCAAGCTACTGTCTTTGCAAGACTAGACAGCGAGATAAGACGCTCCAATAAGCAGATTTTGATGCTTTTATGCAGATTTATTGAAGAAAGGCATTCAACCATGTCCTCTTTGACAAACCGTAAAACTGAAACAATACAAAATGTAATATTAGCTACTGCGTAACACACATCTTCGTAATAATGTGCTAATGACATGCTAATTTGCGGCTAACAATTGGCTCTTAGCTTTCTTGAATCTTACAAAAATGGTACAAAAGTTGCATCAAATCAACACACATTTATATTTTCACTAGACAATATTAACGGACAAATATAGTCCAAGGTAACAACCGTTCTGAATGAAAACAGAATCAAAACACGAACAGTTTGGCACCAGGTTCGTCCATCTTGGATTTACATGCGCTCTGCCAAAGGAGACAATAGCACTGCGCGACCACACGAGGGCGCTGTAGGCCAATGTACAAAACCTGTAGCGCTGGAAAGTGACCTCAGTCTGTACAATGGGCAGAAGAAGTACACAGGGAAATGTAGTACAAAAAACAGAAAAAGAAGCACCAAAGTTACAGTACATTTGTCATTTTACCTGAGATTATTAAATAAATAATTCAGTTAACGTTGAAATTCCAAATAATGATTAAAATATTATGCTGGGACTTAAAAAATAAATAGAAAACCATTTTAAGGCGAGGCACTGCAGGTGAATAGGAAAAAAATGTTATATTTAAAGAGCAATTTCTCCTGTAGTTTACTCACATAAATGTAAGAAAAAACATATATTACAAGTTTTTCATCATGGCATGTTTTCATGGAGAAATAAAGCATTTAATGTGAAAAAAAATTGTTAAAATTTCACTTCTTTTTTTGAACATTTAAAAGTGAAAAATAGGCAGTACTATTTGATTGATTGAACCAGGTTAAAGTGCATGACAAGTTTTTTTTCTCATTTTGACTTTATGTGGTGTATTAATACATGTTGTAAATATAAATTATCGTTTTATCCCCCTCATCCAGCTGTTTGTGGAGAAAATCTGTTGAAAATTACAGGAAGTAAACAAATAGATTACATCACACTAGAGAGACAAGGGTTATGCACAGTTTACACACAAAAAAGCTACTTTTTTGATACTTTAAACATTAATTCAACAAAATAAGAGATGTTCACATTTTTTATTTGATTTTGTCAAATAAAAAAAGTCTGACATTAGATGAGTTTTGGCCCAGTTTACAGTGTGGTTGCTACGGTAATTTCTAAGTGTGATGTAATTTTTCTAATTTATTGTTTCATTTTCAAGGGGGTCGAAAACACAAAACACACACATAACAGGACATTATACAATGGACATTATATAAAACATACAGTTTGAAAACACAACACACAGACACGACAAACTGGCTCCCATTTACCCCTCTTCACCCTCCAGCCAGAATAAATGCTTTCTCTTACACAATTACACAAAAAGTTAGTTATCCTACAATCGTCCAGGAGTGAGCTATAGGAGAAGATGCACCCCAAAAATAAATTAAAATAAATTAAATAAAAAGACACCTTAGAGGCTCCCAAAGAAATATTTAATATAATATAATATATAGTACAAAACATTATTCATGGCCAGGATGAACACGTACACATAAATACACTGAGAAGTTTAATGTTTAATGGGCTGGACAAACCCAATGTTCAATAATTTATCAAATACTTAAATAGTCAGTCAATTAAAGTGATAATTATGTGTCGATAAACTTCCCAGCACCATCAATTCACAACAGATTGTGAAATAAATCAAATAAAACTAAAATTAAAAACACACACAAGGAGTTTGAATGTATGTAAAGAGGACTTGAATAAACTGAAAGATGTCAAAGATCTGAGGGATATCGGTCACTTATTCCAATCAGAAGGAGCTTATACTGGAGTGATCTACGTCCAACTTCTTTGTAGATTCGTGGGACAGAAAAGGTGAGACAGTAAGTGCTTCTAAGTGAATATATGCAGAGGTAACTGGAACTAGCAATTGTTTTAGACACTGAGGACAATAAAACGAGATACATTTGAAAAGGAGTTGAATCCAGTGTAGTTGACGTCTATTACATGGTTGCAACCAATTTAATCTTTCAAATAGAAGACAATGGTGAGTTTGACATGAACATTAAAGAGTAAATCTACAAAGAGAGTTGAAGAGAACATTCAGTGGTTGAAGATATGAGTCATGTAAAATGTATCTGCATCGTCAAAGATGGGTCAAACTAACAGAGTGAAGCATGACGACCGGAAAAGACATAAAGGACTTAATGTGGCACACGTTCTTTTAATTATATCATCAATGTGGGGTTTAAAATTAAGTCCAGGGTCCAGCCAAAGTCCAAGATATTTGATAGAGTCGACTTTATGCGTCATGGAACCATCGCTACATTGGATTTGAAGATCAGGAGAGTGTAGTAGTTTATGAAATGTTCCAAAGAGTTTACAACAGGATTTCTTCTAGGGCTGTAGTCGACTGAACAAACTCTTGGTCGACTAAAGACCAGCCCTATCGACCGATTAGTCGACTAAAAAAGGGAGTGTGGTAAAAACATATGAAAACTGTAAAGTATTTCCATTTGTCTAAACTAAACTGCAGTCAAAAGAACACAACTGTAGAGGAATTCATGCAAAAACAACTATTTACACAGAAAAGTACCAGGAGACAGTGTATTTATACGTTAAGACTCCAATATCTTCAGCAAACTCATTTCATATCTTCTGGTTTTTCCGTTTAAATAATTTTCTAATAACTGAAAATGAATAAAAGTCGACTAATAAAAATCTTGGTCGACTAAGATACCATCGACCGACTAATCGACTAAACGACTAAAGGACTAAAGGACTCCAGCCCTGATTTCTTCATATTTAATATTAACCGATTATTACGGAGCCAGTTTTGATCCAGATTCAAATAAAGTTGCAACTGTTTTGTACCAATGAAAGATCAGAGTTAGAGGAATAAATGACAGTATCATCGGCAGAAATATTTAATGAACTGTTAGAGATTAGATGTGGAAGATCATCGATAAAGATGGAAAATAAAAGGGGCCCTAGAGTCATGTCATCTTTTACAACCAGGAAGTAAAATATAAAAACAAAAAACTGATAAATGTGTAAAGAATTTGAGCATATTTTGAAGTATAATTATCTTAACTGTATTTTAGTGACATTTCTTGCTTCATTTTGGGCACATTTTAGTTACAAAAAAATGTGGATTTCTTCTTTAGTTTTTGAGTAATGAGTCGTCTCATTTTTAGACTCAAACCTTGAATAAATCCGTCCATCTTGGTGTCTGTGTTTGTGGCGTGTTGTTGTTGCCGTGGGATACTACGTCTTCAAACACAAAACCGACGCTTTCCGCTTCCACTATTTCAGAGTGAGACTCACAAACCCCATTATCTCTCATCGCTTTCTCTGACGCGATTCTCCAAGTTTGGTAAACAATGTAGAAATGCAAATGTTTATGTTATAGAAATGTTTTGTCTCATTTTGATTCCATTCATCTCAAAACAAACACTACTTTATTTTTTAGTGACTGTTCACCAGTGGTTTTCATCCTTTGAGTTTCCCAAACATGGAGCAAATCTGAACTGAAGTGGTGCATCGTCACTTATGAATACTTGTATATTTTCTGTTTAAAGCTTCAAAATACTCCCAAATGTTACTGAAGATGCAACAGTTGTGACAAAGAACATTTTTATTCAAATACTATTCCATTTCATCTTCTTTTCAAACCACAAATCAGGGCTGCAGGATTAAACACGTTTGAATCCAAATTTGAATGGGCCCAATAGACCCTTTAAAAGTTTGTAAAGAAAACATTGTAAATATAATGTGATTACAATGAAGACACTGGGATTAACCTCATAAAACCACAAAATATGAAAAATCAAGTGACAAATGAAAACCTCTCAGACACAAGTGACATCAGAGCCTGGTTTAAACACATTTACAATTGTATTTCAGACTATTTGTTTATTTAATAGGAGATTATGAAAGATAATTATGATTTTTGATGAAGACAATATTCAGATTTTTAGGCTTTACTGGACAAATACTTGTTTTCATAATGTTAACCTCAAAAGTGTTTCATTTTATCTCCAGATGTATCACATAATTTGACCAAATATACTTTTTGTGAAGCTCAAATGCAATTTTGATGCAAGAAAGCAGTATTTTTCCATCGTTTGTAATGGAGAGGCAAACTAACTGACATTTCTATCCTGGAAATTAAAAATGTTTGCTTCATTTGTTGTTAGAAAAGCTTAAAACCATTAGCATTTAGATCTGATGTCAGTCAATCACAGAAAAAGTTTCATTGTCTTCTTTATTATTTATTTTAAAGGGTCTATTTGCAAATCAAAAACTCAAAAATTGCCGTCTTTGCACTGCAGTTTTTGAAGTACCATCATTTCCTCAACAACAACAAAATATCTCTGTCATATTCTGCATAAAAAGTGCTGATCCTGCAGTTCAGATTTGTACAAACATGTTCTGAAACAGTGATGGACAGATTGATACAGAATATTGATTCATCGATTCTGACAAGCATCAATACTTGAGCACAAATATCAATACTTTTAGTGGTTTTGTTTACATTTTAGGTTTTCTGCACATATATTTACTTTGCTTGCATTTTAGTTCAAGCAGCGTCTGAAAGATAATAATGACAGCCGAGGTACAATTGTTCATATGAGGAGTATCACTGCAGTTTATCACAAACACATCGGTATCAGAGCCAAATCACGATATTTGCCGCAGTATTACTTGGTATCGATTCAAAATTCAGTGGAATATATCGCTCAGCACTATTTTGAAATACATATTATTTTATTAGTTTGTCAGTTCAGTGTTAATTTCGTCATAGTTTTTGTCAATGTCATATTTTCTCTGACTAAAACTAAATAAAAACTAAACAATAAATCAAGATAAAGACTAAAAAGTTGATTCAAATGACATTTTCATCGTCTAAAACTATGACTAAAAGTAGATATTTTGTCGACTGATATTTTTGCCGAACAATAAAAACTAAACATAAAGAATGAAAAGAACAATCCCAGAGCACAATCCAGACGTAAACAAACTCTACGTCCAAAGAACTCGTCTGAACATGTCCCATGATGCAACGCGGTACATTTTATTGTATTAAAATAGAAAAATATGATTTCTGCTCGACTAAAACTATCATGGATTTAATCGACTAAATTAGCTTGACATTTTCATCGACTAAAACTAGACTAAAACTGAAAAGAACTAATAATTGTAGACAAAAGACTAAAACGATATTTAAATTTCTTGTCAAAATGAACACTGGTGGCTAATGTCCTGAACACGCTTAAAATGTGAACTTTGAACACAAACCTATTATTATTAAAAGCTTGAATAACAAATCTAATTACAGTCACAACACTCGTCAGACGTTTTTAGCCCAAACTGCTCCTGAAATGGTCCGGTGCGTCCCCCTCGTTTAGATCGATCTTTAAAGTGGATTGTCTTGAGTTTAATAAATATCTACAGCGTGTAAACTTGTCCCGTCCACTCGCTTTGCCTGACGCTGGTTCTCGTTGTTCAGGACGAGGACGAGGACGGAGCGTCGAACAGGAACAGGCCCGCGCTGGTGTCCATCCCCAACCCTCTGTACGTCGGCTCCGATGGCCTGAGTCAGCCCGGCCCGGTCAGTGCACAAGACAAGACTCACAACGAGAACCTCACAGCAGACGGGGCTGGTGTGCACTGTTTGTAGTGAGGGATTACACCCACTGTTTGTAGTTAGCGTCATTTCATTCACACTCAGGGTCCATGAAACAACGTTTATGTTCATTTTGTCTCTGCACACACTCAGTGAATCTTGGTCTTTATGTTTTTACGTATTATTCATTTATTAATCGTCGAGGCGAGTTTATTTGTAGAGTTTAAATCATACACAAATCAGTTCAAAGTGCTTTACACAACAGAAAAAGGCTTTAAAAATCATTATAAAATTATTATTGCTGCAAATTCTCTCATTTATCACTGACTCATTCAGTGTCAAATGTACGGTGGCCCCCAGGGTTCACAGCAACAATGAAATGAAAAGCAAAACAGATTAACAAACAACACAACAAAATTTGCACAACAAATTACAAACAGAAAACACAACCAAATATCCACCGATGGTTGATTTGTTGTGGATATTTTGTGCCGTCTGTTAATTATAATTTGTTGTGATTATTTTTGTTGATAATTTAGTTGATTTTTGTTGTTTTGTTGCTGTTTGATTTTTCAAACGTTTTAATTTTTTTGTTCTGACTAAAAATACTACATTTGAATTTTATCCCAAGAATTTACTATCTTAATAGTCTTAACAAAAGACAAATCACAGTAGTGCTGAAAGTATCACACAGATTGCCAATTTTTCATATGAAATATTTATTCTATTTTTTTACTTTTATTATAGTCTTGGACATGTCAAAGATAGAAACAACTGTGGCTTTGATGATTTTGGGGGGAAAACAGACAAATGTGAGAAACATATTTAAAAAATCATCAAAGCCAGTGTTGTCTTTAATCTTTGACATGTCCAAGATTGTAATAAAAAGGAAAAATTATTTCAGCCTTTATTATATTTTATATTAAAATGGGCCATTTTGTGTGATATTTCCAGCACCTTTAATGTAACTTTCTCACATGACCATTAAAATATCAAAATGTTGGCATTTTTTTCCAAGTTGAGAATTTTTGGACAAAACTGAAGTGGATTAAGTTTATGCAAAAAAGTTTGAAAAATAAATGATCCACTATATTTTTCCAAAAAGTGCAGTAAAAGGGCTCCAACAGTAAATAAGGATGTTTTTTTCTCACAGGGCACAAGGGTTAAGGCAAATGAAGGTGTAGTTATTATAAAGTGGCACCATTGAACTTTTTTGGAGTGATTTTGTTGTTGTTTATACTTTTTTGTTTGTTGCAGGTGAACAGCCAGGAGCCAGAACCTCCAGCGCAGCCTCAGGAGCCTCCTCAGATTTTAGATTTGGACCAATAGAAAACACCAAACCTCCAAAAGAATCCACCGTTCAAATGAACAGAGCTTAATAAAGAACAAGTGTCAGATCAACGGTTGTCATGGTTACTCTGAACAAGATGCAGCGCATTCATCAAACAACGGATTGAGTAATAATAATGCACTTTAAAGACGCCGTACAAATCCAATTATGAATGAACTAATATTAATAATCAGTGCTCAGATTTGTGGTTTGATTAAAATCTCAGGAATTGACTCAAGGAATTTTGACATGAATTCTTAAAATTAGAGCAGCTCATTAGAAAAACAAAGTATAATGAAAATATTTATCTCTTTTTTTTTTTTTTTTTTTGATTAGTCCTGGTTTCGTCCTGATTCAGTCCCGGTTTGGACCTGATTTAGTCCTGGTTTAGTCCTGGTTCTGTTTCTCGGTGAAATAAAGTTGAATAGTCCTGCACTAGAGGTTAATAAACTCTGATAAAACAATCATCTTGAGCAAGTTTTCTACTTTAACACGTCCATGTTTCCACTGTAAGTGTTTTAGAGGTAATTAAAGCCAGCTGCAGCTTCTGTGATTGGTTAAATCCACCTGTCACTCACTCAGAGCCGACCAATAGGAGCAGTGTGTGGGAAAAGTGTCTGCGTTTGAGAAAGAGCTGCATTAAACAGAGAAACGCTGAGTCCTGATGAAATCTAAAACAACAGATCGAGGCAGGATCAGATCATGATTAGGTTTCTGTCGTCGTATCGTCCGGCTGCACCAGAGACACAGAGGAACCAGGACGCCCCAGACCAAACCCAACAAACAGAGGCTCTGAGGAGGTGCAGCTGAAGGTGTGGAGGTGGAACAGACTGTTATCATCTTCAACCTTATAGAAGGACAGAGCTCCAGCCTCAGAGTCCAGGAACACACCTACTGTTTCATTCGTTTCTTCCATGTTGTAACAGTATATCATCCTTTCACGATGATAAAAAGACCATTTTACTTCATTTCTCCTCAGACTCCAGGACTGATCATTGCCTCCAAACCTACAGTCCTCAGCGTCTCCTCTGCGTCTGATTCCTCTGTAACTCACTGCTACATCTACATCTCCTCTGGTCTTCACCTCCCAGTAACAGCGTCCAGTCAGAGCGCTGGAGCTCAGGACCTGGGGACAGGAACTGAACCTGTCCTGGTGAGACGGATACAGCTGGAGCTGCTCCACATGGGTCACTGTCCTTTTGTCCACAGACAGCTCCAGTGTGTTGTTGGCCGTGTTTGGATCCAGAGTGACGTCACAGAAATCTGTAAACACAAATACTGTTAACATCACTTTAGATTATTGTTACAAAACTTATACAAATAATATATATAATGCAACAGTTTAAACAACAAAGACTATTTACCATAAACGAAAAGAAAAAGGGAATTTAAAGTATATTTGAGATTGGTTTACAGGGTTTATTTTGTGACACATATATACATTTATTATTTTATACACATATTTAAAATAAAAAGGAGGAAGGTTCATTGTTGATTAGATCTTAATAAATATTGATTATTGTCTTTGTACAATTTAGATGATTTACAGTTATTTATTATTCATTTAAAAATGTTTATAAAAGTATTTTGATACAGGGTTTGGTTTTAGGGAAATTTGCCACGTGAATATCACACTCACCATATGTTTGTGTACAAAATATAATTATACATACACTCTCAGAAAAGTACCCTGTTGTTCTCCTTTGGGGCACAATCGCTCGTCACTGGGGCAGTGCCCTCTGAAGTCCATATTTGTGCCTCCAGTGTGGGACACAAATATGGACCTTGTATTAAAGTAGGTCCTCACTTTGTGCCTTTAAATGACCCAAAAGACAACACTATTGTACTCTCTGTGCTTCAAATCTTTGAGGTATTTTTTTGTACCCTTTTAAATGTAATGGTAATGGTTTGATTTTAAAATCTGGATTGTATTCTTTTTACCCTCCAGTGGTTCAAATATGTTAAAGGTCCAATAATTGTCCACGAGGTTCAATCTTCTAGATTTGTACCGATGAGAACAAAAATGGTCTCCAAATGTTCCTCTGTTTCTGAGAGTGAATGAGAGGTTTTCATGTTTCAGTTATTATTGTTTAGTTTGTTTTAATGGTATTTTGTGAGAGTCTTCCTTCTTCCTCACACTACACTCGCTGCTTTCAGACGCACTCCACTCGCTCCAGCGGAGCCTGATGGTTTCAGACTGTACTCAGTGTGGAGCCTCCTCCACGAGAACGAGCAAAACCCAGTGTTTGGACAAAGGGAAGGGACAAGGGCGAGGCCCAGGGAAAAGACAGATGAGTTTCACTGTTGACATCACTTCCTGTTCTTGTACCACACTCATGACATCACTTCCTGTTTACTCACACTTCATGGGGCCTGGGACCATCCACCTCTGTCCAGCAGGATCCAGCCTGAAACACACACACTGTCACTGAGGCTCACTCTCACACATGTGCAGTAGAGTTTTAGAGCAGTTTGAGAGCAACAGAAACACAACTCTACGACTGACACCAGAGAAAAGTCACAGAACAACAGGAAAGAAAGACACAAGACTGAGACAAACCTGGTACAAAACCACAGCAGGTTTGTTTGTTCATCAGAGTTATGGCTGAGGGAATAAATAAGGTTTAAATCTGTTGGTTTTATCTGGGACTGACCAGAGGAAGTGACTCAAACTCCAGGATGTGAGGGTCATTTATGATTCTTTGATCCAAACGTGTTTCTGACTCTAAATGAAGTCCAAGAACAAACTGTGCACATATAACGTATAACATATAACTTTATGTTGAAAAACAAAACTCATTACATTAAAAATTCAGTAATCACCAACTCTACTGATGCTGGAGGATTCATTTCTTGGACTTCTCTCTAAATCAGGTTTGGACAAACTTTTTGACTCAAGGGCCACATTGGATTTTGACACTTGCCCGGGGCCCGGACCATTTACAGTTTGGATGTTGTTAACTACAGTATATTACACACTATTACACATAGACTTAAAGCCTAAAATACACAAAAAACTACAACAGAATATCAAAAATCATTACCTTTATTTATTTTAGTGGAAACAGTGCCGTTGGTCACTCTTTTTAGCCAAAACATCAGAGTTTGGTGTTATTCTAGTGGTGACTATTCACAAAACTGATCTTAAGTGTCCGTCTGTCATCAGGATCTGTTGCTGAATGTTTGTCACAAACACAGGTGGAGACAAACAACACATTGAATCAAAACTGGTTGAATCTAACAGAGTAGAACGTCTCCTTTAACCACTGGTTATTATTTGTGAACAGACAGTACTTTACATTTGTCCATTGTTTTTGGACTGCGCCCTCTGTTGGAATCACCACACATCAATTATAGTGCAGTTATTTTGATTAACATTACAAATGTGCCATACTTATCTCATAAAAAATATTATTAAATGCTTAGCGGGCGGATCAAAATGCCAAAAGGGCCGCTTGTGGTCCCCGGGCCTTAGTTTTCCCCCGCTGATCTAAATTTTAAATTCAAAATCAAATGGCTGCGTGACCTTCAGAGCTGCTCAGATTCAGTCTGGAACGTCATTCCTAATTAAATTTTTTCCCTCCCTTTTATTTTAATATTAAGTTACAACAAAAACTACCAACTAAGATGTCCAAATTTAACAAGAAAATGTCACTATCCTGGTCAATAATTTATCCTCATGTTTTCTCTCCTCGTAATTATGTGCTATAAGCAAAACTGTAACATCTCGTGATTTTTTTTAACTGAGTAGAGGGCGGTTTTGTTTTTGTAAAGAAATTACGAAATAAAATGGTTTAACAAATTACATAGAATTCCTGACTACTCACTCCGTCCCTGTAACTCCAAAAGAGTTCAGTTATGGATGCAATTCCCAAATAAATCTTTCTGCTTTTCAAAGGCAGCACCAGTCACTCAAACTCAGACCCTCTCTCTGTGACACAATCCTCTGTGGGAGAAATATGTTTGTCTTTGAGTCCAATCCACCGTAATAAAAAGATCAAAACTTTATTCCAAAAATAGTCACAATATCATACATTACTCACTATTAGAGATCTTTAGTGACAAACATCCCACAAAGTCTGGACTCATCACAAATAAACAAAGAGTCTCTCACAAACTCTTACATCGCTGCTCTCAGGTTAAACACAACTTAGAGACACTTCTGGACAAAACATGGACCTTTTGTGCCACCAATCCTGAAACTGTGACACCTTTTCTGATCATGTCCCATCACTGCCACCTTTTGGAAACTATTTGTAAGATTCATCCAAAGATACACCTCAAATAATTCAGTTTTCAACATCAAGCTCTCTGGTTTCTTCAATAAAACTAACAGTAAACATTACACTATCAACCTTCTGTTATTCAAAGCCAAATACCATATCCATAAAGAAAAAATAGCATAATTAAACATTTTCCAAAATGAAACTGATCAGTATAGACAACTTATTTAACATTCAGTTCACCCCAAAGGTATAAAAACCAAAGAACATTTTGAACATCTTTCTCTTTCTTTTTGATCGTTGGACTGAGTTGGTTTTATTTGTTCTTGATTTTCGCTTGTTTTGTTTGTGAATGCTTACTTATTTTAAATAAATACTCATTCAAGTGTGTTTGGCATAAAGCAATAAATGGTCAAAGATCGTTCTACGAGTGTTGTTTGGACTGAAACCTGTGCCCACTGAGGGACTCCAGGGGGCAGTGTGGGGCCCACTGAGGGACTCCAGGGGGCAGTGTGGGGCTCACCTGAGGGACTCCAGGGGGCAGTGTGGGGCTCACCTGAGGGACTCCAGGGGGCAGTGTGGGGCTCACCTGAGGGACTCCAGGGGGCAGTGTGGGGCTCACCTGAGGGACTCCAGGGGGCAGTGTGGGGCTCACGGCCCACTGAGGGACTCCAGGGGGCAGTGGGGGACTCACCTGAGGGACTCCAGGGGGCAGTGGGGGTCGTCCCGTAGAGCGGTCAGGAGCTCTGCTGAGGGTCCTGGATGGTTGTAGCTCAGGTCTAACTCTGTCAGATGGGAGTGGGCGGAGCTAAGAGCTGAGGCCAGAGAAGCCCCGCCCCTCTCAGAGACGAGACATCCTGACAGCCTGTGGACACACAAGGACACTTCTTAAACCCCCTTGTCCTTCCACTCGGTCTGTGCACTCATGAGGAGAGTCATTATTTAACTCTGATTATGTGGTAGTGTGGGTTTGTCGTGTTTAACACTTGTGCGTCTTTAAAAAGGCCCCACGACCAACGAGCCGAGACTTGACTGAGACTAACATTTGATCAGAAGAAGACATTTAGTAATAAAACAGTGAAAGGGAGAGTGAGTCGAGCGGCAAGAGGAGAGAGTCTGGAGGCCAAAGTGTTGAATCTGATGAAGAGTTCACAGCGAGTGTAGAGGAAGTGAGTAAAGGGCAACACAACACATTAATGTGGGACATGGGGCCGGTCTCACCTGAGGACCTCCAGTCTGCAGGGGGCGCTCTTCAGTCCAGAACACAGACGCTCCACTCCTGAGTCCTCGAGGTCGTTGTTACTGAGGTCCAGATGTGTCAGACTGGAGCAGCTGAGGACTGAGGCCAGAGCAGCACAGCAGACTCCAGACAGATCACAGCTGGACAGACTGAGGAGAGAACATGATACAGTCACTGACTCTGACTAATGTTTATTTATTTGATCAATAAAACAAAATGTGCATTCTGACTCCACCTCATGGACACAAAGTAAATCTACAACAAAAAGAAGAGCCCACTGTCCTCAACATTTCTATTTTCTTTTTACACAAACATAAGACACTGAACAAAAGAAAAACACAATATTAACTTCATAAAACTCTCTGATCAAACAGTTCCAGCTGAATGTTCTTCATGTGTGAGAGTTACTGCTTTACCTTTGAGACGCTCACTTACACTTATCACCGTTCAGTTTCATTATTTGTATTTGGTTCTGACAAACTACCATTGTTTTTATCTTTTAATGTGATACGAGATAAGATTCAAGTTTTTCCACAGCAGTGTTTCTGTTGTTTTAAAATAACAATCAAATCTTCAGAAATTACATTATTAAAATAAATTAAAATGAATACAGACAAGATTTTAAGCTCCAGTTGAAATAGTTTAAATAAATGTATTTTGTTCAGAGAGTCTTATAATAAAAGGTCAATGAAGCAGTGAAATATAATTTAAATTATTTGAACCTTTGAGTGTTTACTTAACTCACAACAAAAATATAAAATTTTACTCAAAAGACCAAGACTGAAAATAGAATGTTTTGTCCAAATGAACACTATTCCAAGATAAAAGTATTTAGAGATCACTATATGTTTGTTAGTTTTATTCTGAAACATTATTAAAAAAAAAAGTTAACAGATTATTATTAATGAAACAATTTCTCAACATTTCTATATATTTTGAGAATAAAATATAAATAAAAACAAATGAAAAGAAGAACACAGTATATTGCAGTATTAAAGACTCTGATCTCACAGTTCTAGCTCAGTTTTCTTCATGTGAGAGTTACTGCATTCTCGTTGAGATGAAACAGACACTTTTTATTTTTGAAATACTTTTCCATTTATTGAGAAGAAATAATGTTGTTTAATGTTTTAAGATTTAAGTTTTTCCCCAGCATTGTTCCTTTTTGTGACTGATACGTCCTGTTTGTCATCAATATAATAAATCTGCTGATTAAAACTAAATAAAAATGTAATTAAACTTTATAGTTGTTTATCTGTAATGTTTCTATATTTGTCAATTATAAATGTATGTGGTCAAGAGACTTCACTAAAGTTCAAAGACTAAACTGTGTTTGTAGAATCCTGGGCTCAGGTCAGAGGCAGTGCTGTCTATCTGGTCTGATCTGGGGCTGTTCTGAGTCTCACCTGAGGACCTCCAGTCTGCAGGGGGCGCTCTTCAGTCCAGAACACAGACGCTCCACTCCTGAGTCCTTGAGGTCGTTGTTACTGAGGTCCAGATGTGTCAGACTGGAGCAGCTGAGGACTGAGGCCAGAGCATCACAGCAGACTTTAGACAGTCCACAGCCGGACAGACTGAGGAGAGAACATGATACAGTCACTGACTCTGACTAATGTTTATTTATTTGATCAATAAAACAAAATGTGCATTCTGACTCCACCTCATGGACACAAAGTAAATCTACAACAAAAAGAAGAGCCCACTGTCCTCAACATTTCTATTTTCTTTTTACACAAACATAAGACACTGAACAAAAGAAAAACACAATATTAACTTCATAAAAGTCTCTGATCAAACAGTTCCAGCTGAATGTTCTTCATGTGTGAGAGTTACTGCTTTACCTTTGAGACGCTCACTTACACTTATCACCGTTCAGTTTCATTATTTGTATTTGGTTCTGACAAACTACCATTGTTTTTATCTTTTAATGTGTTACGAGATAAGATTAAAGTTTTTACCCAGCAGTGTTTCTTTTGTTGTTTTAAAATAACAATTAAATCTTCAGAAATTAAAATAAATAAATTTAAATGAATACAGACAAGATCCAAGCTCCAGTTGAAAAAGTTTAAATGTATTTTGTTCAGAGAGTCTTATAATAAAAGGTCAATGAAGCAGTGAAATATAATTTAAATTAAATATTTGAACCTTTGAGTGTTTACTTAATTCACAAAAAAATATACTATTTTACTCAAAATACCTCAGAAGAGACTCAGAATACTTTTTTGTCCAGATGAACACTATTCTAAGATAAAAGTATTTAGAGATATTTTTATTCATTCATTCATTCATTTTCTACCGCTTATTCCCGTTAGGGGTCGCGGGTGACTGGAGCCTATCCCAGTGACTTTGGGCCTTAGGCGGGGTACACCCTGGACAGTGGCCAACTCATCACAGCAAACACAGAGAGACAGAGACAAGGACAGACAACCATTCACTCTCACATTCATTCACTAGGGACAATTTAGAGTTCTCAATTAACCTACACAGTCATGTCTTTGGACGGTGGGAGGAGCCGGAGAACCCGGAGAGAACCCACGGTAACACGGGGAGGACATGCTGACTCCACCCAGAGAGATTGTGTGATGTTGGGGTGGTTCTGAATTCGAAACCACGATGTTGGGGTGGTCTGGGATTCGAACCCACGATCTCCTTATTGAGAGGCAGAAGCTCTAGCCGCTCTGTCACCGTGCACCCCGAGATATTTTTATGTTTGTTTTATTCTGAATTTTTGTAAAGTTATTTAACAGATTATTAATGAAACAATTTCAACATTTCTATATATTTTGAGAATAAAATATAAATAAAAACAAATGAAAAGAAGAACACAGTATATTTCAGTATTAAAGACTCTGATCTCACAGTTCTAGCTCAGTTTTCTTCATGTGAGAGTTACTGCATTCTCATTGAGGTGAAACAGACACTTTCTTTTTGAAATACTTTTCCATTTATTGAGAAGAAATATTGTTCAATGTTTTAAGATTTAAGTTTTTCCCCAGCATTGTTCCTTTTTGTGACCGATACGTCCTGTTTGTCATCAACATAATAAATCTGCTGACTAAAACTAAATTAAAATATAATTAATGAGAACACTAAAACGTTACAGTCATTTTTTCTATATTTGACAATTATAAATGAATGTGGCCAAGAGACTTAAAGGTCCCATAACATGCAAAATCGACTTTTCAGAGGTTTTAACCTTCCTACAGTGCTATTTGGGCCTCGTATGTTGTGCCCAAAGTGGTTTTTTGATTGATTCCCGCATGTTTTCACTAGAGAACTGTCTTTTCCGTCCCCCTCAGCTGAGCAGCAGACGGGGGCTCCTCACCAGGATGACGCAGCTTCACCAGGAGTACACGATGTTTAAGCCACGCCTCCAGGAAGCGCGCAGCCGCAATAATAAAAACAGCTAATGCTACACAGTAATTACACGATGGATACGACAGATCGAAGAGTTAGCTTGTTATTTACGAAACGGCAACATCCGTCGTTGAGGCCCTGGAGCACGTCAAACTCCAGGTCAGATCCAGGACGTAGGACTCAGCACGACGCACCGTCAGGACGGATAAAAGGTTTATTCCTGTGTTTGTGTATCGCTGTTTACCGGAGCACACGGCGCATGCGCAACATCTCTGCTCTAGGCTTCGTCACGGGTTGGGCGGGGGAGGCGGGCGGGTTGGGCGGGGGTGGCTCGCGGGTTGGGCGGGGGAGGCAGCCTGCTCTCTGTTCGGGGGGGGTCAGATCTCAGAGTGAGCCGTTTGTTTTTGCAAGGAGGGGGGCCAGTCCAAGAAATGGGTGTTTTTTGGAAACTGTTATGTTATGGATATTGCACAACGCAAAAATTTATCAACAAAGCCCTTAGAATAGACGGTGTAAAAGGCAAAATAGCAGAATATGGGACCTTTAACTAAAGTTCAAAGACTAAACTGTGTTTGTAGAATCCTGGGCTCAGGTCAGAGGCAGCGCTGTCTATCTGGTCTGATCTGGGGCTGTTCTGAGTCTCACCTGAGGACCTCCAGTCTGCAGGGGGCGCTCTTCAGTCCAGAACACAGACGCTCCACTCCTGAGTCCTCGAGGTAGTTGTTACTGAGGTCCAGATGTGTCAGACTGGAGCAGCTGAGGACTGAGGCCAGATCATCACAGCAGACTTCAGACAGATCACAGCCGGACAGACTGAGGAGAGAACATGATACAGTCACTGACTCTGACTAATGTTTATTTATTTGATCAATAAAACAAAATGTGCATTCTGACTCCACCTCATGGAAGATCCAAGCTCCAGTTGAAATTGTTTAAATAAATGTATTTTGTTCAGAGAGTCTTATGATAAAAAGGTCAATGAAGCAGTGAAATATAATTTTAAATATTTGACCCTTTGAGTGTTTACTTAATTCACAAAAAAATATACAATTTTACTCAAAAGACCAAGACTCAGAATACTTTTTTTGTCCAGATGAACACTATTCCAAGACTAAAGTATTTAGAGATATTTTTATGTTTGTTTTATTCTGAATTTTTGTAATGTTATTTAACAGATTATTAATGAAACAAGGTGAAACAGACACTTTTTGAAATACTTTTCCATTTATTGAGAAGAAATAATGTTGTTTAATGTTTTAAGATTTAAGTTTTTCCCCAGCATTGTTCCTTTTTGTGACTGTCCTGTTTGTCATCAATATAATAAATCTGCTGATTAAAACTAAATAAAAATGTAATCAAAACTAAAACTTTACAGTCATTTTTTCTATATTTGACAAATATAAATGAATGTCACCAAGAGACTTCACTTAAGTTCAAAGACTAAACTGTGTTTGTAGAATCCTCGTGTTAACTTCCTGTGGAATGTTCTATCGCGAGACCGCATATAGGCGGGGCTTTTACTGTTTTACCTGTGTGTGAACATGGCGGCGGAATAAAAAACTTCTCTGCAGTAAAAACCTCTTGTCTCGGCATTTACATGGTAGCATAGGATGGTTTCCAATTATAGAGTACCGCCGAAGTTTGACGAAGCTAGACCATACGAGTGCTGGAAAAATGAAGTCAGTATCTGGAGACTTGTTACGGAGTTGGACAAGAAGCAGGCACTGGCGGTGGCGCTGGGGCTCGAGGGGAGAGCCAGAGAAACAGCGTTGGAAATATCCGGAGGATTTAAACAAAGACAATGGTATGGAAACGCTGCTTGCTAAGCTGGATACGGTATTTTTGGGAGAAGAAAAAGACCGTGCTTACGAACACTGTTCCCTCTAAGCTGCGCGCGTGTGCAATTGCGCACAGCTCCCAGGGGCATCGCGCAGAGAAAATCTGAGTTGCGCACGAGAGAAAGAGGGAGAGGAAAAGAGGTAGAGGCGCGAGCCACAAACAGTGACGTGCACCTGAACATAACTGATCATTAACAGCACAAAGCGCCAAATCAAAGGCTCCGGGGGAACTAAAGTTCTACATCCCATACGCTTTTAAGTAGACTTTCTTCTGGACCAACCCACCTCGTTTTCACGGAGAACAAACAGCTGACGAACTAATGCGTCTAGAATAGCGCAAATTACCTCCCCATCAGGGGTGAAGGCATTACGGCCCATTACTGCGGACCCCTAAAATATTTGCTGGTAGTACGCTGTACCAGCAGGCACGCAGACGACGAGCTCCTCCACCTGACACACGGAAAAGTAGTCCCACTAAAATCATTGCCTCTGGAGTCAAACCATCACATTAGACACAAACTTAATCCAGGGTCAGACTGTGCACTTTTTGAGATTTAATCAACCCAACCCCGAAGTCTCAGAACTCACGATGACAAACTTGATTTGAGTTCATTCATTTTGGATCTGACTTGTCTCCGCACGTCTTTACGCGTCTTTACGCGGCGACAGTGTGAGCGCCGTGAGCAGCGCGGCAGACACAGACTTCTCAGACTCCTCTGTCTTCAGCACCAGTGAAAAATCATGAACCAATCAGAGCAAACGCTACAGCGGATCTACAAAGTTTAGCGCTTTGCACAGTTTTCGCGTGTATTGATATGTAAATTAGCCGTGTGCGTAACGAGGCGTTAAGTGCTTTATGCACAGAATAATCCCAAGTGAAAATTGGAAGAATGAAAATGAATGGCCACTGACTTATTTTGGCTATTGAAGACTGTCTTGTTGTATCAGAGCTACAGTAAAGTCTAATCAATGACATCCTTAGTCATAAATTAACTGTAAATTATCATTAGGCCTATTTGAAACATAGGCTTAGGATCTAAACATGACACACAGGTTACTTTGTCCAGAGGCCTCCAGAGGAAATGTAAGCAGGTTACTGAATATTGCACAGAAGTGTTGCTGGATGTGAGTCAGTCTTTATGTTAAAATGCAACAATGTGAAAGCTTTGGAGGGGAAAACACCATGACCCTGATTTGATGATATCCATTTTTTAATTATTATTAATTCTACCAAAACCAAATTATAGCTGAGGGACTATGATCAGAGAGAGGAGCAGAGGACAGTGCAGCTCACAGACAGGGGGCGCTGTAGTCCAGGAGCTGTGATCAGAGAGAGGAGGACAGAGCAGCTCACAGACAGGGGGCACTGAGGAGCAGAGGACAGTGCAGCTCACAGAGAAACACTGATAAGATTTAGACACAAGTGATCAGCAGCATGTGAACTACACAGGTTAGCACAACTGTGCCACAGGTTTTCTTATGATAAACAAAGCCTCCATTTGAATCTTGAGAAGTAGCCTGCAGTCATAATGTGTGATTAAAGGTGCACTATGGAACTTTTGTGTGGAGGGCCTGCCATCAGCCTAATGCATGACCAAGCTTTCACACTTACTCGCTATAAGGTAAATTCAAAATTCTATCCAGGGATGCTTCATTAATGTATGAAGGCCAACAAAACCAATTTAGACTGTGTTACTGCAGTGCTCTGATCTCAGGTTTTGAACGATTGTGACACTGATGTGGCCACAGTGCGTCTGATGTCGCTCACATGGTCCAAGGCACTGCTCAGGGAGTTTTTGTGTTCGCTCAGACACATGAAAAATTAGAGGGAACATTGCTTACGAAGCTTATTCCCATTTTGACTCGATATCAAAAGACAGTGCCGTGTCCATGGCGGACTATATCATTGACTTTGAGCAGAGATACAACCGGATGAAAAAGTACAACATGACTCTGCCTGACGCGGTGCTAGCTTTTAAGCTCCTGGACACGGCGTGTCTGGAGGAGAAGCGCTGACCGCGTGCACAGAGCTGACTTTTGTGTCCATAAAGTCGTCGTCAAAGCGGATCTTCGGAGGAAAAACTAATGGAACGAACAACAACGGTGAAAGTCAAGATGCTGCGTTTCACGGAGCAAAGACCGAGCGCGAAATTCAGACGTAGCGATGGTCCATCACCGAGTGGAAATCAGCGGCGACAGCCACAGCAAGGTATGAATCCACTTGATAAATATGGTAAGCGGACGAAATGCGCCATTTGTCAGAGCACCTACCACTGGACTAAAGATTGTCCGCATCGGAGGAATGAAGTCAAGTTGACTGAAGATGAAAATGTGGAGGAATGTAACATCACCTTGTTTACTAAAACGGCATTGACTGTGAGAAAGACTTAGGGGGGAACCAAAGTTTTGTTCCGTTTTTGTTCTATACGTGTCCCAATTTACTGTTGCACACTGTATACGCTAATCGTTCGGCAGCGCCCCGTTTTGTGTGAGTTATTGATATTAAAGACATTCTCAGATAAGTCAGTCTCCTTTTTGATTCTCTGACCGGAATCAACGGCTCATATTGCCCGCTCCAGCCAGTGTTAATTCCTGTTATTAATGTAGACATCACTACATTAAATTATGGTCCTTCGAGCCGGATTGGAGCAAAGCTAAAGCAGTATGGACCACGCAGCACACACGGAAGAGGCACTTACCAGGCCCCAAAGAGCAACACGTCTACCCTCACACCTGATGGACTATGAAGTCGACTATTCAGTGCACAGCTCGCACCCTCCAAACGCCGCACCGCGCTCTGCTAGCAAGCACGGAGGCACCTCGAGGAGAGCCCACAGCTCTGTATCTGGCTTCAGTTCACGCTCAGAGAGACGCACAGCTTACTCTGTTGGTTGCTACCCACAAGATGGACTCTCTCCAATACAAGCTGCAATACTGGAAGAGAATGTAAAACAACTACAACTTGATAACCATCGGAGACAGATGGAAGAAGAGGCGCAGGCTGAGCGTGAATTTCAACAAATACAGGCACAAGCGAAAGCTGCTCAACAGGCACAAGAGGAAGCGCTCAAGCCAGAGAGGCCCTGAGCAAACGCCTCGACCAAAGCACGCCCGAACTACAGCAGCTACAGAGTGATGTTGAAGTAGCCAAACTGGTCACGTCAATGCTCAGCACCAACAGCACCTCCTCAAGCACCTATCAGCCATTACCACCAGCTACAGCTTCGCCTGCACCAGTAAGATTCATGTCCTTATCTGCACAACTCAGCCCTGCACCACCTCAACCAGCCATTGTCCCGCCACGTCAGCATCCAGTTCCACTCCAGTCAACTCCTGCAGTTCATTATTTACCTACCGTGGCGCTAACGGACAACAATGTAGTAGCAGCTGCCTCACCGGTCAGTGCACCGCAACCTGCAACAACTCACCAAGTGTCGTCGTCCCAGCAACAAAGTACTGTAAACCAAGAGTTAACCCCTACAGTGCCAATCGACGCCATAGTGTCTTTTCAACCAAGCACTCACCCCATTATGCAACCTCATGTAGTGCGCCATTACAACCAGCTTCCTGCAGTGCACCCCTCACTCCACAACAACAACGCAGCACAGTCAACACCGCCAGTAGCAGATCGCAGATGGGAGCAGCCTCCAGCAGCTGCCTATCCCATCCAGGCCCCTTTACCAGCACCTGCCCCCTTTCCTGGTCTACAACCACAACTTGGAGCAGAAATGCTAATTGCCTCTGCCTTCGGCATCCCAAAGCCTATGCTGCCAATGTTCGAAAGCGGTCGTGAGAGCGACTTTGCCCTCCTGAAGATGGCGTTGGACAGTTTGCTCAATAACCACAACCACCTTAGTGAGCAATACAAATACCAAGTGTTGCTCAGCCATCTAAAGCTACCTAGTGCTCTCCAACTCGCAAAGGCGTACATGCACCACCCAAGCCCATATACTGCTGCTCTCAATGCACTGCAAGATAAGTATGGTCAACCGAGGCAGCTCATCCAATCCGAGCTTGGTGCCATCTTGAACTCTCCAGCACTTAAGATAAGTGACGCCAACAGTTTCGACTCCTTTGCCCTGTCTGTCCAGTCCCTGGTGGGCATGCTGAGAACTCTTGAAGGACACAACGGCATAGAGCTCATGTGTGGGTCGCATGTTGACCGGCTGCTAAGTAAGTTGCCTCCTTCTTACCGTGACAGTTTCGTGGAATATTGTCTTAACAGAGGGATCCTGCAATCAGGTTCTGACCGCACCTATACACTTCCTGATCTTGCTGCCTGGCTCCAAGTCAAGTCACAAGCCAAACGTATTTCAAGTCGTGCTGCAGCACTCTATCAACCTGAGCCAAGCAAGCTGGCTAAACCTACAAAGAGTTTCGGCTCAAGCTCATACAGAGAGCGGTCTACACCTGTGCTCCTCACTGTGAATGAAGAGTCACCTCACCCCAAGCCTGCTCACTCCAAGACGGCCTCGAGGTCACAGCCCTATTGCCCGCATTGTGACAATAAAGATCACTACCTGAATGCCTGTGATAACTTCAAGAAGCTCACGCCCAACCAAATTGTCAAGTGGATCAAGGATGGAAACCGCTGCTGGAAATGTGGCCGCAATCATGCTGCAGAGAGCTGCAACCTAAAGCGACCCTGTAAGGTCTGCAAGGAGCAACACCTCACAGTCCTCCATGACTCCATCCGTGATACCTCCAATGCAGTCCTGACAGTGAGCCCAACAACCACCAAGGTTTACCTCGACCGACCTAACCGTACACAGAGAGTGATGTTAAAGGTAGTAAAGATCCTTATCCACCATGGCAAGCAGGCGATTGAGGCTCACGCTATTCTGGATGATGGATCAGAGAGGACGATTGTTTTATCTCCGGTCCTCCAGTCCCTCAAGCTTCCAGGAGTTCCAGAGACTCTTCCCATCCAGACAATACACCAGAATGTGAAACAGTTAGAGGGCCTGACAGTTTCCTTTGAAGTTTCTCCTCTCTCCAAGCCAGACGAGAAGTACCTTATATCCAATGCATTCTCAGCTGATGGACTATGCTTTGCAGAGCACAACTATCCCATCGCTGCTCTACAGCAGGCTCATGGACACCTACGAGGCATCCCACCTGCCGCCGATCATGTTCATCCACTCATCCTCATCGGTTCCGACATGTGCCATCTCATCACCCCGATTCAGCCAATCCTCCAAGGTTCTCCCGAGGGTCCGGTTGCCGTTCGCACACGCCTCGGCTGGTGCCTTCAAGGTCCCATGACTCCTGTCCAGAGCTTTCACAGTCCGACTCAATGCCTGCATGTTGCTACAGCCAACATGGAGTTACTCCAGCATGTGCAGCGCCTCTGGCAGCTCGACACCCTGCCGTACTGTGAGAAAGCGGTCACCAGGTCTAAGCTTGACCAGCAAGCCCTCAACCTTCTACAAACCTCTACAGTCAGAGTAGACACAGGAGGAGCTCTGCGCTACGCCACACCACTCCTGCGCCGCACTCCACCGATTCTCCTTCAAGCACCCAAAGAAGCAGCACTGCCAAGTCTTCGCAGCACTGAACGTAGACTTGCCAAAGACCCAGCAAAGGCCGCCACCTACTGCTCTGAGATCCAGAAGTTGGAGGCAGCAGGTTATGTTGCGAAGATCTCACTTGAAGAAGCATGCAAGTCTACCGAGTCCTGGTATATCCCGCACCATATCGTGCACCACAATGGCAAGGATCGCATTGTCTTCAACTGCTCCTTTCAATACAAGGGCCAAACGCTGAACGAGCAACTGCTTCCAGGACCAACCCTTGGACCCACCTTGTTGGGGGTGCTCTTGAGATTCCGCCAGCACTGCGTGGCCATCAGCGGTGACATTCGGAGTATGTTTCACCAGGTACTCCTGCTCGCTGCCGATAAACCTCTCATGCGCTTCTTGTGGAGAAACATGCAACGAGAGGAGGAGCCTGACATCTACGAGTGGCAGGTCCTGCCCTTTGGGACCACATGCAGTCCATGCTGCGCAACTTATGCGCTGCAGCACCACGCCCAAGACTCCAAAATCAACCAACCAGGTCTTGCTGAAGTTGTGACTCAAGCCTTCTATGTTGACAACTGCCTTTACAGCACGCCAGATCCTGCTCACGCCAAGGCCGTTGTGGATGGACTGCGCCTACTTCTTGCAGAAGGGGGTTTTGAGATCAGGCAGTGGGCGAGCAACCTACCTTCAGTCATTGAACATTTGCCCATCGAAGCCAGGTCTGTCAGCAGTGAATTGTGGCTGTCTCGAGATAGTGCTGACTTGAACGAGCCCACGCTTGGTCTGCAGTGGAATTGTCTTGACGACACCATGGGCTACCGACATCGCCCACCAGAGCCTCTTGAACCCACGCTGAGAAACCTGTATAAGACTCTTGCAAGCCAGTATGATCCACTGGGGTTCATTATACCATTCACAACTAGAGCCAAGGTTCTCATCCAGGACCTCTGGAAACAAGACTTAAGTTGGGACGATCCAATCGAACATAAGCAGCTTAAAGAGCAGTGGCTTACATGGGTCGACGAGCTTCCAAACCTCCTTCAGGTCCAGTTTCCCAGAGCCTACACGCCTCCAAATGCTGATACACCCACGGTGACTAGGCAGCTCCATGTGTTCTGCGATGCTTCGGAGAGGGCGTATGGTTCCGTCGCCTACCTGCGAACCGCTGATGACGAAGGTAATGTCCATATTGCCTTCGTCCTAGCCCGTTCCAGAGTAGCCCCCAAGAAGCGCCTTTCCATGCCTCGTCTTGAACTCAGCGCAGCATTAACAGGTGCACAACTCGTCAAGTTAATTGAGACTGAGCTCACCATTTCAATACACCAAGTCATCTGCTGGTCTGATTCTACCACCGTACTCCACTGGCTGCAATCGGAGTCCTGCCGCTACAAGGTGTTTGTTGGCACGAGGGTGGCGGAAATCCAGACGTTGACTGACCTGACGAGTTGGAGGTATGTTGACTCACCTCGTAATCCTGCAGATCACATCACCAGAGGCCTCACCTTAAAGGAGTTGCTGTGCCATCGCCAATGGAGGTTTGGCGCCTTCCTAGCCGGAAGTCCAGATCAATGGCCAACGAGGCCGAGCACCGCTGCCGAGATTGATCAGAGCGAACTCAAGAAGAGCGCCTTCGTCGGAGTTGTTGCAGTGCCACCTAGTTCCCAGCTACCTGACACCAGTAGGTTTCACACCTGGGCAGAACTTGTTCGAGCCACCGTGCGGTCTCGTCACGGGGCGGCTACCCCCGATGCCAAAATCGAAGCCTCCGACTTCACTACAGCTGAGAGAGCCCTACTTGTTCAAGCCCAAGCGGAATCCTTTCCTGCAGAAGTTAAAGCACTCAAGGCACTTCATCCAGTCCCTTCAGACAGCAGGCTTGGCCCCCTAGCTCCAGAGTACGAGCAAGCAACTGGTCTCATCCGCGTTGGTGGCAGGCTCCGTCGGGCAGCTGACCTCGAAGCCGAAACCATCCATCCAATCGTCCTTG
This sequence comes from Rhinogobius similis, assembly GCA_019453435.1. Taxonomy (NCBI): domain Eukaryota; kingdom Metazoa; phylum Chordata; class Actinopteri; order Gobiiformes; family Gobiidae; genus Rhinogobius; species Rhinogobius similis. Next base: position 12,480,125 of record CM033630.1, read on the forward strand.
ACTCCAGACACCCCATCACCAAGTTGCTCATTAAGGACTGCGACGAGAAGCTCCATCATCCAGGTGCGGAACGCGTCCTTGCAGAGCTGCGACGTCGGTACTGGATCCTTAGAGGACGAGAGGCAATCCGCAAGTATCAGCACAGCTGTCGTGAGTGTCAGTTTTGGCGTGCCAAGCCCCGAAGTCCGAGAATGGCAGACCTCCCTCCTGCAAGGCTGCGGCTCTACAAACCGCCCTTCTACTCGGTGGGAGTTGACTGCTTCGGTCCACTCCTTGTGAAGATTGGTCGCCGCCAAGAGAAGAGATGGGGCATTCTATTCAAGTGTATGACGACAAGGTGCCTTCACTTAGACCTTCTCGAAAGCTTGGACTCCGATGCCTTCCTGCTCTGTCTCCGTCGCTTCATAGCACGCCGAGGGAAGCCATTTGAGATCCTCTGTGATAATGGCACAAACTTCACTGGTGGCTGTCGTGAACTTCAAGAGGCATTCCAAGCCATGAGCCCTCAACTGCAAGAACAACTTGCAGAGCAGAGCATCAAGTTCCGGTTCAATCCCCCAGCTGCTCCCCACTTTGGAGGGACATGGGAGAGGAGGTGAAGTCCATTAAGGCTTCCCTGAGAGTCATCTTAAAGGAGCAAGTTGTTCCTGATCCGGTCTTGCGGACCTTACTCATCGAAGTAGAAGGTATCCTGAACGCCAAGCCACTTGGGTACGTCTCAGCCGATGTCGCAGACCCCGATCCCATAACGCCCAACATGCTGCTTATGGGACGCAGAGATTCGTCACTTCCACAAGCCTTGTACGATAGTGATGATCTGCTGGGAAGGCGCAGATGGAGACACAGCCAGGTGCTCGCCGACAACTTCTGGTCATCCTTCGTTCGGCAGTACCTCCCGGGTTTACAAGATCGTCAGAAGTGGAAGACTGACACGGAGAAGCTTCGTGTTGGACAGGTGGTCCTCATTGTAGATCCTCGCTTCCCGCGGGCGTCTTGGCCCGTGGGTACCGTGACTGAGACCTTTCCTGCTCCAGATGGTCGGGTACGTTCGGCGGCTGTGAAGGTGAGGGAGAAGATCTACACCCGTCCGGTCGTCAGGCTGATTCCTCTTCCTCAGCTGGCTGAAGAAGACGACAGCGCTCCTGGCAGTCTTTCTGGGGCTGGACAATTATCCTGACAGACAATTGGGGGCGGCTGTGTGAGAAAGACTTAGGGGGGAACCAAAGTTTTGTTCCGTTTTTGTTCTATACGTGTCCCAATTTACTGTTGCACACTGTATACGCTAATCGTTCGGCAGCGCCCCGTTTTGTGTGAGTTATTGATATTAAAGACATTCTCAGATAAGTCAGTCTCCTTTTTGATTCTCTGACCGGAATCAACGGCTCATATTGCCCGCTCCAGCCAGTGTTAATTCCTGTTATTAATGTAGACATCACTACATTGACAGACTCAGAAATCTTCCTAACTGAATCATTAGGATCTGCCATTATTGACACTGCTTGTACACGCACTGTTTGTGGTCAAAAATGGCTGGATAGCTACGTGAAGGACCGTAACAGAAGCCAAATCGAAAAACTGCTGCAAACTGAATCTCCTAGTTGCCGACCATTTAGATTTGGAGATGGTCAAGCTGTGCACTCAAACAAGAAAGTGAAACTCCCAGCTAAAATAGGACAGACGAAGTGTCACATTGAAACTGAAGTTGTCCCAGCTGATATTCCTCTGCTATTGAGCAAAACATCTCTGAAGAGAGCAGGTACTGTTTTAGACATGAAGAATGATAGAGTTATGTTCAAGCAACCTGTGCGCCACTTGAGCTCAACAGTTCAGGACACTATTGTGTGGACATTAGAGATGTTAATGCAGAAGTGAGCTGCAATGAGAATGATGTCACTGCAGACATGTCCACAAGAGAAAAGCATAAAGTTCTTCTGAAACTTCACAAGCAGTTTGGACATGCCTCTGCATATCGGCTGCAGAAGCACATCCAAAGTTCCGGAAATACTGATCAAGAGTGTCCTGTTCTCTTGCAAGAAATCATTCGTGACTGTGAGATTTGCCTAAGATATAGCAGGACCAAGCCCAAGCCTGCTGTTGGTTTGCCTTTAGCCTCGGAGTACAATGAGACAGTGGCAATGGATCTACATGAGTTGGAGCCTGGCGTATGGTACCTACACATCATCGACCACTTCACATGCTTCAGCACTGGAAACATTGTGAGAACCAAGAAACCATCAGAGATCGTCAATTCCTTCATTCACTCATGGATAAGTGTTCATGGGGCCCCAAAACGGATCTACACTGACAACGGCAGAGAGTTCAACAATGAGGAGATACGAGACATGGCAGAGAACTTCAACATTGAGACAAAAACTACAGCAGGATACAGTCCCTGGAGCAACGGGCTTCTGGAGAGACACAACATGACACTAACAGAGATCCTCCTGAAGGTGAAAAGGGAAAATGGGGGACTTCCGGTGCAGCAATGGAGTAGACGGTCGCATTGGGAAACCTCTCTCCCATTTTAATCTTGAACGTCCCAAAAACTCGCTAAAACTGCTTTCTCATATTACATTTTGTACTTTTTGGGACCTGTTTCACTAAAACCAAGACAAAAATCCGAAAATGCCCAAAGCTCAGCAAGACAAGAATACTACGGCGGCTAAAGCTAATGTTAGCTCTCAGTCGGACCTGGCTAACGCTAGCAACACCACGGTACATAAGGACTCTGAGGTACTCAAAGCAATAAAAGATCTAAAGGTTGAACTTCAGGGGGATAACAAACAAAATATGGACAGATTGAGCAAGGAAATAAATGATAAATTGGACGAACTGGGTCAGGAGATTAACGGGAAACTAGACAACGCTGTGGGTAAAATACAAAACTTGACGGAACGAATGGACGAGGCTGATTCCCGGACAGCTCAGATCGAGACCTGGGCGGTGGAAGCTACAACAGCAATGTGTGCATGCCTGGAACAGCTGAGAAAGCTTCAGTTCAAAATCACCGATTTGGAATCACGGTCCCGCAGAAATAATGTCCGCATATTCGGGCTGCCAGAAGGGGTAGAGGAGAACTCTGTACCTCGATTCATTGAGAGTTTTTTGAGGGAACAGCTACAATTACCGGAGGTCTGCAACTTCAAAATTCAACGCGCCCATCGTTCCCTGGCGAGCAAACCCCCACCTGAAGCCCCACCGAGAGCTGTTATCGTCAATTTCCTGGAATATGCAACGAAAGAGATGGTCTTGAGAGAAGCGTGGAAAAGGAAAATCCAGGTCGGCTCTAAAGTCATCTATTTTGACCACGACTACCCCCCTGATGTTGTTTCAAGACGCAAAGAGTATACTGGTATTAAGAAAATACTCAAAGAAAAAGGCATACGTTTCCAAACTCCGTTCACAAACATGAGGATCCACTGGGAAACCGGCGTGCGCACTTACACGTGCGCCCAGGACGTTTACAGCGAACTGCGGAGACGAGGCTTCCAAGTGGCGGTGCCGACCGCTGTCAACAATGAGACCAGCGTGGCCGCTCGACTCCGGGAGCTTTTGGAATGGCAACCCGTGGAACACAGCAACCCCGCCATAGCACGGAGAGCGAAAGCTAAGCTCCAGGAATTCCAGAGAGATCCAGCTGAGTAATATCGAGTAACCCATCTACCGTGAAGATAACTAACTTTGGATCGTGGCTTTTTGTTTCTTACTTAATTCATCATTCTCCTGGGAGAGAAGGTAATCCCTTTTGGTTTAAATTGTTGGACTAATAGGATGGAAGTGTTTGTTACAATAGGCACGCTAGCTATCCTTACTGGGCCCCCTCATCTCGAGAGGTTTTCCCCTCGACCCCCCAGCAGGGTCACTGTAGTGGAGCAGGAGTCTCCCCTATCTTTTGGAAGTCAGATTATTGACTGTATTAGTTCTCGTTGTTCTTGTTCTATCTATGTTAATTGGGGCCACTGTTTCAGATGTAAATGCAATTTATGTCTTTGTTGGTTTGAATGTCAAATCTCTTAAAATTTGCTACCTTGAATGTAAATGGTTTGGGTTGTCCAATCAAATGAAAAAGGATTTTGGCCAAAATGAGAAAAGACTGAATACACATTGCTTTACTACAGGAGACACACATGTCAAAAACGGAGCAACGGAGCAAAAATTTAAAGGCTTTGGGTTCTCAAACTCGTTTTACAGCTCTTGTAGGAATAGTAGACAGAGGGGTACTCACTCTCATCTCGAACTCTGTAAACTTCGAATTACTCTCTAAAGTGGAGAATAAGGAGGGCAGATTTGTAATGGTTAAAGGGAGGATGAGCGGTCTTGTGGTCACGTTTGTCAATGTCTATGCCCCCCCGGAGAGTGACAGAAATTTCTTAACCTTTCTCTTTGACACAATAATTTCATTTAGTGAAGGGATTCTGATCTGCGGTGGGGACTGGAATATAATTTTAAACTTTTCACTGGATACCACAAGTCGTAGGAGACAAAAAGACTATAAATCAAAATACTTAAAGGCTCTAATAAAAGAGGCTGGGGTGTGCGATATATGGAGAGCATTACATCCTAAAAATAAAGATTTCACACACTACTCCTTTACTCACAAAGTACATTCTAGACTTGATTTCTTTTTTATTAAACCTTATTGATAGACACAAAGTGAAGGAATGCTCAATTGGCACTTCTGATATATCCGACCACAATATTGTTTACTTGACAATACAACTGTTAAATATTCCTAAATCTACCCTGTGGAGATTGAATAAAGAGAATATAAAAAGAGAGATAAAAAAGGAAATTTCTGAGTGTATAGAGGATAATAATAATGGTCAGGTGAGTCCTACAATGGTTTGGGACACTATTAAATCGGTGATGAGGGGGAAGCTGATCTCCAGGACAGCCTATCTAAAAAAGGCAAGAAAAGCAGAGTATGATAATTTGGAACAAAAGTTAAGAGACCTTGAACTCAAATTTCAACATAATCATGATAAAAATTTGCTTGGAGAAATCAAAGTGACTAAATCCAAACTACATAGCATGGTTCAAGAAGAAATGGAAAAGAAACTGAAATTCATTAAACAAACCTACTACGAATCAGGTCCAAAGGCAATAAAAATCTTGGCGAGACAACTTCGGAAGCAGGAACTAAAGCATACTGTCGTGGCGATCAGAGACCCATCCACTTCTAACTTGACTTATGATATTGCACAAATTCACACGGTCTTTAAAAACTACTATGAAAAACTGTACTCAACCCCAGCACCAGTGCCTGAAAGCGAAATAACTCAATACTTATCTCAACTTGACTTACCAGCACTAGGTAGAATTCATAACGAAACTCTAACAGCCCCTATCACTAGAAAAGAGCTGAACATTGCAATTAATCATTTGAAAAATAATAAATCCCCTGGTAGCAACGGATTTACAAATGAATGGTATAAAACTTTTAAAGAGGAATTAATGCCCATCATGCTCGAGTCATTCAATTGGACTTTAAACAGAGCCGAATTGCCACCATCATGGCGGGAGGCAGTAATTACCGTAATTCCCAAAGAAGGTAAAAATAAAGAATACTGCGAATCCTACCGCCCAATCTCAATTTTGAACACGGACTACAAGATGTTCACTTTTATTATGGCGAGGCGATTGGAGGACTACTTATCAGAAATTATACATGAGGACCAGACTGGTTTTATTAAAGGCCGACAAACACACGATAGTATCAGACGAACCTTGCACGTTATAGAGGAGGCAAAAAGGCAAAACCTGAGCATGGCACTAGTGAGCCTCGACGCAGAAAAGGCCTTCGATCGGGTCAGTTGGTCCTTCTTATATAAAGTCTTGGAGCGTTTGGGATTTGACGCTAAATTTATTAGATGTATTCAGACCATTTATAGTAGTCCAACGGCCAGAATAAAACTTAATGGCCATCTATCATCTCATTTCAAACTCCACAGAGGAAATCGCCAGGGTTGTGGACTCAGCCCCTCTCTGTTTGCTTTGTTTATAGAACCTTTAGCCCAGGCCATAAGACAAAATAAGGAGCTACAAGGTATCTCTATAGGTAACACAGAACACAAAGTTGCCCTCTTTGCTGATGATATTATTTCATACCTACAGAATCCTGATGAGACACTCCCCAAACTAATGTTAACATTAAAAGAGTTTGGTCACTTGTCTGGCTATTATCTAAACATAACCAAAACACAAGTTCTGACTTTAAACTACTCTCCGAATATTTCTATAAGACAGCTGTATAAACTTAAATGGGATGCAAAACATATCAAATACCTTGGAGTTCATATCTCACAGGATTTTGAAAATCTGTTCGCATTGAACTTTAACAAAATAACAGATTCAATAAAAAAACGATATTTCTCAGTGGACAACATTGACATTGGATTTTAACTCAAGAATAGAGATAGTTAAATTTAATTTTTTGCCAAGATTTCTGTACTTCTTTATGTCACTATCAATAAGAATTTCAGATTTACAGTTTAACACATGGGACAAGATAATTTCACGATTTATTTGGGCCGGTGCCAGACCTAGGATTAAATTCAAAACACTCCAAATTAGCAAAGACCTTGGTGGTTTAGCGGTGCCTAATTTAAAAGATTACTATTATGCTGCCCAATTGAGAAATATAGTGTGCTGGTATTCCCCTGAATTTGAAGCTGGGTGGAAACAAATTGAGACTAACGTGGGAAAATCTCCACCTCAAACACAACTGGGAGATAAAATGAAGGTTAGTCTCGAGAGGAATTGTATTGTGGAAAATACACTATTGATATGGCATGAGGTTATTAAAAAATATAATTTGTTGAATGCTGTTAAAATCTTGATATGGCCATCTTTCTCTCCAAGGTTCCAACCAAGAATGACAGATCATGTTTTCTCGATTTGGAGGGAAAGAGGTTTAACTGCACTGTGCATGTTTGTGGAGGGTAATACATTTAAATCATTCGAAAAATTGAAATCAGAATTCAAGTTGGATAACACGGATTTATTTCGATACTTCCAAGTGCGAAATTTTTACAACACAGAAACAGGCACAGATAAGAGCAGTAATGGTTTTGTTAAAATATTCACGGATGCTTACAAAATTCTACCTAGAAAAATTGTGTCTAAACTTTATAAAGAATTGCAGACACAAAAAGGTAATAACACATTTTATGTTAAAACTAAATGGGAGGAGGAACTGAATATTTCTTTAACTGAGAGTGATTGGCTTGTAGCCTGCAACTCACAGCAAACATCAACAAGTTCAAAAAGATGGAGGGAATTCGGGTGGAAATGCCTTGTTCGATTCTTTATCACTCCTCAAATTACTTCCAAAATGCAGGGGCTTGACATCCCATGTTGGAGACGGTGTGGGCAGGTGAATGTCAATCATTCTCATATACTTTGGTCTTGTGACAAAATAAGGAATTTCTGGGACAATGTGTCTAGGGTAACCAATAATATTTTGACATACAATATTCCCCAAGACCCTTCCAAAATGCAGGGGCTTGACATCCCATGTTGGAGACGGTGTGGGCAGGTGAATGTCAATCATTCTCATATACTTTGGTCTTGTGACAAAATAAGGAATTTCTGGGACAATGTGTCTAGGGTAACCAATAATATTTTGACATACAATATTCCCCAAGACCCTAGAATCTTTTTGTTTGGCCTTTTGCCGGATGAAGCACACAAAAAAGAGGACAAATATCTACTCAGAATCCTTTCAATTGCAGCAAGAAAGACAATCACAAGGAACTGGCTTAAGGCTGCTACCCCTCAAGAGAACCAATGGTTGGAACTTATCGAAGAAATACACACCATGGAGAGAATGACTTTTTTTCTACAACTCAAGGGACATACTTTTAATAAATTCTGGAATAAATGGAGAGAATACAAATGTAAAGAAGCGAAATCTTTATTACTATAATAATTGTAAGCATTTGAACAGAGCCCCATTTGTGTTTTGTTTCTGTTCTGGTTTGTCTACTGTTTTTGTTATAAAAACGAAATAAACATTAAGCATAAAAAAAAAAGAAAAGGGAAAATGGGTGTGGGTGGCAAACTGCCTTGGATTGGGCACTCATGGCTAAAAATTGTATGATTAATGTTCATGGTTATAGCCCACACCAGCTTGTATTTGGTCAAAACCCCAATCTCCCTTCTGTTTTGGAGGATAAACTACCAGCTCTAGAGGGCACTACATTGAGCACAAGAGTAGGGCAGCACATAGCTGCACACATAGACGCCTCCCTGTACTGGTACAACAAGGTCAAAGAACTGATGCTGGACACTGGTGGTAACATGTCTCTGTAAGAGATTTCTTATTAAGGGCTTGTCAAAATGACACATTTCTGGTAGTAATAATGCATTTATAAGAATATGCTTACGTGTGAAATGCTAGCTACTAGAGAACCATATGCTTAGTGCAAACAATGTTGCTTTTAACCTTATATATGATGTTATGCTTGACCTGTTTTCCGTTTCTCTTAATGGTCAAGAGCAGCTGTTGCTCCCTGCCCTGCAAGGTTGTCGGGGACAACAGGGGTATGTTAACATATACTGCAAGGTTGTGGAAAAACAGAGGTATGCTGACATATGTTGCGAGGTTGTGGAGCAACAGATGTATATTGACCTCTGTTTGTTTAAGACTGAATAAAAGGCAGGGGAGGTGAGAGGCAAGTTGGAAGAGGTTGCTACTGGGACGAGCAGACGGAGGCGCCGCTGCAGAGAGTTGAACAGAGCGTCACTTCTGCTGGTGGGACGAGCCGATGGAAAGCGCCACTCTCCCTCTCCCCGTGCATCGTGCACGTAAAAAAGCCTAAAAGGGCCAGTATCTGATTACCTGTTTAATTCTCAGTCAGTAGAAGGTTGTTCTCTCAGACTGTCTAGGTTCAATTGTCTTTGTGATAATTTCCTAACAGAAATTGGTCCTTTCGAGCCGGATATGGAGTTTTGGCATCTCCGTGGAGGATAATCGACGACAGCTGAAGAATTTCTGCGCAGAGTAACGAGAAGACCATTTCTTCCAAGTGGCCAGTTGATCCTCCTTATCCTCCCCGGCGACAAAACCTCCATCCAATCGGATTTACAAGAGACAACCATACAGGTCAGACAGAAGTTAATTCAGTCAGAAGTTAACTTAGAGTATGAATGTCGCGACTTTGAGTGTGATTGGTGAAATTTTGAGTGTGATTGGTAAAGAAGTCTCATCAGATCAATGAGTTCACCTCAAACTTACAATTTGATGGTTGCTCATTAAAGTGAATGAAAGACTAATTTATATGAAGAATTTTAGGCTGGTTTTTCATTGAGAGAAGAACGTTTAGTGAAAATCTGACTGTGAGTACACCCAGCTTATGACCGGTTCATGATAGAGTGAACTAGAAGCTTGTCATAGGGGCCAGACATTTCCTGGACTCAGTAAAGTATGTTTAAACAAAAAATAACTTTGTAGGACTCCCTACTGCAAGTATGGCAGATTTTAATACTTGGGCTATACACGCCGAAGGCGTGATTCGCGATAAACAAAAGAAAAAGGCCAGCTCAGTTCTATTGACTGAAACTGGAGCTGCGGTTTATGTTTTTGGCCAACAAAACCAAGGAGGCCAAAACAGACCATACAAAAGACAAAAAAGAAATAAAAAATACAAAGATCAGAAGGAAATTGATCGAAGAGAAGGCAATTGTTATATATGCCACAAAAAAGGACATCTCGCACGAGACTGTCCCCAAAGGAAGAATAAGGACTCAGAACGTGACAGACAGGAAAGATAGGGTAGAGGGGAGCAGAGAAGCGACTCAGACATGTGATTAGCCGATCAGATAGTTTTTGACAGAAGAGTTTTAAAAAAGTTGAGTTTTTGTGTGACACTAAGACGAGACTTTATAAGCGGGACCTGACCCAAGTGTGCCTTGACCATGGGCCCTTAAGGTCATTGGCCGTAAATCTTGCTGTATCTGGGTAATGTTATACTGTCCAGTTGAAGTGCTTTAGTTTAGTTTAGTTTAGTTTTTACGTGAGTTGAGGTTACAGATTAGGTTTAGTTTTCCCTAGTATGGTGTGTGCTGACTTAGTTTTCATGGAAACCTGATTGGGGGGAGATGTGTGAATTCAGTGTAGAGACACGTGGAGTTAGTTAGTGTTAGTCCGAAAAAGAAAGATGTTATTGATTGAAGAAGAAATGTTGGATTGGATTTTTGGAATAGGTCTTTGTGTTGTTCGTACGATTAAAGTTACAGTTAATTTTAAGGCATGTTTTTTGTTTTTTTTATCTCTCTTGGAGGGATTGCAAGGTTTTTTTGGAGTACTCGAGTGTGGTTCGGCCGTTTTGTTTTTCTGTGTGTGTTGTTCTGTGTTATGTGTAGGGTTTTTTTTATTTTGAGGCTGGTTTTTACGAAGTCCATGGTTTGAATGGAGTTTTGAAGTTGTGTTTGTCACCAGGGTCAGAGAAGGACTGAGGAAAGTGTAGTATTTTGGGAGGCGGAGCTATTGGCTCCTCCTTTATGTGTGTGAGTTTGAGAAGGGCGGAGGAAGTAGTGCTGAAAGGGGGGAGTAAGTCTCCTGCAAGTGGTTGATGACGGTGACATGTTGTTAGTTTTTATTTTGGGAAAATAAAAATAAAAGGGGGGATATGATTAGGAACAATAGTATCTTTGAGTATCCTGAAAAGCGCTATATAAGTATAAAGCATTATTATTAATAAATAGAGATATAAAATAGAAATAGATAAATATAAATAGATAAGTAAATAAGAGAAATACAGGCCTAGATGACATGTACGACAAAACAATACATGCTTTAGGTCCTGTGAGTGACATTAAGTTACTTCTATTTTAAAGAACAAACAGCCTTTACTGATATAAAAGTGCCTGAAAATGTAAAAAAGCTAATGTGCACACCCAGTGCCAGACACGTGTCAGTGGCCAGAAACCCCATAGACATGTGGGCTGAATTGGGCTACTATTTACATCTAGTAAAAAAACAAACCAAGAGCTGTAAACCAAGCAGTAAAAGCGAGAGCACCAAATGTGCCTAACCCAAATACATTGCTCAATTCTATCTCACCAGAAGCGAAGTTCTTCTCTGTCATTGACTTGAGCAATGCATTTTTCAGCATCCCATTGGATGAGCACTCAAGTGGGTGGTTTGGGTTTATCTACCAAGGTAAAAAATTAAGATTAGATTTAGATAAGATTATTACAAAGATATTGTGAGAGTCCAACAATTATAGCCAAGCCATCACTTCTAACATGGAAAAATTTACTCCGCTAAAAGGAAGTTTCAAATATGAATATATGGCGATAACATATTAATAACAAATTCCAATCAAAAATTATTGCAAAATAGATACCATTGCAGCATTAAAGTTTCTTGCAGAAACAGGGAACACTGTCAGAAACCAGACGAAAAGCAATTTTATCAGCTACAAAACCCCAAAGAAACAAATGTTGGTTTTGGGCCTGATAAATTACTGGAGACAGTGGGTAATAGATTATGCCATATTGACAAGACCACTCCAAGACTTAATACATACAAGCGAAATGAAACTTACAGACAAAATAATATGGACTATAAAAGTAAAGTAAAAGCTACATTGGCAGCTACCACTGTACTGGCACTCCCAAACTAGGCCAGTGGCTAAAGTTATGTCACGCTGTGTACAGACAGTGGTTTCTGCAGCAATGGCAGTATATGCATCTGCAGAGGTGGTACTATATCACAAATTGACCCTCCTAGTGCCACAGGAGTGATTGAACTTTTGAAAGCAATTCAATTATCTAAGAGACTTGCAGTATGCAAATGTGAAGCGCATACCCCGAAAAAGACTTTTTTTCAAATGGAAACAGGCGGATGCAGCAGCAAAACAAGCTGCTACTGGTACAGAGACGTTGACTATAAATACATCTCCACAACTACATGACGACATCCTACGATCAAGCCCAAGCATTGGACCAAGAGAAGCAACTTTGGCTACAAAAAGGAGCAAAAGAAATAGATGGACTTTTTATAGGACCCGATAATAAACCATGGCTACCCAGATCCATGTTTAAATGGGCAGTTGAAGTGACACACGGGCGGTGCCATGTGTCAACAGGAGGGATGAATAGACTGGTAGACAAATATTATAACACTTATGGTTTTAATACCTATTCAAAAAAAATTTTTTTGTAGACAGTTTTTGATATGCATAAAACATACATGCATATTCTCCCTGCAGACGGACAGACATTGAGTCCTTTTGAAATGTTGAATGGAAGGAAACAAGAAGAACACATAATCTGCCCGAAGGCAATTGTTCCCCATTGCAGGTGATGAGACCAGGAGGTACGGTGTTCATCAAAGTTATAAAAGAAAGAACTGGACCAGCCCTCGGTGGGAAGGGCCTCATCAAGTGCTGTTGACCATGCCTACTGCTGTCAAAGTGGAAGGACGTTCCTCCTGGGTGTATCCATCACACTGCAAACTTCGGAAAATTCTGACACCAGAATCATCGCAACATAAGATTCTTCTAGACGCAGGACTTCTTTTGTATCCAGTGACGACAACGATGTTCTTACAGTAGCAAATGCTGGGCATCGCGACGAGGAAAAAGGTGTTTTTACAGTAATTTTTACTGGACACCTTACGTTGATCTACAATCAAGATGGAAGATGCTGATATAAAGAAACAGAGACATGAGAGAGACTATCTCATCAAAGAAGCCAAGCTCCACAGGCCGTGGACAAAAGAACTTTGGTGGAAAATCATGTTGAAGTTTCTATCCCCAGTGTTGGCTGTACTAATATTGTTTGTCTTTTCACTACCTGTATCCCCTTGTTTACATTCAAAAGTCCAGAATATGGTTCAAGCTAATGTAATCATATCCTGAACTCTGAGACCACGAATTACTCAGTGTACAAGAATTTGGAGAGAATTATGATGATTATGATGTTGACCAGCTTTGAAAAACTACAGAGTACAAATGTCGTGTTACAACTAAACCTACTTAGTAGAGCGTTGTAATGCTGCTGTGACAGAGACTTTGTATGATTATTATTTTTATGTTTTTAATGTTATTTTGACAAACAGGAGGGAAATGTAAGAGATTTCTTATTAAGGGCTTGTCAAAATGACACATTTCTGGTAGTAATAATGCATTTATAAGAATATGCTTACGTGTGAAATGCTAGCTACTAGAGAACCATATGCTTAGTGCAAACAATGTTGCTTTTAACCTTATATATGATGTTATGCTTGACCTGTTTTCCGTTTCTCTTAATGGTCAAGAGCAGCTGTTGCTCCCTGCCCTGCAAGGTTGTCGGGGACAACAGGGGTATGTTAACATATACTGCAAGGTTGTGGAAAAACAGAGGTATGTTGACATATGTTGCGAGGTTGTGGAGCAACAGATGTATATTGACCTCTGTTTGTTTAAGACTGAATAAAAGGCAGGGGAGGTGAGAGGCAAGTTGGAAGAGGTTGCTACTGGGACGAGCAGACGGAGGCGCCGCTGCAGAGAGTTGAACAGAGCGTCACTTCTGCTGGTGGGACGAGCCGATGGAAAGCGCCACTCTCCCTCTCCCCGTGCATCGTGCACGTAAAAAAGCCTAAAAGGGCCAGTATCTGATTACCTGTTTAATTCTCAGTCAGTAGAAGGTTGTTCTCTCAGACTGTCTAGGTTCAATTGTCTTTGTGATAATTTCCTAACAGTCTCAAGTTGATCCTGCTGTGTTCTTCTGGTTAAATGAACGTTCTGAGGTCACAGGTGTGTTGGCATGTCATGTAGATGATTTCCTTTGGGCAGGAACAGAACACTTTATAACAAATGTGATCCCTGTTCTAAAGTCCACCTTTCATGTGGGACGTGAAGAACATGAGTTTTTCTTATGTGGGGATGGACATTGCTACAGCTGGTGATAAGGTGCTGGTACATCAGCACAATTACATTGAAAATCTGCAACCGGTGTATTTACAGGCAGCTAGGGCTGTGCAGAGGGATGCTCCTCTTGACAAGACAGAGACTGAGCAGCTCAGGTCCAAAATAGGACAGATTTTGTGGGTTGCTAAACAAGACCAGATGTAATGTTTGACATGTAGCCTGGCATCCAACATTAAGAATGCTACTGTCCAGTCCATACATGAAGTAAACAAGGTGATCCGTAAACTTAAGTCAGAGAAGGTCACACTTAAGTTTCAGCATTTAGGAAAAAGTGAGGATTTGAGTCTAGTTGTCTTCAGTCATGCATCACTTGGTAATCTTCCAGATGGTGGTACACAGGGAGGGTCTCTGATTGCACTCTTGGGTAAAGAAGGAAAGTTTTCCCCTCTGTTTTGGCAGTCTAAGAAGATTAGACGTGTGGTGAGAAGCACTCTGGCAGGAGAAACTCTCGCCATGTCAGATGGGATAGACAATGCCATGTTTCTGGCCACATTATGTTCTGAGCTCACAACAGGAGATGCTAGTATGAATGCTCTTCCCCTTATCTGTGTAACTGACAATCATTCACTGTTTGGTGCACTTAAGTCCACTAAGCAGGTCACAGAGAAGAGACTCAGGTTAGAAATAAGCAGCAATAAAGAACTCCTACAGGCAAAGAAAATCAAAGAGGTCTGTTGGTCAGATGCTAAGTCACAGCTCGCTGATTGTTTGACCAAAAAGGGAGCTTCTCCACTTATGCTCCTCAAAGCCCTGGATGAGGGTTCATGGTTACTGTAATTATATTTACACATGTAATGTTTGTGTACGTTTGGGTTTTTTTTGTGTGCAGTTAATGTTCATAAGGTGTTACTTATTAAGCACACTTAAATGTTATTTTTGTTTTCATTTAAAGAGAGAGGGAGATTGTTAACTTCCTGTGGAATGTTCTATCGCGAGACCGCATATAGGCGGGTCTTTTACTGTTTTACCTGTGTGTGAACATGGCGGCGGATTAAAAAACTTCTCTGCAGTAAAAACCTCTTGTCTCGGCATTTACACCTTGGCTCAGGTCAGAGGCAGCGCTGTCAATCTGGTCTGATCTGGGGCTGTTCTGAGTCTCACCTGAGGACCTCCAGTCTGCAGGGGGCGCTCTTCAGTCCAGAACACAGACGCTCCACTCCTGAGTCCCTGAGGTCGTTGTTACTGAAGTCCAGATGTGTCAGACTGGAGCAGCTGAGGACTGAGGCCAGATCGTCACAGCAGTCTTTAGACAGTTCACAGCCGGACAGACTGAGGAGAGAACATGATACAGTCACTGACTCTGATGTTTATTTATTTGAACAAATAAAACAAAATGTGCATTCTGACTCTCATGGACACAAAGTAAATCTACAACAAAAAGAGCCCACTGTCCTCAACATTATTATTATTATTTTACACACACACAAACATAAGACACTGAACAAAAGAAAAACACATTACCGTAAAATGCGCACTATTGAGAGCTCCTGAGTATAAGCCACACCAGCCATATTTACAAAGAAAAACAAGTTTGTACATACATAAGCCGCACCTGACGATAAGCCGCAGGTGTCCCTCGTAAAATGAGACATTTACATTGCCGGGCCGGGTTCGAGCCCCGGCGGAAGAGGCGCACACGTGTTTTGTGACATGCGCTCCGGTGTGCAGCCAGTGCTGTGTTGTTTTCCTCCTCATCCTCTAATAAAGTGGTCAAAATATGTGAAGTGAGAAAAGACGCCTTAATGAAAGTGCGCCGCTGCTACACGGAGCAGAAAATAGAGAAACAGATAGCGCAACGGAGGAGAAAGAGAGCCACGGATGCATTCCCAAAAATCTACAGAAAGGAGCGAGGGAGAGAGATCATGTGGGCCAGCGTCAACCGAGGGACAGGCACGTCTGGTACAGGAGGCGTCCCGTTGGTGCAGGTAGAACACTAAACACTTGAAGCCGTGTCAGGTGCTCTTACTCTGTCTATAAAACTCTGCACGGAACTCAGTTTACGTAAGTCCGTTTCTACACGTGCGCAGCCCGGTCGGGTCGAATCATGCAGCAAATTACTCAGTCGGTTCGGACAGTACCCGCGCGAGCGCAGGTCGGGTTCGGGTTGAATCGTGCCCGGGTCGGGTTCGGACAGTATGTGCGCGGGCTCGGGCTTGAAATTTTGGGCGTGATCTAAACTCCACCCTAGAGGCCGTTCCCGGAAAAATACATACATTAGCCGCATCGTTGTATAAGCTGCAGGGTTGAAATCATGAGAAAAAAGTAGCGGCTTTTAGCACGCATTTTACAGTAACTTCAAAAAAAGACTGATCAAACAGTTCCAGCTGAATGTTCTTCATATGTGAGAGTTACTGCTTTACCTTTGAGACGCTCATGTTACGGCTCCACGGTGGAGGGACCCAAAAATGGACACAAAGGCCACGTCAAAAGTAAAATGTTTAATAGCTGGATACTGAGGGCTGGAGGCAGATTAAGTGGAGCAGGGCTGGAGCAGGGCTGGAGCAGGGCTGGAGCAGGGCTGGAACCACAACGTGTGAATGATAACAATCATTCAGTACCCCCCCCCCTAATGGGAGTCACCAGACGTCCCACCAGGCTTATCAGGGAAGGCCCGGTAGAAGTCCCGGAGGAGAGACCGATCCAAAATTCTGCTGCACGGAACCCAGGAGCGCTCCTCCGGACAGTACCCCTCCCAGTCGACCAGGTACTGGAAGCCCCTCCCGCGGCGCCGCATGTCCAGAATCCCATGCACAGTGTAGGCTGGGAAGCCATCAATGACCCAGGCGGGAGGAGGGGGATCGGCTGGAGGGCTAAGAGGGCAGGACGAAACAGGTTTGAGGAGGAAAACGTGGAACGACGGCTGGATGTTCAGAGAGGGAGGTAACCTAAGGCAGACAACCGCAGGATTGATGATCCTCTCAACGACGTAAGGGCCTATAAACTTAGGCACCAGCTTTTTAGATTCAACTTGGGAAGGGGAGGTCACGGGTGGACAATCACACCTTCTGCCCAGGTTGGTAAGGAGGAGATGGTCTACGATGCCTGTCAGCAAACTTCTGAGTCCGAGTTGCTGTGCGGAGCAGTGCGGCTCGAGCAGCCCTCCAAATATGCAGACAGCGCCTTAAATGTGCCTGTACTGATGGAACAGCTATATCCTGCTCCTGATCAGGGAAAAGAGGCTGAAAACCCAATGAAACCATGAATGGAGTCATACCTGTGGCAGAGGACACTAGGGAATTGTGAGCGTATTCAACCCAAGGTAAGTATGAGCTGTATGTATATGGGTTGTGGGCAGTGACACAGCGTAAGGCCGACTCCAGGTCTTGATTTGTCCGCTCCGTTTGGCCGTTGGACTGAGGGTGGTAACCGGAAGAGAGGCTAACAGAAGTACCCATGGCTTGACAGAAAGCGCGCCACACTTGAAGTAAATTGTGGCCCTCTGTCAGAAACAATGTCTATTGGAATGCCATGGAGCCTGTATACATGGAGAACCAAAAGATGAGCAGTTTCAGTGGAAGTGGGCAATTTAGGGAGAGAAACAAAGTGCACCGCTTTAGAAAAACGGTCCACAATAGTGAGTATGGCAGTATTACCGTCAGAGTTAGGAAGCCCAGTGACAAAATCTACAGCAATGTGGGACCATGGTCTACTGGGAATAGGTAAGGGATTGAGGAGACCTGAGGGAGCTTGATGACTGGACTTGCTTTGGGAACAAGTAGGACAGGCAGCAACAAAAGAGCGGGTATCTTTGTTCATAGATGGCCACCAAAATCTGAGGAAGGCTAAGGTCTGATGGAAACCAGGATGACAGGTCAGTTTAGAACTGTGCCCCCACTGTAAGACCTGAGCTCGCATAGTCTCGGGCACAAATAAGGAGTTAGGCAGGCCGTTACCTGGGTCAGGTCGGGTTTGTTGAGCCTCTCGAACCGCCCTTTCAATCTCCCAATGAACAGAGCCAACCAGGTCAGTAGAAGGTGCAATCTCAGGTGAGTCCTCTGGATCGTCAACCACACATGAAGCGGGCAGGATGGACATAGGCTTGGACTCCGCGATATCTGGAGTGGACTGGCGAGACAAAGCGTCAGGTTTAATATTCCGGGAATCAGGACGATAGGTGAGGATGAAATTAAACCTCCCCAGGACGAGTGCCCATCTAGCCTGTCGAGAGTTTAGCCTTTTGGCAGAACGTAGATATGACAGGTTCTTGTGATCAGTCCAAACTATGAAAGGATGTTCTGCACCCTCCAGCCAGTGTCTCCACTCCTGCAAAGCCAAAACTACAGCCAAAAGTTCTCTATTCCCAATGTCATAGTTTATCTCAGCAGGGGACAGACGTCGAGAGAAAAAAAGCACATGGATGAATCTTTTGATCTTTAGGCGATCGCTGAGACAGGACAGCTCCCACACCGGAGTCTGAAGCTTCAACTTCAACAATGAACTGCCTGGAAGGATCTGGGTGAGTAAGGACAGAAGCAGAGGTGAACAGAGGGTGGAAAAGGCATCTTCGGCCTCACTGGACCACTTAAATGGAATGAGGGTAGAGGTGAGATGAGTCAATGGGGCTGCCCTTTTGCTGTAATCCTTAATAAACCTCCTGTAAAAGTTTGCAAATCCTAAAAAACGCTTCCTAGTTTCCGGTCTCGGCCACTCTGCAACAGCTTTCACCTTGTCAGGATCTGCCATAATCTGACCCTGTTGAATAACAAAACCCAGAAAGTTAACAGACGCTGCATGAAAGTCACATTTTTCCGCTTTCACAAAGAGCTTGTTCTCCAGGAACAACATGTTCCTGAAGATTTCTGGAAAAAACAAGAATATCATCCAGATAAACAAAAACAAACTTGTTCAACATATCTCTAAGGACATCATTAACTAGCGCTTGGGAAAACTGCTGGCGCATTTGTTCGTTCAAAAGGTATTACCAAATACTCAAAATGCCCAAGCGGCGTATTAAATGCAGTCTTCCATTCGTCACCTTGCTGAATGCGGACTAGGTGATAGGCATTCTTCAAGTCCACCTTAGTAAAAATGGTGGCTTGATGAAGAGGTTCGAAGGCAGAATCGATCAAAGGAAGAGGGTATTTATTTTTAACAGTTACGTCGTTTAACCCTCTGTAGACAATGCAGGGCCTCAAGGTTTTGTCCTTATCCACAAAAAAGAACCCTCCTACAGGTGAAGAAGATGGACTAACCTTGCAGCTAAAGAATCCTTCATATAAATTTCCATAGCCTCCCTCTCTGGACCAGACAGTTTATACAAGCGACTGGTGGGCAATGGGGCTCTAGGAAGCAACTCAACAGCGCAATCATAAGGACGGTATGTGGGAAGAGATAGCGCCTTTTCTTTATTGAACACTTCACCAAGATCATGATATTCAAGAGGCACAGCGGATAAATCTGGAGGACAAGAAGGGGAGGTAGAGACTGGTTTGCTGGAGGTTATGGCAGACTGTAGACAGTTTGAATGACAGAATACGCTCCAGCTGGAAATGTTGTTAGGTGAAAAGTCAGAGGGAATATCGTGAGTGCAGTTTAATGTGCTTTACGGAGACATGGATGCACCAGGACATTACCGCTGACAGCGCTTCCATCACGGGCTTCCACACGGTGCGCGCCGACAGGGACCACGCCCAGCACCGGTAAGCGCAAAGGGGGCGGACTTGCTGTGTTTGTGAATGAACGCTGGTGTAACCCTGGTCACATCACGGTCAAAGAGCGCATCTGCAACCAGGATGTGGAACTGTGTGCTGTTGGGCTAGGTCCATATTATTTGCCCAGGGAGTTTTCCCATGTTATCTTCGTGGCTGTTTATGTGCCCCCGTCTGCCAACCCCACTGCGCCTGTGACACTATTCACGCTGCAATAGCCCGGATTCAGACCGCTCACCCCAACGCTTTCATTGCCGTTTCTGGAGATTTCAACCACGTGAGCTTGGACAAGACTCTCTCCACTTTCAGACAGTTTGTGGATTGTCCCACCAGAGAGGGAAGAACAATAGACCTGCTTTATGCAAATTCGGGATGCATACAGCTCAGCCCCCCTTCCCCCGCTGGGCAGGTCTGATCACAACCTGGGTTATCTCACCACCTCCTATGTGCCTCTAGTGAAACGTCAGCCCCCGAGTACGAGGACAGTGAGAAGATGGACTGACGGAACACTGGAGACTCTACAGGACTGCTTTGAGTTGACAGACTGGCAGGCACTCACTGAGCCCCACGGAGAGGACATCGATGGGCTTACTGAGTGCATCACCAGCTACATCAACTTCTGTGAGGACAACGTTGTCCCAGCCAGGACCGTGAGCTGTTACCCGAACAACAAGCCATGGATTACCAAGGACATTAAAATCACTCTCAACAAGAAGAAGGCGTTCAGTGCGGGCAACAAGGAGGAGGTGCGAGCTATGCAGAGGGACCTGAGAGTGCAAATGAAGAGGGCCAGAAAGAAGCACGGGAGGAAGCTGGAGTGGAAGCTCCAGCAGAACAACATCAGGGAAGTCTGGAGTGGCATGAGGACCATCACTGGATACAAGCCAACCAGTGGTGGAGACATCGAGGGCAGTGTGGACAAGGCTAATGTGTTTAACAGGTTCTTCAACCGTTATGACACTGCAGTCTCTGACCTCCTCCCAGAAGTCTCTACTGCAGAGCGGCAGCCAGCAGCCACTCCTCTCTCCCTCCCTCCCCCCACCCCTCTGCAAGACGGCCCCGCTCACACCTCGTCCCCAAACCCCCAGTCTGACTGCACTCTCCTAGAGATCATCGGCACCCCTCCCCCTCCTGACACCTCCACACTGACTTTCACTGCTGTCCAGGTGAGGGGACAGTTGCAGGGACTCCGAACTGGAAAAGCTGCAGGCCCTGATGGCGTGAGCCCCAGAGTCCTGAAAGCTTGTGCCCCCCAGCTCAGTGGAGTTCTGCAACAGATCTTCAACCTGAGCCTGAGTCTTCAGAGAGAGTGGTGTGGAAGACATCGTGCCTCGTTCCTGTCCCGAAGACGCTGCGCCCCAGCAACCCCAAGGGCTACAGGCCCGTGGCACTGACGTCCCACGTCATGAAGACTCTGGAACGACTCGTCCTGGAGCAGCTGCGACCCATGGTGCAGCATCTACAGGACCCTCTCCAGTTTGCCTACCAGCACCACCTCGGAGTGGACGACGCCATCATCTACTTGCTCCACAGAGTCTACGCCCACCTGGACAAGCCGGCTACCACTGTGAGAATCATGTTCTTTGACTTCAGTGCGTTCGACACCATCAGGCCGGCTCTGCTGGCTGAGAAGCTGGCAGCGATGCAAGTAGATGCTCCTCTTGTGTCCTGGATTGTGGATTACCTCACTGGCAGACCACAGTATGTGCGGCTGCAGAGCTGTGTGTCTGACAGTGTCATCAGTAACACCGGGGCGCCGCAAGGGACCGTCCTCTCTCCTTTCCTCTTCACCCTCTACACCACAGACTTCAACCACTGCACATAGTCCTGCCACCTGTTATAGCAATCTTGGATATTGCAGACTTGTTACAAGCTGATAAAAGTTAACTTAAATCTGTCCCATGTGGTATATATGAGCAGACATCCAGGAGCCCTTCTGATTAATCAAGGAGTTGAAGATGTCTTTTCATGTATTGTATTGCTGTCCTTCGGTGTCCTGCATAAACATGTGACCATTTGTTTCAGAGTCTTGAGAC
This sequence comes from Rhinogobius similis, assembly GCA_019453435.1. Lineage (NCBI taxonomy): Eukaryota > Metazoa > Chordata > Actinopteri > Gobiiformes > Gobiidae > Rhinogobius > Rhinogobius similis. The sequence goes on from CM033630.1 coordinate 12,501,728, forward strand.
TCAAGAAGATCCTGTTCTGCAACCGAAGGTGACAAAAGTCACAAATATCCTTTGTGTCTCCACTCTCACCCAGACCAGCCAACAGGGGGGTCCTCTCGTTCAGAACACACCTCTGCTATTGTAAACACATCACTCGGGACCCCCCCCTGTGGTGACCATTCTCTTAGGACCCTGATTGTATCACAATGTAGCTCCTGACCCCATACAAAGCACCTGATTACCCAATCTGATTGGTTTCAGGACTGTTGTGAGCCTGCCCACACCTGAACCTATATAATGTTCTACTGTTGGACTGTGAGGTACGTCGTCTAGGGAGAGAAGCTCTGTGAGGGACAGCGGCGTCCTTTGTTCACCATGGTACCAGTGAATAAAGCAAACTTATGGATCCAGACTCACTCTCTTTGCATTTTTATGGACAACCATTTTAAGAAATCCACAACAGAATTTTTCCATGACAATTTGGCGTTGTTGGCAGCGGCCTTCGTCCGGGACAGCTTTCTTCCCAGCGTGACCTCAGTGTTTGGCCACCTGGAGTTGCTCCAGCCTCAATCCTCATCTGGAGACGGAGGGCTGACTCGCGTTTGGGGAGAAACGCCGGTGCAAGGATTCCGAACCTATTTTCTTCTCATAAGTTGTGGTGGGTGAGTCTGATCTTTAAGTTTTTATTAGTTGTATAGGTTGTTTAATTTCTTAAAAACCTCTTACGATCTAATAAAAAGGGGGGATAAGATCCTAGAGCCTTCCTTTGTGTTTGATTGCCAGTGACCTGTGGTGACCCTGTGTTGAGCGTGTGGGAGATAACGTGTGAAGAGGCCAGTTGTGAGCCAGACCAGCTGAGTTCTGGTACTGGTGTACCCCTAATCTATAGCAAGACTATTAATTAAATCTACATTGAGCATAGATTGCTGCCCTAATCTATAGCAAGACTATTAATTAAATCTACATTGAGCATAGATTGTTGTTTACCCCCCTTATCTATTGCAAGACTATTAATTAAATCTACATTGAGCATAGATTGAGGAAATAGTTTAGTACAAAACGTACTGAAACTCAGGGATGTGTAAGGATGTGTAAGGCGCTAATCGCCTTCCCCAAAAACCACCTCTCTCCTCCACTGACGGCGAGCAGCTGTGAGCTGCTGTATTGAGTCCGGGCTGTGAAAACCAGACTGGCGCACCCTTCCGCTAAACTGAGCTCAAAGTTCAGTTGGTCTGTGTCACAAACAAGTGTGACACTTGGATTTGGAGGTTTGAAAGAACAGCAAATCAGGCACGGTGGAGTCGACTGAGTGAAGAGTCCTCGAGCGTAGGGGAAGTGTCTATAAAGAAACATGCCATCACCGACGGGTGAAAGTTGCTTAAGAGTGCGCACGACCATTTATTAGAGAGAATAAATGGGAACAAGTCAATCAGTGGGGGGGAGACAGACTCCCGACACGCTACTCACTCACTCAGATTATGGCGAACAAACACGGAAAGGAATGTTTACAATTTTTACCTTTTTGGTAAATAGGTGGAAACTAAAATTAAGAGAAAAAGACTAAATGATGAAAAAGAGAAAAAGAAAGAAACATTTTAATTGCAGGAATAGAATTGAAGCTCATGACAAAGAAGTTTGCGCTTCACTCATTATTTTGTTTGTTTTTCTGTTACAACCTTCCTCTGACTGCTGCCGGCGCTGGGTGCTCTGAACCACTGCACGAGGGTCAACGCGCTCTGTCCAGCCCTGTGGACCAGACTCTGGAGAAGATCAAGCTCAACGAAGACCCAGACCATGGCCCGCTCCTCCACAACGCACCTCAACCGGACGCCCTTTTGTGCTACAGGCAGCACTAAACTGAACACAAACGAGACTGACTGCCACTATCTCTGTGGCATCGCTCTAACAACTCATTCAATATTGGACGCTAAAGCTAACACGGGTGGATGAACGCCACCTAAAGGAAGATTTCATGCACAAACACAATGGCTGATGTTACTGTTGCAAAAGAAAGTTGATGGGAAACCCAAATCTGAGAGACACTGTTTACTAAGCCATTATTAGAACCTAAAGAAAACAAAGCTGACAAAAGAGAAGCGGCCAAAACAGACCACAAAACCACTATGAATCTGAGACAACGGAGTTTTGATTCACATATCGCTAAATTTTGGACAATATGGATCTAACGTTGTGGAGGTGCCTTCTACCGGGCATGGACGTGGGAGAAGATAAACATCTGAAGCCACTGCTTAAAGGCAGTGAAGAGAACAGAGTCTGGGCCTTGAGCGTGACCCTCTGACAGCAGCAGTGGTGGAGCAGAGCCCGGCCGAGCAGCAGACAGACAAAGAGGAGAGGTAACATCACACGGCATTTAGAACCTTATAGGTTGCTATCCTGCAAAATTTATTCACATCATCTGCAGCACACACGGCACACGCTCACGCAACGAAGAAATGAAATCGTACAGGATAAACTTTGATATTTTTGATCGTCTTATCTTGTCTCGGAATAAACACAGAAAAAACCTGCTCACTGCATAGTCTGAGTTAGAACGAGGGATACAGAGCTACACTTAAGGAGAAATAAATAGCTGAGTAAAGAGAGAAATTTAGAGCTATGCAAATGAATAGGTTTTTGTTTTGTTTTTGCTTTGTCTTTTATGTTTTTGTTTGTTTTAATGGCCAAGATTTTCTGCGCATATTTTGTTTTGACAAGAACCCTGAAAGATTTTTTTTTATATAGGGTATTATCGGTCCGCGGTTTTACTCCTATGTTTTTCTTTTTGGGATTTTGAGATTTATTTTGCTGATTTTATTTATTTATTTTTTTTGTTTGTTTTGTCTTGTTTTGTTTGGGGGGTTGAACAGAGCTCATTTTCTTTTGTAACAAATTGTGGTTTTATAGAAGTTCTGACAAGTTTTCTACAAGCTAATACTTCCCCAAATTCACATCTTGGAGGTCCCAAATTGCCCAACATAACATTTTGACTGCCAGAATTAATTGGATACTGCTTCCCTCACAATGACTGTGAGATCCTGGCCATTGCTCTACATGTGCATCTGAAACAGAGGAGGTTTGACTCTTCACAGGCCGCAGACAAAAGACGGCAGCTGTAAGAAGAGGTCATAACAGAAGGTTATGATTGGTTAGACTGTTTAGAAATATTAAGCTGAATGAAGAGACACAGAACATGTGTTTACCACTACAGGCACAAACTAATACTTTCTTGTGAGCGCTCTTACTTCCTGTACAGGCCCCTGCTGTCGCGATCCTTGACCCCGTTCCTCCTCACCGTCCACTCTGCCACCGCTCTCTGACCAACAACTGGACACAGCCGATGCCACAATGGGAAGTATTGAAAATTTAAAACCTAAATTGGGTTGTGACCTGCCATAGAAGCGAGGTAAACAACGTCATCTTTGATTCTTTCACAATCTGGGATCATTTTAAAATTGTATTAATTTTACAAATTTGAGCAAAAAGCCGTCCAAAACTACTGCACAAGAAAAATAAATACAAATTAAAAACAGGGGGGAGTAATGTGAAAGAAGACATATCTCAAATGCTGACATTTCAGCACCCCACCATCTCAATTGTAATATGCTAAAAGTGTCTAACGACCAAAAAATGCATAGCAATTTGGAGACAAGAAAAGAAGAATTCTAATTATGAAAAGATGTTTTCAATAAAGGTTTGTGTTATCTCGCACGATGGTGATTTTTTGTGTTTCTTCTGAGACTTCTGCAGAGGAAGCTGACGTGCCACATGATGACATAAAAGAGATGATTGGAGAAGCTCCAGGTCACAGCAGCTCAGAGGGCGAGGCAGAGGAAGGGAGGAGGAGGTCAAGGAGCAGCAGGAGGACATTGCAAACGTTTTGGATAACAAAGGACACAAATGAAAAGCGGCATGGAGCATCACTCAAAACTCAGGTGATGTAAACTTGCATTTTCGCATAGTCGCAAAACAATATCAGAATCAAAACAGATTAGGAAAACCCAGCTGGTCTAAATTTAACAAGTGAGAGCTCTATAGATGATCAAATATTGAAACGTTTTATTGAACTTGTTGCAACAAGAGGGAACTAACAGCTGTGATTTTTGAAATATGGTCCATGTTTTTGGGGAATGTGATCACAGACAGGACACTTCCTGTCACTAAAATGCGTTTTGAACATGATGTCATTCTTAAGGTTGTGCACAACTCAAACCATGAACATGGTGACACTTTTGGACTTGACTTGTAAAGCTTTTGGACTAAATAAGCTTCACTAACTTTCTGTTTGTGTGAATGTGTATGAATGAACTAACAAATTTCTACTGTGTTTTGTCTATGGACTTACTTATGCATTTTTCTGAATTTCTCTGGATTTTTATTGTCATAACATGGGTGAAGGCTGTTATTATTTCAAATGTACAGGTTCCAACAGATAACTTGAAGGAGCATATGGATCCAAAAAGAGTGGATCTCTGTGAACAGTGGAACAAAGAATTCTGAGCTACATCTGACACTTTAAATGCTAATAATGATACATCTCTTGGCAGAGACTGGCGCTGTACAGGTGATATTCTGATGCATTGAAGGCCTGAACCTAAAACAGGGGCTGTTCAGACAGTCTGCGTGTTATGTGTGACGTTCCTCTAAGGACCTAGAAGATAATACCAGTCCAAACTGGTTGATAGCAATAATGCATGACAATATTACTTCCACAGGTGGCCTGACAAAAGATGAAATTACACTTTTAATATCAAATGATCTTCTAAAAAGCTATAATGTAACTGAACAAACATTTACATTATTTGATTTTAATTGAACTCAGAAAAAGTCTTATTGCTTGATATATATATATATGTATATATATGATAATGAGAAGCTTTATCATGGAAATTTTCCACATTTGGTCTACTAATAATATTCAAGTTATGTGTTCAGTTTGTCTGCTCAGAAATCTCAATTAGGTTGTCTGTAGCTGGGGCAAGAATGGCTCTGCCCAGCCACACTCATGCAAATTTAACTTTTGTTTGACCTGGTGGGACCGGTAGTCACGTTTTCGATTTTCTTTCACTCAGGTTAGTTGGGGATGGGTTTGTCTTAGGATTGGTAGTGATGTTGGCACTGGCTTCTACGGCCCTGTACAGGGTTGGCCCGGTGACACATCATCTGTTTGTTCTTTTTGGCCGGCCCACCAGGTCCACCTTTCTGTTCATTATTTTGTTTTATACTTTTTTCTTTTTTGGGGCAACGGGAGGGTGTGCACGTCTTATCTCTGTGCAGGATAAAAACACTGTTGAAGCTGCAGAGCCGGAGCTAGACATGGAGATCGAGACACTGGTTGTGTTGTGCTGGTCCCTGACACCGCTGTGGGACAGCTGAGCGGGACACCTGGACTCACGCTTCGCACTGTCAGTGGCTCTTTCAAAAAGGATAGAAATGGACAGGGCCCACGGGTCCACTTGAGGATGTGGTGACAATAACAACGCTCCCGAACAGAGTCAGTCCCTGGACACATCTACTCCTGAAAGATATTTCAACGATCCCAAGTTCCAGAAAGAATCGGTGCATGTTCACACTGGACGAACTCGACTTGCACCTGCTCCTTCTGACCGCGTACTGAGACCACGGGTCACTTCACCTGAGGTCAACACAGATCTCAGTTTGAGTGTTGCACTGCTGAATCTGCACCAAAAACAGTAGCAAATGCATACAAGTGCTCATGACAACACATTCTGCTCTCCCCCTGGAGGGGGAAGAAGAGAAGCTTCGAAGCTTAAGCAACCTGATGCTGAAGAACAATATCAAGCATATGGTGAAGAAGATGAATCTCCAGACACTATTGAACGTTCTCATGTGTACCTTGTCGCTGACAATTTTGATAATGTGGTTGACTTTAATGCCTGGCTCTGTCTACTCCAATAGACACGGCCTAACACAAAACACCCATTGCGTGTCCCCTGATGAGACTGCTTGGTTAGAGACATTAGATTTAATGTAGTGGTCATAGCTTTAGTTATTCTGCTCCTAGTCTCTTGCATCATTTCCTGCAACCTAAAAACGACTAATAACTTAGTGACGACTCAATTCTTGTCTTTCCGAGGTCATACGGAAACCGTTGGTCCTAACATTGGATGGGACTCGCCTTGCGAATTTGACTTTGACCTACCTGAATCTGGATTATAGGATTACGATCATTTCAGATGTGCCTATTTCACTGTCCCATGGTATCATCAATATTTGAACGCAAGTTAATGGTTAACGGATGCATTTGATGATTCGAGATACAATAGAGAAAATTTACTAAGCTAATGAAAATTGCTCAATATTTTATGTTTAATCGTAAACCAGAATGTTTACAATTACATAAGAGGATGGATTGTTATAGCAATCTTGGATATTGCAGACTTGTTAAAAGCTGATAAAAGTTAACTTAAATCTGTCCCATGTGGTATATATGAGCAGACATCCAGGAGCCCTTCTGATTAATCAAGGAGTTGAAGATGTCTTTTCATGTATTGTATTGCTGTCCTTCGGTGTCCTGCATAAACATGTGACCATTTGTTTCAGAGTCTTGAGACTCAAGAAGATCCTGTTCTGCAACCGAAGGTGACAAAAGTCACAAATATCCTTTGTGTCTCCACTCTCACCCAGACCAGCCAACAGGGGGGTCCTCTCGTTCAGAACACACCTCTGCTATTGTAAACACATCACTCGGGACCCCCCCCTGTGGTGACCATTCTCTTAGGACCCTGATTGTATCACAATGTAGCTCCTGACCCCATACAAAGCACCTGATTACCCAATCTGATTGGTTTCAGGACTGTTGTGAGCCTGCCCACACCTGAACCTATATAATGTTCTACTGTTGGACTGTGAGGTACGTCGTCTAGGGAGAGAAGCTCTGTGAGGGACAGCGGCGTCCTTTGTTCACATGGTACCAGTGAATAAAGCAAACTTATGGATCCAGACTCACTCTCTTTGCATTTTTATGGACAACCATTTTAAGAAATCCACAACAGAATTTTTCCATGACACACCTTCAGAAGTTCTCTGACGACTCTGCAGTGGTTGGATGCATCAGCGGTGGTGATGAGGGGGAGTACAGGACTGTGGTGGACAACTTTGTCACCTGGAGCGAGAATAACCACCTCCTCCTCCTCAACGTGGCGAAGACCAAAGAACTGATGGTGGATCTGAGGAGGACCAAAGCTGCTGTGACCCCCATATCCATCCAGGGGGTCAGTGTGGACATTTTGGAGGAGTACAAGTACTTGGGGGTGTATTTGGACAATAAACTGGATTGGGGCAAGAACGTAGACACTGTCTACAAGAAGGGCCAGAGCCGTCTCTACTTTCTGAGGCGACTGAGGTCCTTTGACATCTGCAGGACAATGCTCAGGATGTTCTACGAGTCTATGGTGGCAAGTGCCATCACATATGCTGTGGCCTGCTGGGGCAACAGTCTGCGCGTGAGGGACACTAATAGACTCAACAAGATCATCAAGAAGGCCGGATATGTTGTGGGGGAGGAGCTGGACTCTCTGACTGTTGTGTCGGAGAGGAGGATGTTGTCCAAAATCAGGACTATTCTGGACTTTCCCTCCCACCCGCTCCACAAAGTGCTGGTCAAGAGCTCATTTAGCAACAGACTGTTACTGCCACGATGCTCCACCGAGAGACACAGGAAATCATTCCTGCCTGTCGCCATCAAACTACTGAACTCTGTGCTGTAAAAATCCTCTTGTAAAGTCATTGTGCAATATTGAGCCCACTGTGCAATATTAAGTCCACTTATAAACTGTACATGATCATGTGAATATGTAAATAGACAAGGGTAGTAGAGTTAAGCTTATTGTAAAATTGTTCATATCTGGGGTTTAGTTGAGTATTGTTCATATCGGGGGTTTAGTTGATTAATAAAGACACTTTATAAGTTAAGTTAAATGGGGTAGACATTATATAGAGCTATTGTATTTTATTTTTATTTTATATATATATATTATATTGTTCTAATACTTACTGTCTCTACTGGTCGGTTGCGCATGTAACGAAAAGAACTTCCCCTTGGGGATAAATAAAAGTAATTCTGATTCTGATATTGGCCCAAGCAATATGGGGGTTATGCATCTTCAACCAGGGCAGACCCAAAACCACAGGGGCATGAGGAGATGAAATAACCAAAAACTGAATTGTCTCCCTGTGATTTCCCGACAAAACCAGAGTTAGATTCTTGGTCTGATGTGTTATCCTGGCTAACCTCTCTCCATTCAATGAGTTAACGTCCCTAGGGGGTTCAATGGGATCCAGGGGAATATTAGCTTGAGCAACAAAACTTGAGTCAATAAAATTATCATCTGCCCCAGAGTCAATAAGTACGAGCAGGGGAAAAGACTCACGTAACCAGAACAGGGTAGACTGAAGTTGGAGCTTTTGTGGAGTTGAAGCCAGGAGTGTAGTAGTATGGCTCATCAGAACCTCTCCCTTTACTGATGAGCCTTGTCTTTTGGTCGCTGAGGGCAGGTGTGAATGTAGTGTCTGGCTTGTCCGCAATAAAGGCACAACCCAGACTTCAGGCGATGCTGGCGTTTAGGTGACAGTTTAGCCTGGCCCAGTTGCATGGGTTCTTCTCCAGAAAAGGGAACAGGTGGACTGGAATACACAGGAGCTGTGTTAGTTGCAGGAGCAGTGGTCAAAAGGGGAGAACCCAGAAGCGAGGTAAGTGCTGTTGAATATTCTTTTCTTTGTCTTTCTCTCAGCTTACTGTCAAGATGGATGGCCAAGGAAATCAATTCAAGAGAATTTGTCTCATCTCGCACTGCCAGTTCATCTTTTACTCTATCTGCCAAACCTCTCACGAAAACACAGTGTAAAGCAGTGTCATCCCACCCACTCTCTGCGGCTAGAATACGAAAGTCTATGGCATATTGAGCAACCAACAACGAGCCTTGATTCAGTGAGAGAAGACGCTTAGCTGCTTCGTTGCCTTTAAGGGGGTGATCAAAAATCCTCCTCATCTCAGAAGTGAAATTATCATAGACTGACAAACAATGGAGTCTCCCAAACTCTCCCAAACAGCCGTAGCCCATTGTGCTGCTTTACCAGTGAGTAAACTGAGCACAAAAGCAATACGGGACTTATCTGCACGGTAGGTGTTGGGTTGCTGGTCAAACACGAGAGCACATTGGAGGAGAAAATGGCCGCAAGTTCCCAGATCACCGGAGTAGCGTTCAGGAATAGGAATGTGTGGGTCATGTGCAGCTGAGGTGGGAGGCAGGACCAGAGGTGAAACGGTGGCTTGAGGTTGGTAAGGAGGCGAGGGCAAAACATGAGAAAGCTGAGCTAAGAGTTGGTCCATTTGAGTAGAGAGTTGAGAAACACTTGTACATAACTCACGTAGTTTATCAATCATTTGTTTCAAAATTTGCTCATGATGGCCCACTCTGATTCCCTGAGCAGCCAAAACCTGAAGAACTGAGTCCTTGTCCTATGGGTCCATGTGGCCAGTGTTCTGTTACGGCTCCACAGTGGAGGGACCCAAAAATGGACACAAATAACAATCAGGCAGAGTCTTCGTCGTCTTCTTCGTTTCCGGCAGACTAGACACAGGCAGAGTCTTGCAGGAGAGCTGGATATTTGAAGGCTGCTTGATTGCAGATCATCCACAGGGGAGAGGTGCAGACTCCGCCCAAGCACATACACACGCAGGGAGAATGAAAGGGAGGGGAGCAGGAAGGAGGCAGGGCCATGCAGGACATGACAGCTCACTTACCCTTTTTCACCGTTCAATTTAATTATTTGTATTTGGTTCTGACAAACTACCACTTTTTTATGTTTTAATGTTCAAGTTTTTCCACAGCAGTATTTCTTTTGTTGACTTAAATAAAAACAGAAATTGAACTAAAACATGATTTTTTACACAGACAAGATTCAAGCTCTAGTTGAAACAGTTTAAATAAATGAATTTTGTTCAGAGAGTCAAACAAAAGGTCAATGAAACAGTGAAATATAATTTAAATTAAATATTTGAACCTTTGATTGTTTACTTAACTCACTACAAAAAATACAATTCTACTCAAAGACCAAGGCTGAAAATAGAATTTGTTGTCCAAATTAACACTATTCCAAGATAAAAGTATTTAGAGATCATTTTATATTTGTTAGTTTTATTCTGAAACAATATTTTAAAAAGTTATCTAACAGATTATTATTAATGAAACAATTTCTCCACATTTCTATATATTTTGAGAATAAAATATAAATAAAAATAAAATAAGAACACAGTATATTGGAGTATTAAAGACTCTGTATTCTCACTGAGCTGAAACAGACATTTTTTCTTTTTGAAATACTTTTCCAGAAACAATGTTGTTTAATGTTTTAAGATTTAACTTTTTCCCCAGTGTACAGAAGACCCTATGTGGAGCCAGTTTGGCCTTGTTTCGTTGTGCTGTGTTTTATTATTTGCATGCTATATCATGTTACACCACTAGAGGGGCGCGATAGCACACCCAAAGGGAAGCGTCATGGCTGCAGCTCCGTGCATCGGCTCCTTCTCGGACTTTCTTTTATTATCTATATTAGTGTGCGTCCCTTAAACGTGAGTGTTTCAGTGTGTATTTCTGTTTTATCATATTTAGCATGGATAGCTGTGTTTTTGTGTTCTGAGTAGTTTATGGATGTTCTTAGGCGTTAGTTGTAACAAGCTAGCCTCGTGTTATTACTGTCGGGCCCCGCCATCTTACAAACCAATTATGTAACCATTGTATGTACACCTTAACCCCATATTAATATATTGTTTCTTTTCTATATTCATCCTGTAGAAAACCACACTCATACAACGTATTCATATTAAAGAAAGTTTAAAGGATCATTTGGAGTGGACATTCCCCTCGTTCTCCACCCTCACCTGAACATATTATTGCTGTCCTGACCCGACACCCTGTGGTGATCGCTAGCCGGCACCCAAGTAACAAATCATTACAGTCCTCATTACAATTTATGGTCCTTCGAGCCGGATCCAAGCCACCACTGCAGTCAGTATGTTCAGGCCGTATGAGAGAGAACCTGCTGAGGATCGCCCACAAAGAGCCAAGCAGCTGCCGCCATATCTCCAGGACTACGAGGTCAGTTACCCTGTGAGGTCCCGTGTACTGGAGGATGAGCAGACCAGGCCCATGTCTTCCCCAGAACTAATCAGATCTATGAAGAATATGAGAGAGGAGAATGAACAGCTGCGCAGAGATGTCCAACGCCTCGCAGACATAATCCACAGAGCTCCTGCTGTCTCCCCACCGCCTCTGTCATTACCAAGGCTCCATGAGGAGGCATCTCACGCACCAGCACCTACAAGCGAGCAAACGCCAATCAGTGGTCTTCAAGGCCGACGTCAGCCAGTAAGTGCCCCTCCAGTGATCAGAGATGTTTCTCCTGCTCCTCCGGTCGGCCGGAATGCTATAGTGGAGAGTCTCAGACAGCGCCTGCAAGATTCAGGATTAGTAGAGCGAGCAGAGGCGCAAGTTCCGGCTTTCAACCCCGCTCCCCTCTCTAAAGGTGAATCTGCGGTGACCACCGAGAACTTACAGCCTACGGAGCAGCCACGTCACCATAGCAACCCAGGTTCCCTGCCACGCAATAAGGCTCTCCACCAGTCAAGTGAAAGCCCCCCCCACCATAAAGCTGAGTGGTATGATGTCAAGCCCCGCTTCACGTACGAGGAAGACTATAATCAATATGCCGACCGCTCATATCGCTACGATGACGGGTACCATCACCCTTATGGTACTTCTCGTCCAAGTCGCCCAAGGTACAGTAACGAGTATAGTCATCCTGCTCCACCCTATCGTCACAGTAGTCCAAGCGCTCACCCTGACAGCCGTTACTATGGGTACGAGAGGGGACACTCAAGTTACAGGGACCGCCCTCATGACTACAGCCCTGCATATGATTATGAGAGGAGACAAAGGGAGGACAGATACCCACCTAGTCCGCCACATCCATCACCACATAGTCACTCGCCATACAGCAGGGTACCAGCTCCAGAGGCCTACCGTGGACCAAAGCCAACAATCCCAGACTTCAAGTCAGAGGACCCACGGGAGTTCACTAGATTGAAACTGGCCCTAGACAACTTGCTGCCACATGATGCCTCCGAGCAATTCAAGTTTCAGATACTTACAGATCATCTGAAATGTGAGGAAGCGCTACTTATTGCGGACTCTTACACCAACAGTCATTACCCATTCACAGACACTATGAGAGCGCTCACAGAGATGTATGGCCAACCGCAGCAGCTAGCACTGAAGAGGATCTCCAATCTTATGGATGGGCCCAACATAAGATCTGGGGACATAAGGGCCTTTAAGTCATTCGCTCTTCAAGTCCGGGCACTAGTTGGAATGCTGCACCAGCTGGGAAGCCAGGGTTGGAACGAACTGAAGTGTGGCTCACACGTCTCTCGCCTCTTAGCTAAGTTACCACATGACCTAAGAGCCAACTTCCACAGATTTGTCAACCCAATATATACTCCCATTCCTACACTCCTCAACCTGGCTGACTGGCTTGAATATGAGGTGAGAGTCCAAGTTAGTGGGGATCAACACAGCAGTAATTCAGCCAGAGAGAGACCCGCTCCATCTAAGAGCCAGCTCAAATACAAGTCTCAGAGATCCACCACCATTCTCCTCGGCAGCGAATCCAATGATTCAGCAAAGAAAGCAGCTTCAGGTGCTCTACAGAAAGAGGTGACACATGACCAACCAAAAAAGTATTGCCCCTTCTGCGACACAGTGCAGCACTATCTGAACCAGTGCAGCAACTTCAAACTCCTGTCAGTGGATCAGAAGACACAGTGGATCAAGGCAAACAACCGCTGCTGGAGATGTGGTCGTGAGCACCAGGCTGCCAAGTGTAACCTGAAAGCCAAGTGCAAACAGTGTGAGAGGAAGCACCTTGACGTCCTCCATGATGTTAATACCAGCCAAAATGCTACAGCAACTGGTGGTAAGCCCCAAGCCCCTGAAACCAGCACCTGTCTTGTGAGTTCTGTGTCAGAGACTCTGTACATTGACCGGCCCGCCAGTAGTCGTAAAGTGTTACTTAAGCTCTGCCGAGTCATCCTCCAGAACGGCAATCAGGCACTCGAAACCTACGCCATGTTGGATGATGGGTCCGAGCGCACAATACTCCTGAATGAAGCTGCTGTTCAGTTGGGCCTTCGGGGACAGGCCGAAGAGCTCACACTCCGCACCGTCCGTCAGGAAGTCCGATCCATCCATGGAGCTACTGTATCCTTCACGGTAACCCCTGCGTCAGAGCCAGGCAAGAGCTACAAGATCAGCAAAGCTTTCACTGCCAGAGAACTAAACTTCGCCCACCACACCTATCCAGTCCACGCTCTGCAGGAGAAATACCACCACCTGAGAGACATTCCGTTGCAGATTATCAAGGATGCCCAGCCGCTGCTGCTGATCGGGTCAGATTATCCACACTTGATCACTCCAGTGGAACCAATACGTCTTGGTCCCCCCGGCGGACCTGCTGCAGTGCATACCAGACTGGGATGGACCCTACAAGGCCCGACAAGCCTCCTCCTACGCCATCAGCTATCCCCACAGCAGTGCCTTTTCACCATCTGCAACTCTCCAGAAGTGGAGCTCATGAAACATGTGGAGAAACTGTGGCAATTGGATATCTTACCCTATCGAAGTGAGCAGTTGATTACCAGGTCAAGACAGGATGCAGAGGCAGTTCGCATGCTGGAAGAGAAGACCACAAGAGTGATGGTGGATGGTGTGAACAGGTATGCTACTCCGTTACTATGGAAACAGAATCTCCCATCACTGCAGGCTTCAAAGGAGGCAGTGCTGCCACAGTTACGTGGGACAGAAAGACGCCTCGTGAGAGACCCAGAAAAAGCGGCCATCTACTCCAGAGAAATCCATAAGCTCATTGATGCTGGATATGTCAAAGCCATTCCTCCCACCGAGGCTGAAGAGAGCAACTATTCATGGTTTATCCCCCACCACATTGTGCAGCACAATCAGAAACATCGAATAGTCTTTAACTGCTCTTTCACATTCAATGGGCAGAGCCTGAATGACAACCTCCTTCCTGGTCCTACACTAGGAGCCAGCCTCTTGGGAGTCTTGCTCAGGTTCAGAGAGCACCCAGTGGCCATCAGTGGGCCTGGAGACTATGGGAAGAGGAGCTGCCACAATTAGCACGTGTTACGTTGCCCAGATGCTATACCAACCGTGACATGAACTGTAGTAATAGCAGCAGGACCATCCATGTCTTCTGTGACGCGTCTGAGCGGGCGTACGGCTCTGTAGCTTACCTACGTACCGACTGTGGCGAAGGACAGGTACAAGTGGCATTCCTTGCTGCCAGGTCCAGAGTTTCCCCAAAGAAACAGCTCTCCATTCCCCGGCTCGAGCTCTGTGGAGCTTTAACAGGTGCACAACTAGCCGCAGTGCTAATCAAAGAGCTCTCCATCCAGATCCAAACAATAGTCTACTGGACCGACTCCACCACAGTCCTCCACTGGCTCCAGTCAGACTCTTGCAGATATAAAGTGTTTGTGGGCACAAGAGTTGCAGAGATACAGGAACTGACAGACATTAAGGCCTGGCGCTACATTGAGTCTGCCTCCAACCCTGCAGACGACATCACAAGAGGGAAAACGCTAACACAACTATCTGGAGCAAACAGATGGAGCCACGGACCCTTGTTTCTCCTTCAACCATCTGACCAATGGCCAGAGAACCCAGTAAGTCCAGTCACCGAAGATATGGAGGAGCTGAAGAGCACAGTGTTTTGCGGCGTGGCTACAGTTCCTGCAGATCCTGCTATACCTGACCTCCTGCAGTTTAAAACATACCAAGAGCTTCTAGACACCACAACACAGAAGCTACACGGGGCGGCTAATAACGTGCCTCTCACAGCTGACGACTACCAGGAGGCAGAGCTAGCTCTCCTGAGACATTCACAAGCAGAGAGCTTCCCAGAAGAAGTGGCATTGCTCCAAGCCGGTAAACCCCTCTCCTCTACTAGCAGATTACTAACATTGTCTCCTGAATACGACAGATCTTCCAACCTGATCCGTGTTGGGGGCAGACTCAGAAGATGTGATGCTCTGAGCCCAGACGTCCTCCACCCCATTCTCCTGTCGTCCTCCCACCCAGTCTCCAAGCTCCTGATTCAACACTACGACAACCAGTTGTGTCATCCTGGAGCTGAGCGCGTGTTTGCAGAGCTACGCCGGAAATACTGGATATTGAGGGGCAGAGAAGCAGTTAAGAAACACCAACATAACTGTGTGGACTGCAAGAAGTGGAGAGGCACCCCACAAGTGCCGAAAATGGCCGATCTACCACCTTCCCGTTTGAGGCTCTTCAGACTTGCCTTTTATTCCACTGGCGTTGACTGCTCTGGGCCCATGCTCGTTAAAGTGGGCCGGCGCACTGAGAAGAGGTGGGGCATTCTGTACAAGTGTCTCACTACACGAGCCATCCACTTAGACCTCCTGCCCAACATGGACGCTGACTCGTTTCTAATGTCACTCAGACGCTTCATCGCTCGACGAGGTAAACCCTATGAGCTTCTCTCAGACCAGGGCACCAACTTTAAAGGAGGAAGTAGGGAGCTACATGAAGCCTTCCTCGCCCTGGAACCTGCAGTTAAAGCGCAGCTCTCAGCACAGCAGATCCGCTTTCAGTTCAATCCACCTAATGCTCCTCACTTTGGCGGCTCATGGGAGCGAGAGGTGAGATCAGTGAAGAATGCTCTCCGCACCACTCTGGGAGATCAGTCTCTACAAGAGGAAGTGCTGAGGACAGTCCTCACTGAGATAGAGGGCATTCTCAACTCTCGACCCCTAGGCTATGTGTCTTCTGATCTTGCTGACCCTGACCCAGTCACACCCAACTGCTTGCTGATGGGGCGGCCGGACTCATCTCTTCCTCAGGTGGTCTATCCTGAGTCAGAACTGCTGAGCCGTAAGAGGTGGCGCCATTCACAGGTTTTAGCAGATCACTTCTGGAAGCACTTCATCCAGCACTTCCTCCCCACCTTACAAGCGCGGCAGAAGTGGCAGACAGAGAAGGAGGACATCACAGTGGGCACCGTCGTGCTCATTGTGGACCATCAAACTCCCAGAGCCCTCTGGCAGGTCGGGACAGTAAAGACCGTGATTCCAGGAGCAGACGGCCATGTGAGGACAGCTGTAGTTCAAGTGAAGGACCAGACATACACCCGTCCTGTGATTCGTCTCATCCAGTTGCCTGCCTTACCCCCGGACAGTACGGACACCTAGTGGTCAAATTTGCACAGCATATTTGGGGGCGGCTGTACAGAAGACCCTATGTGGAGCCAGTTTGGCCTTGTTTCGTTGTGCTGTGTTTTATTATTTGCATGCTATATCATGTTACACCACTAGAGGGGCGCGATAGCACACCCAAAGGGAAGCGTCATGGCTGCAGCTCCGTGCATCGGCTCCTTCTCGGACTTTCTTTTATTATCTATATTAGTGTGCGTCCCTTAAACGTGAGTGTTTCAGTGTGTATTTCTGTTTTATCATATTTAGCATGGATAGCTGTGTTTTTGTGTTCTGAGTAGTTTATGGATGTTCTTAGGCGTTAGTTGTAACAAGCTAGCCTCGTGTTATTACTGTCGGGCCCCGCCATCTTACAAACCAATTATGTAACCATTGTACATGTACACCTTAACCCCATATTAATATATTGTTTCTTTTCTATATTCATCCTGTAGAAAACCACACTCATACAACGTATTCATATTAAAGAAAGTTTAAAGGATCATTTGGAGTGGACATTCCCCTCGTTCTCCACCCTCACCTGAACATATTATTGCTGTCCTGACCCGACACCCTGTGGTGATCGCTAGCCGGCACCCAAGTAACAAATCATTACAGTCCTCATTACACCCAGCATTGTTCCTTTTTGTGACCGATATGTCCTGTTTGTCATCAATATAATAAATCTGCTGACTAAAACTAAATTAAAATGTAATTAATTAAAGTTTATCTGTAATGGTTGTCGGAAGGTGGAAGGAATACTTTGAGGATCTCCTCAATCCCACTGTCACGTCTTCCGAGGAGGAAGCAGAGGCTGAGATCTTGGAGGCGGACTCGTCCATCACCCTGGCTGAAGTCACTGAGGTGGTTGGCAAGCTCCTTGGTGGCAAGGCTCCGGGGGTGGATGAGATCCGCCCTGAGTATCTTAAGTCTCTGGATGTTGTGGGACTGTCTTGGTTGACACGTCTCTGCAACATCGCGTGGCGGTCGGGGACGGTACCTCTGGACTGGCAGACCGGGGTGGTGGTCCCTCTGTATAAGAAGGGGGACCGGAGGGTGTGTTCCAACCACAGGGGGATCACACTCCTCAGCCTCCCCGGTAAGGTCTATTCCAGGGTACTGGAGAGGAGAATCCGACCGATAGTCGAACCTCGGATTCAGGAGGAGCAGTGTGGTTTTCGTCGCCGTCGTGGAACACTGGACCAGCTCTATACTCCCCATCAGGTGCTCGAGGGTTCATGGCCAACCAGTCCACATGTGCTTTGTGGATCTGGAGAAGGCATTCGACCGTGTGCCCAGGCGCCTTGTGGGGTGCTCCGGGAGTATGGGGTCCGGGGCCCTTTGCTAAGGGCTGTCCGGTCCTTGTACGACCGGAGCAGGAGCTGCGTTCGCATTGCCGGCAGTAAGTCAGACCTGTTCCCAGTGCATGTTGGACTCCGCCAGGGCTGCCCTTTGTCACCGGTTCTGTTCATCATTTTTATGGACAGAATTTCTAGGCGCAGTCAGGGCGTGGAGGGTGTCCGGTTTGGGAACCACAGGATCTCATCTCTGCTGTTTGCAGATGATGTCGTCCTGATGGCTTCCTCAGACCAGGACCTGCAACATGCACTGGGACGGTTTGCAGCCGAGTGTGAAGCGGCTGGGATGAGGATCAGCACCTCCAAATCCGAGGCCATGGTTCTCGACCGGAAAAAGGTGGCTTGCCCTCTCCGGGTGGGTGGAGAGTCCTTGCCTCAAGTGGAGGAGTTCAAGTATCTCGGGGTCTTGTTCACGAGTGAGGGAAGGATGGAGCGTGAGATTGACAGGCGGATCGGTGCAGCGTCTGCAGTGATGCGGGCGCTGTATCGAACCGTTGTGGTGAAGAGAGAGCTGAGTCGAAAGACGAAGCTCTCGATTTACCGGTCAATCTACGTTCCGACCCTCACCTATGGTCATGAGCTCTGGGTAATGACCGAAAGGACAAGATCGCGGATACAAGCGGTCGAAATGAGCTTCCTCCGCCGGGTGGCTGGGCGCTCCCTTAGAGATAGGGTGAGGAGCTCAGTCACACGGGAGGAGCTCAGAGTAGAGCCGCTGCTCCTCCACGTCGAGAGGAGCCAGCTGAGGTGGCTCGGGCATCTGTTTCGGATGCCTCCTGGACGCCTCCCTCGGGAGGTGTTCTGGGCATGTCCCACCGGGAGCCGGCCCCGGGGTAGACCCAGGACACGCTGGAGGGACTATGTCTCTCGGATGGCCTGGGAACGCCTCGGGATCCCCCCGGAGGAGCTGGAGGAAGTGTCTGGGGTGAAGGAAGTCTGGGAGTCCCTGCTTAGACTGCTGCCCCCGCAACCCGGCCCCGGATAAGCGGAAGAAGATGGATGGATGGATGGATGGATGGATGGATGGATGGATGTAATGGTTCTATATTTGACAATTATAAATGTATGTGGCCAAGAGACTTCACTTAAGTTCAAAGACTAAACTGTGTTTGTAGAATCCTGGGCTCAGGTCAGAGGCAGCGCTGTCTATCTGGTCTGATCTGGGGCTGTTCTGAGTCTTACCTGAGGACCTCCAGTCTGCAGGGGGCGCTCTTCAGTCCAGGACACAGAAGCTTCACTCCTGAGTCCCAGAGGTCGTTGTTACTGAGGTCCAGATGTGTCAGACTGGAGCAGCTGAGGACTGAGGCCAGAGCATCACAGCAGTCTTCAAACAGATCACAGCCGGACAGACTGAGGAGAGAGAGGAACATTAGAGTCTAGAATCATCATCTGTTTTAATAAAGTCTAGACTCACCTGACTTTTTTCGAGGCTTTTATTACAGGCAGCAGACCAGAGAAAGCTTCTTGAGAAGGACAGTATTTCCTGAGGTCAAACTCCTCCAGGTCTGAGTCTGAGGACAGTAAGATGAAGGCCACAGTCGACCACTGAGAAACAGACATGTTTTTATCAGAGACACGTCCTTCTCTCATGAAGCTCTGCACCTGCTCCACCAGACTGTGGTCGTTCAGTTCATTCAGACAGTGGAGCAGGTTCATCCGACTCTCTACTGATATCTTATAATCATAATCATGATCCAGCGTGTGTTTGATGAGCTCTGCTGTGTCCTCATTGGTCTGTGAGCTACTTCCTGTCTGAGTCAGACCCAATAACAGGCTCTGATTGGTCGGCAGAGACAGACCAAGGAGGAAGCGCAGAAACAGGTCCAGGTGTCCGTTTGGACTCTTTATGGCCTGGTCCACAGCAGAGCGATAGAAGAAGAGTTCTGGACTTTCTTCTTCAGAGTCAGATGTGGAAGAAAGTCCAGAGGCTTCTTCAGAGTCAGATGTGGAAGAAAGTCCAGAGGCTTCTTCAGAGTCAGATGTGGACTTGTGACTTTTGATGGTTTGTTGTGGTGACAGCAGGTCGACTCCAGAGTTGTAGAAGGTCAGATGGACGTGAAGAGCAGCCAGAAACTCCTGCACACTCAGATGGATGAAGCAGTAGACCTTGTCCTGGTACAGGCCCGGCTCCTCTCTAAAGACCTGTGTGAACACTCCGGAGTACACTGAGGCCCCTGCAGCGTCCAGCCCACACTCCACCAGGTCTGAATCGTAGAAGATCAGGTTTCCTTTCTGCAGCTGCTCAAAGGCCAGTTTTCCCAGAGACTGCACCATGTCCCTGGTCTCTGGAGTCCAGTGAGGGTCGGTCTCACAGCGGCCGTCGTACTTGAGGCCCTTGACTTTGGCCTGGACCACCAGGAAGTGGATGTACATCTGGGTCAGAGTGTGGGGCAGCTGTTCTTTGACTCCTGTCTTCATCACGTGGTCCAGGACTGTGGCAATCATCCAGCAGAAGACCGGGAGGTGGCACATGATGTACAGACTGTGAGATGTTTTGATGTGGGAGATGACGTCTGTGGCCCGCTGCTCGTCTCTGAACCTCTTCCTGAAGTACTGCTCCTTCTGTGGGTCTGTGAACCCTCGCACCTCTGTCACCATGGAGACGCACTCAGCAGGGATCTGATTGGCCGCCGCGGGGCGTGTGGTTACCCAGAGGCGAGCGGAGGGAAGCAGGCTCCCCCTGATGAGGTTCACCAGCAGCACGTCCAATGAGACGCACTCTGTGATCTCAGTCAGGACCCGGGTTTGGCTGAAGTCCAGAGGAAGTCTGCACTCGTCCAGACCGTCAAAGATGAAGAGCACCTGGAGCTGATCAAAGCTGCAGAGTCCTTTGGCTTCACTGAAGAAGTGCTGCATCAGTCCCACCAGGCTGAACGCTCTCTCTGAGCACATTGAGCTCTCTGAAAGTGAACGGGAACAGCAGCTGGACGTCCTGGTTGGCCCGGCCCTCGGCCCAGTCCAGACTGAACTTCTGAGTCAGCACTGTTTTCCCCACGCCGGCCACGCCCTTCGTCAGCACGCTCCTGATTGGTCTCTCTGCTAAGTCCTCTCTGATTGGTCCCTGTTTGTGGGCGGGGCCTTTAAAGATGTCCTCACATGTGATGGCGGTCTCTGGAGCGGCTGGTTTCCTGGATTTGGTCTGGATTTGTCTGACCTCATGTTCCTGGTTGACCCCTGCGGCCCCTCCCTCTGTGATGTAGAGCTCTGTGTAGATCTGGTTCAGGGGGGCGGGGCTTCCTGCTTTAGCCACGCCCTCAGACACACAGCTGAGCCTCTGCCGCAGACGCCTCTTCAGTTTATCTCTGCAAACTCCAGCCGAACTCTCTGTGTAAAGACAAAGAGGAAGAACAGGGTGAATCATCTGTGGTCAGTCCACCTCTGGTCCAGAGTCCAGGTTTACAGCCACACACTGTTCCCTCTCTAGACCAGAAAGACCTCATGGTGCTGGGCCCACTGTAGAGACACATCAGGAGGAGGACGAGGGAGAGAAGTTACATCAATTTAAAATCTTGAATTGGACTTTGTCCTGATAAATGTAAACTTCAGTTTTAACCCTTTCTGATCTACAGGAGTGCAGGAGCTCCCATTTCTCAGTTTATTTTAGCAACTTGACAAAAATAATTCAATAAATACAGAGATAATTCTTTATGCAAATAAAAATGGACAACATCAATTTAAAACAAATCACACATTCATGACCTCAGTCTGCACCGTTTTCTGTCGCCTTTTTTTTTCACACAAATAATTAAAATTGCAGAGACATAAAATCTATGAATGAACTTGAGAAGCGTTTATTGATTTGAGAAATCTAAAAATGTATTTTGACGATTCAGTTATTCATAAATTAGTTATTTTGTTTGATCGTTTTATTCAGTTTTTGCAAATTAAAATGTTTTTATAAAATAAGTTTTTATCTATTTATAAATTATCTGTATCACAAAATAATATCAAAAATAATATCTCTAAAATACCTTTTATCTGGTTTGAAAAAACTTTCAGAAATGTTTAGTTATTTACAATTTTGAGGGATGGAGCACTGGATTCCAGCATTTGGGAAAAATATGTCAACAATTTGTAACATTTTTAAATTTTTTGTGATTCATTGGGCATTTTATCAGTTTGAAAGAGTGAGGGTTGTTTAAATGTATAACATAATAGTCCTGAAAATGACACTACAGCAGGAAAAAGTTAAAAATAAAAACAAAGCCTAAGTGAAGTTGTTTGATGGGTCAAGGAAAAGTAAAATAGGCAGGCTCATGGTCAAAGCCTAAAATCAGAACACAGGAGGTTAAGATCTCCAGTACTTCAGCCCAAAAAATGAAATTATAAAATCAATATTACACTAAGTAAAAGCAGTCTAATATTTGTTTTTTTCTATTTATAATACTTTATTTCTGGTCTATTTCTCTTACATGTAACACATTTCTTTAACTTTCACTGTTACTTTACCTTTTCCTTCTTAAATACAAAGGAAGAGGAGCTGAAGAAGTTACTTGGATGAGTGTAAAAACTCTTCAGTGTTTGTTTTCATTTGTAAATGTGGTGTGTTTCATCCGGAGCAGATAATCAGGAGCAGGTCATGAGTCTCATTTGGACACAGGGCTGGTCCTGGGACGAGGGCAGAGGCTGTGGACAAATGTAACCCGGGTGAAAAAACGCGCTCCATCAGTTCCCTTTCTCTCTCTATTTCTCACCTGTCCCATGTGTGTTAGTGCGCCGCTCACGTGACTTGGTTCGTCCAATCAGGGCCCTTATTAGCCGGTAGCACAACACAGTCTGCAGGTGCGAGGCTAGCGCGAGGAGCTTGCGAAGGCGGTAGGTTTTAAAGTTCTCATTTGGCCTTATTTTATCATAACAACGCTCCAACTTTATTAAACCCATTGTTCGATCATAGGTGCTGACCATCGGGTCTCTGTCGTGTTGGGAGTGAGATTTGATTCTGAACTATTAAGGGGAAATGGTGAGTTTGTTTGTTTATGCTACGGCTAGCCTAGCCGACTCCATTCATTTTCAATGGGCGGTTAGCATTGGGTTTTAAACCTGGGTTTCTCCAATGTTTTACCTATAAATGTCATGCAATTTATGTCGAGTGTTTTCCTAGCTTATTCAAAGAACTACACAATGTGATTAGGCATTTTCAAGCCTTGGATGAGTAGTTGTTGGTTATTTAATGAGCTATGTAAGGAGTTAGATCTGTGCCAATTTTTCCTGTTGTGTCAATAATAATAAGCACATTAGCTTTCTGACTTGTATAAATAGTTGACACTGTATTGTTTATGATGAATATTTATGTGTTAATGGTACGGCTAGTATTATTAATTGGGTTTCAGATTTTGATAATTAGATTTTGTGTACACTAGATTAACATGACGATTGAAACCTATGGTCCTGTGTTTTATACAGGCCAGGTTCTCTTTTGATGGCGAGCTATGGATTAAGCCTTGAGCCCAAACCTGAAGACTTCTGTCCTCAACACTGAACTGCACCTGCTCTGGTCGGGCCGGGTAGGCGGCTCATTGTAGCCTCATTCTCCTTTGCCTCGCACCTCATTTTTCCGGCTTGTTACAAACAACATCCTACCTCAGTCTTATTCTACAACGTTCTACCTCAGTCTCATTCTACAACAATCTACCTCAATTTTTGGACTAATTGCGTGTTCAAAAATCAAACAATCTCGGATCGGATTGCAATTGAACTGGACTGAACTGAGGGGGGGTTTTGGGGGAAATATTAACTTAAGTAGCTGGATTTGTGCAATATCATTATCGACCCTTTTGATGAACTTGTTGTACATTTTGAACATTTTGAACTCATTGTGAATGGCCATTCATTGTTGTCTAATTGTCTGTCCTGTTGTCTACGTTTTATATTCAATACATGGTACCACTTTAAAAGCAACTTATCAGTCTCCATTCACTCTCTCTTAGAGTCGCATCTAGTCTTCTGATTCTAGTCCAACGATCTGTGCTGCTGAAATATATATTTTATTATTATTCCAGTCAGTTACTATACATGTTACATTAAGTGGCGAGCTAGCCAGGAGAGAGTTGTATGGAACTTTGGTGTCTTTAAATATATTGTTGTGTTGTTAAATTGTAGACAACATGGACATATTGGAGGAACTAGGTATTAAAATCCCAAACGCAGTGCTGGTCAAAGATATTGTGAAAAGTAAAACTGCTGATGAAATTGTGGAATTTTTGGCACAATATGGCAAAATTTCAAAAACTGAATTTTGTGACGAATTGACCCCTGCATTTCAGTGTGTGCTCATTGTGGAGTACGAGTCGGGTGCTGCAGTTGCTGCATTACGGAAGATTTTGCCATATACTTATGTTTGTGAAACTGTCAACATGACACATGATATCTTTGACTTGGCCTCTATTTGTACAGATGAGTTAGGTAAAGTACAAACTCAAACCTACCTTGCAGAACTACAAAAGTTAGCTAAACTTACGGGGCAGGACTACGCTGCGGTCCTAACTGGGGTGATGTCTCTGCTTGGGCAGTCCGTGACTGAGCTCTGCCCGAGTTCTAGTCAAGTGAAGATGTCTCCTGATGATGAAGATGGAGTGGCTGTGCAGTATAGCAGTGCTGGAGGTCAATTATTCAACGCTACCACCGCCAAGGTCAGTGCTCCAGTTAATCCTCCAGCTGAAGAACCGCCTAACCTCCAATCTGACCCAGCTGCGCAACACGCTCCAAGATTAAGACCCTCCTTTCTATCGGCGTCTGCTCCAGAGTTCAATCCGCCGGAAGTGCAACGCTATGTTGTGGAGCACATAGTTAAAAATGATGAGTCATCCATGCATCTCCCCACACATAGACTCCGAGCATTTTCCGGACGATTGCCAAGACCCCAGAATGAATCGGACTATGATACATGGCGCTCAGGTGTGGAGCTTCTCCTGAAAGACCCGTCCGTATCTGATCTACAGCGGTCTCGCAAGCTCTTTGAAAGTCTCCTTCCACCGGCGGCCGACATGGTGAAACACTTGAGAGCTGATACACCTCCTGTGACCTACCTGCAAATTCTTGATTCAGCCTATGGGACAGTCCAGGATGGCGATGAACTGTATGCGAAATTTATGGATACCTTCCAGGACGCCGGTGAAAAACCCTCTGCATATCTGCAACGCCTGCAAGTCGCTTTAAATCTGGCAGTGAAGAGGGGGGGTGTCCCAGCTACCGAAACAGACCGCTTCCTGCTCAATCAATTTTGTCGAGGCTGCTGGGACAATACATTAATCTCGGAATTACAACTGAAGCAGCGCAAGCCAAATCCACCTACCTTTGCTGAGTTCCTGCTGCTGCTCCGTACAGAAGAAGATCGAGAAGCTGCTAAGTCATTGAGAATGAAACAACATCTCGGCTCCGCCAAACCTAGAGCCAGTACTCACGCTCAGTATGCTTACACAGCTACAGAAGAGAAAAGCGCCTGTGAAACTCTAGCAACTATCACACAGCAGCTCACCAAGCAACTAGCAGACATTCAGAAACAACTCTCATCTTTAACCGCTGCTCAGTCTCAGTCCCATCCGAGGCCGTCTGTTCCCTCCAAGTCCACACACACTAAGTCAGGGGAAGTTCAAAGGGGTGGAAAATCAGCTCGACCATCTTCTGGTCCAAAACCGGGCTACTGTTTCCAGTGTGGTGAAGATGGTCATATTAAGGCAAACTGTGATAACGACCCAAACCCATCGCTTGTGGCCATCAAGAAAAGACAATTCAACCAGAAGCAGCAGAGGTGGCATAAATCAGGCTCAAGTACTCAGTCGTTAAACTAGAAAGAGTTCCTGTGGTGGGACGCTCAGGAACTGAAGAGGACCCAAAATGTCCCGCAAGTCAGAGATCTGCAAAGTGCAAGTTGACTCAGTCCACTCAAGCCAGCAAGACCCACCTTCCAAAAGGGCTGATTGGCTCCAGGTGTACTGCCCAAGTGAGTCTCGCTGGTCAGAACTGCCAGTGTCTACTTGATACTGGATCCCAAGTGACGACTATTCCGGTGTCACTTTACAATAAACACTTGTCACACCAACCAGTAAAGTCACTTTGCGACCTCCTGCACGTCGAGGGAGCAGCTGGACAAGCAGTCCCATACCTCGGCTACATAGAGGTGACAATCACTTTCCCTCAAGATTTCCTGGGCACTGAGTTTGACATCGACACATTAGCCTTAGTTGTCCCGGATGTACGTCCAGAGTGTCAATCACAGATTTTAATTGGAATGAACACATTGGACACACTCTATGAACAATATGCAGAAACTGAATTTGTCAACTTCAAACCGACCATGCATGGGTACCGCACAGTCTTGAATTTGTTGCAGATTCGGCACCAGAAGAGTCAAGGAGGCAGTGATGGAGTCGTGAGGTTGGCCACCGATGTACCGGTCATGATTCCTGCAGGCCAAACTGTTGTAGTGGAGGGTTCTGTTTGTGCCATCTCGACCCCCTCTGCAGGTTGGGCCCTCGTAGAACATCCTGCCACGTCACTGCCTGGGGGGCTGTGTGTGCAGAATGGCCTTGTCACATTGCCACGCCACCCATGTCATAAGATCCCCGTCGTTCTCACCAACGAATCAGAGCAGAGCATAACCCTACCACCGTTGAGTGCCATCGCCGAGCTCGTGGTGTCACCACAGATCCTCTCTCATCGTGTCGCCTCTGATCCTCCACTGTCTGAAGGTCATCCAAAGAACCCCATGAACTTCGATTTTGGGAATTCGCCAATTCCTTCAGAATGGAAGGAACGAATCATCCAAACACTCAGAACTAAACCTTAAGTATTTGCTCATCACTACTTAGACTTCGGTTGCTCCAACAAAGTGAAGGAAAGAATACATCTACGGCCAGGTGGCATTCAAACATCGACCCCGCCCAATCCACCCCAACGATATCGAAGCTGTCCGAAAACATCTTCGAGAATTGTTGGATGCTGGTGTGATTCGGGAGTCGGAGTCCCCTTTTTTGTCGCCCATCGTTGTCGTTCGCAAAAAGAACGGAGATGTGCGTCTTTGCATTGACTATAGAAAACTAAACCTCCAGACGGTGAAGGATGCATACGCTCTACCAAACTTAGAGGAGTCGTTTTCTGCGCTCAATGGGTCCCGCTGGTTCAGCGTTTTGGATCTCAAATCTGGTTATTACCAGATTGAAATGGAGGAGACGGACAAGGCTAAAACTGCCTTTGTAACTCCACTGGGGTTCTGGGAGTTTAATCGAATGCCCCAGGGTGTAACGAACGCTCCCAGTACCTTTCAACGCCTCATGGAGAAGTGTATGGGGGACCTGCACTTAAAAGAGGTCTTGGTCTTCCTCGATGATTTAATCATCTTTTCAGACTCTCTCGAAGAACATGAGCGCCGGTTGTTAAGTGTACTTCATCGCCTCAAGGAATATGGGCTCAAGTTGTCACCTGAAAAATGCAAATTTTTCCAAACTTCTGTGAAATATCTGGGCCACGTGGTGTCGGAAGAAGGAGTAGAGACAGATCCTGAGAAAGTCAGCACTTTAAAATCCTGGCCAACTCCCCGTACGCTTAAGGAGCTGAAGTCATTCTTGGGATTTGCGGGGTATTATCGAAGGTTCATCAGTGGCTACTCCGCCATTGCAAAGCCACTGAATGACCTGACCAAGGGATATACCCCGGCCTGCCGCTCTTCTCAGAAGCGTCCTACTTCCAAGGGTCTTGACCCCAGAAAACCATTCGGAGAGCGATGGACACCCCAATGCCAGCATGCCTTTAGCACGCTTATTGAGAGGCTGACAACCGCTCCTGTCTTGGGCTTCGCTAACCCAAATCTGCCCTATATCTTGCATACCGATGCCAGTACCACCGGGCTCGGGGCTGCTTTATACCAAGAGCAAGATGGCCAGTTGCGGGTGATTGCATATGCTAGCCGTGGTCTGTCTGCCAGTGAAGCAAGGTATTCCGCTCATAAGCTCGAATTTCTAGCTTTGAAATGGAGCGTGACCGAGAAATTTCACGATTTCCTGTATGGTGCTGAATTTGTCGTGATAACTGACAATAACCCTCTGACTTATATTTTGACCTCTGCAAAGTTGGATGCAGCCAGCCACCGATGGCTTGCAGCCTTATCAACTTATAACTTCAAGCTCCAATATCGTGCTGGTAGACAGAACCTTGACGCGGATGCATTGTCAAGACGGCCCCACGACCTGCAATCCAACATGCAGCTACAAAAGGAATGGGACTTGGTCAGACAGTTTGCCAGAGATTGTGGCAGTGACAATGTTGCCGATGTGCCCCAAGAGGTTGTTGCAGCCATCTGCCTCAACTCGCTGGCCCGAACTTCTTCCGATCCTGCCAGCTGTTCGTTCACCCTGGTCGAGTCCATGAGCGTCACAGCAAAAGCATTGCCTGATTGTTTCGCCGATGAGACACAACATGGGCTGCCTGTCATTCCGACCCTGTCACACCTGGACCTGAAGGAAAGGCAGCGGGCAGATCCTTGTGTTCGTGAGATCGTCCACCAGCTGGAAACTGAAGAAAAGATTCCGCCTAGGGCCAAGCAAGAGCTGCCAGACCTCTCTCTTCTGTTACGAGAGCTCAACCGTCTTGAGCTGCACGATGGAGTTCTGTACCGCAGAAGACGGGATGGTGAGCAAATCACGTTCCAGCTGGTGCTTCCTGAAGAACTCCGCCCTGGTGTCCTCTCTGCTCTTCACAATGATATGGGACACATGGGAATAGAGAGGACGCTTGACCTTGTCCGTGCTCGATTCTTCTGGCCACGGATGGCGGCGGATGTGGAGACAAAAGTCCGAACTTGTCCTCGGTGTGTTCGGCGTAAGGCTCTGCCAGAGAAAGCTGCTCCGCTAGTGAACATCAAGACTACTCGTCCGCTTGAGCTACTTTGTATGGATTATCTGACTTTGGAACCTGATAAAAGTAACACCAAGGACGTCCTGGTTCTAACAGATCACTTTACAAAGTATGCAGTGGCAATACCAACTGCCAACCAGAAAGCAAGAACAGTAGCAAAGTGCCTCTGGGAGAACTTTATAGTGCACTACGGCATCCCTGAACGGTTGCACACTGACCAAGGGCCGGATTTCGAATCCAAGTTAATTAAAGAGCTCTGTGAAATCTCCGGAATTCAAAAAACTCGGACCACGCCTTACCATCCACGTGGTAATCCAGTTGAGAGGTTCAACAGGACGCTTCTGAATATGCTGGGAACATTAGAGCACAAACAAAAAGCCACCTGGAAGGAGTATGTTAGACCTTTGGTTCATGCATATAACTGTACTCGTAACGAAGTTACTGGTTTTGCACCTTATGAGCTCATGTTCGGCCGTTCCCCTAGACTTCCTGTTGACATTGCTTTCGGCTTACCTGCACGTGAACCAACTTCAAAATCACACTCGCAATATGTGCAAAACTTACGATCACGCTTGGAAGAAAGTTATCAGCTTGCTTTCAAGAATGCCGAGAAATCTGCTGAAAGGAACAAGAATCGGTTTGACCAACGAGTGACTCCATCAAGTCTTAAGGAAGGGGATAGAGTCTTGGTTCGGAATGTACGGCTCCGCGGCAAGCACAAGTTGGAGGACAAGTGGGAGAATAACGTCTATGTGGTGGTCAAGCGTGCTGGTGACTTACCTGTGTATACAGTGCGACCGGAATATGATGCAACCGGGCCAACTCGCACACTGCATCGTGACCTCCTACTCCCGTGTGGCTTTCTCCCAGTCAATTCTGGCTCAGATTCTCCAGCTTCTACACCTGTTCGCAAACCTCGAACACGCAGTCAGCCACTGGTTAATGAGTCTGATGATCTGGAAGAGGACGATGCTGAGTTGGATCGTCCGTGTATTTACATCCCGTCAACGATTAGGGATGTGATCACTCTTCCCCCTCCTCCAGACTATCGGTCCAGGCCTACTATACCTGTTTTTCAACCTTCGTCCAGTGCTATGCCTGATCCTGTTGCTCCTGAGCCTCCTGTTTCAAGCCATTTACCTGAAGTTAATGTCGATGATGGTGATCCCTCTGTTACTCCTGAAGTTCTACCTGTGGAAGAACCTGAAACTGAACTGGAGAATCACTTACCTGAGGCTGAAGATAATCCACTTACCTGTGAGGCTGAAGGCGAAGTATCCGGTGGAAACACGCTCCATGCCCAGGTAGAGACACCCCCAGATTTTGTTGAGACATCGTTCGACCTAGCTGAGGAACCTGTTAATGTTGCTAGCTCGGATTACTCCAATTCCGTTATTCGACAGTCCACTAGGCAGCGCCAACCACCTAAGCGGTTCCAATACTCTGCTTTAGGTAATCCTCTGGTTTCGGTGGTGCAAACATTGTTTCACAGCTTAGCTGATGTCTATAGTGAAGCACTGAGTAGCGCCCCTTCCAACCATCCTTCCCAATCTTGCGTTCAAGTAGTGTAGCATGCACCGGGAGTTGCATGGCTTAAAGGGGGGAGGGTGTAACCCGGGTGAAAAAACGCGCTCCATCAGTTCCCTTTCTCTCTCTATTTCTCACCTGTCCCATGTGTGTTAGTGCGCCGCTCACGTGACTTGGTTCGTCCAATCAGGGCCCTTATTAGCCGGTAGCACAACACAGTCTGCAGGTGCGAGGCTAGCGCGAGGAGCTTGCGAAGGCGGTAGGTTTTAAAGTTCTCATTTGGCCTTATTTTATCATAACAACGCTCCAACTTTATTAAACCCATTGTTCGATCATAGGTGCTGACCATCGGGTCTCTGTCGTGTTGGGAGTGAGATTTGATTCTGAACTATTAAGGGGAAATGGTGAGTTTGTTTGTTTATGCTACGGCTAGCCTAGCCGACTCCATTCATTTTCAATGGGCGGTTAGCATTGGGTTTTAAACCTGGGTTTCTCCAATGTTTTACCTATAAATGTCATGCAATTTATGTCGAGTGTTTTCCTAGCTTATTCAAAGAACTACACAATGTGATTAGGCATTTTCAAGCCTTGGATGAGTAGTTGTTGGTTATTTAATGAGCTATGTAAGGAGTTAGATCTGTGCCAATTTTTCCTGTTGTGTCAATAATAATAAGCACATTAGCTTTCTGACTTGTATAAATAGTTGACACTGTATTGTTTATGATGAATATTTATGTGTTAATGGTACGGCTAGTATTATTAATTGGGTTTCAGATTTTGATAATTAGATTTTGTGTACACTAGATTAACATGACGATTGAAACCTATGGTCCTGTGTTTTATACAGGCCAGGTTCTCTTTTGATGGCGAGCTATGGATTAAGCCTTGAGCCCAAACCTGAAGACTTCTGTCCTCAACACTGAACTGCACCTGCTCTGGTCGGGCCGGGTAGGCGGCTCATTGTAGCCTCATTCTCCTTTGCCTCGCACCTCATTTTTCCGGCTTGTTACAAACAACATCCTACCTCAGTCTTATTCTACAACGTTCTACCTCAGTCTCATTCTACAACAATCTACCTCAATTTTTGGACTAATTGCGTGTTCAAAAATCAAACAATCTCGGATCGGATTGCAATTGAACTGGACTGAACTGAGGGGGGGTTTTGGGGGAAATATTAACTTAAGTAGCTGGATTTGTGCAATATCATTATCGACCCTTTTGATGAACTTGTTGTACATTTTGAACATTTTGAACTCATTGTGAATGGCCATTCATTGTTGTCTAATTGTCTGTCCTGTTGTCTACGTTTTATATTCAATACATGGTACCACTTTAAAAGCAACTTATCAGTCTCCATTCACTCTCTCTTAGAGTCGCATCTAGTCTTCTGATTCTAGTCCAACGATCTGTGCTGCTGAAATATATATTTTATTATTATTCCAGTCAGTTACTATACATGTTACACAAACACCTTGTTTAGACACAGTTCTTACTCATGAACAGACGCTCGGCCACATCCTCCTGTTTCATCCTCTTCAGGAAGTCCAGTGCGATGGTCAGGACGGCCTCTCTGCTGCTCTGCTCCTCACTCTCTAAGCATTCTGGGTAATCTGAGGCCAGGACCCTGTGGAAGCTGTTCAGCTGCTCTTTGACAAAGCTCAGGACCTGCTCCTCCAGCCGCTGGAACACAAACTCAGTCAGAACAAAAGAACACACAGAGACAGTGTTTGTGTACAGACCGTGAAGACGTGGAGCAGCAGCTCTACTCTGAGGCGCTCCGGGCTCCACTCCGCTCTGGGGACAGAGTTACACACCATTGAAAAGGAACTTATAACTTAATTATAGAATGAATCCCACAGTCATCTTTAATGGTTGAAACAGACTAGATTGTCTTCCTACAGTTGGTGGCTGATCTGACCTTGTTCTCGCCCTCCTTCCCCAGCCCTGTCCTGCTCTGTGTCACTGTGGACTTACTCTGTGTCTTCAGATGGAGCATCCTTAAATCCACTGCCCCAGTCTTCAGAGCCGTCCCTCTGCATGGACCCACAGCTCAGACCACGATCAGGGGCCTCTGGGGCCCTGAAGTGAAACACAGGTCTATTCAGGGCACGTTACAGTGGAGCAGAGACACAACAATTAAACACACCTTTTAAAGTTTATTGGCTCAACTATGGAACTGTCGCTCTTCAGAGACTCACAGCTGGGACCAGGACCAGGTCTGGATCTGGATTTTTTTCTGATTTTAGTTCCAGGTTTGTCCAGTTTCCTCCTGAAGAAAACAAAAGGATCAGAGGCTCATGAACCAATTGTGCAATGTTGGCAAAAAACAAAACAAACATTTTTTGTTACGTTGTTGTATTTAGAAAAAAAAAGGCACAGTAAAAATAAACCATTAAAATAAAATAAATACAACTAAAAGGTAAAAATAGAAAAAATAAACAGACAATTAAACACACCTTTTAAAGTTTATTGGCTCAACTATGGAACTGTCGCTCTTCAGAGACTCACAGCTGGGACCAGGACCAGGTCTGGATCTGGATTTAGTTCTGGTTTTAGATCCAGGTTTGTCCAGTTTCCTCCTGAAGAAAACAAAAGGATCAACACTAAACTAAGTTAAGTAGTTCGTCCGGACTGTAAAATGGACAGGTCTAAAGCCAGTCCTCAAAGTTCAGATTAAATTAATTAGTTTATTTATTGTCTTATTTATGTTTATGTCCGGCTCACAGTAATAATACGTTATTGAAATATGCTAAAAAAAAAAAAGGGTTCATGTTATTTTGAGTAATTCATAACGGACACCCCCACTAATTTTTAAAACATATTACAGTGTCTGGATAAAGTACAAGTGCCTTAACTGTTGACCTTAAATTGAACGATGCACAAGACTCATCTGTCTGTCTCTTGTATTCCTGTCCAGTTTTGTTAAATGTTCATTTAATCACATAAAAACGGTACTTGTGTTGAGATAAAACCTCCAAAATGTATCTGTGTTAATGTGACCTTTGGTCGATGTAAATTCACGTAGTTAAACACACTTAAAGCTGTTGCTAATATATGATAAACTAGAGGAGATTTGCACGTGGAGAGAAAGCGTGGGTGCACTTTTGGTTACGTTTACCAGACTTCTGTTTGGTTAATTAACAACTGTGTCTGGGCTATTGATTTATTGTAATGTTTGTACATGTATTAAATCTTATAAACACAAGTTAAGCACATTTCAAGCTTCAGTTCATGTACAAGTGTAATTACTGTAGTCTTGGGCTGCGCCGCCATTTTGTTAAAATATTGATGTGTAATGATAAATGTAATATTCTTGTTTTGGATAAATGTAAAATGTATAACTTTGAACTATAAGAAGCAACATCTGGATGTAAATGTAATATGAAACAGTTGTGTTCCTAAAATGTACAATATGTTTATTGATTATTGAGGCAGAATAAACCCTGCAGTCGAACGGTGCACCAGACTCATCTGTCTCCTTTATTCCTTTCCAGGGGTTTACCTTCTCACCCCTCTCGGGCGCGGGACGGGCAATACTTACAAAATTAACACTACAAGACATGGTCATGAGTTTCTAAATGAAGAAAAAAGGAATCTTTGACATATCGCTCAGCTCTGGTGGAACCTGTTTCTTTTATTATTCTGTTGTATACTTGACCACACTCTCTGTCCTCTTGGTCTGGAGGAAATAAATTAATTCACCAAAACTTAAATCCTTTATAATTCAAGACAGAAACACAGTGAAGGGAACGTTTTCCTGTTCCAGAGTCTCACAGCGGCCCACCTCCCAAACTGAAGAGAAGAGCACAAACCTGTCAGAGTCAAAACCACAGTCTTTAGAGCGCTCAGTGTCCAGACCCACAGAGCTCAGACCAGGACCAGGACCAGGACCAGGACTAGACGGGTCCATCTTCTCCTGAAACCCACAGAGCAGAGGGACAGTTATATGTAGCCCACGTGACCTGACTTGGCCCCACCTCTGATCGCTGTGCCAGTGAGCCTAATTATAACACCTGGAGCAGCCCCTTGTCACCGACTGTTTCCTGGTGCTCCCTGCTGCTGCTCACTGTGGTCGTGCTGGTTTGTGCTCCAAACTCTGAATTTTTTGATCCCAATCCATAATTGTTCTGCTTTCATCCAAAGCTTTCAACCCTCCGCTCAGCGGTCAGGTTTTTTTTCCCCTCCAATGATGACAACTTCATGTGAGTCTGTGATGGCGAGCTGTGATTACACCACCTTGTGGTAGGAGATCGAACCGTTTTTTCTATATTGCTGGATTTCAACCATATTGAACTTTACTGCTGGATTTAAACTTATGAACTATAACGCAGTCTGAAAGACTTTACGTTTTCCCACATACATGGAATTTACTGATCTCACGAGACTCAACAATTTGAACTGAATTGAACACTGAAGTTGTCGAAGTTGTGTTTTTTTGTTTTTGTTTTGTCTTTTACCTTTATTAATAATATGTTTTCATCTACTCTGTGACCATAATTATTACCGAATTCATATTTACATTCACAATACACACTTGGAACCTACAATATACTCAAAATACATATTCAACTTTATCTTGTCTTGTCTTCATTCATGTACTTTATGGCTCCTGTCCGAACCTAATTCTGATTTCCACCGGCCCCAAACTCTCTCTAACTGTGCAATTACCCATTACTTACCTACAGTCAGTCCGCCTAGCCTAAATCGCGTTACATATAGGTCTATAATAAAGCTGCAACTAAGTATTATTTTGATAATCGATCGGTCTGACGATTATTGTTTCGATTAATGATTAGTTGTGTAGAATGCAAAAGGCCAGTGAGTGTGAGATTTTTACTAAATTTAACCGAGAGGAAGCTAAAAAATGCTGCTTGACATCTTCACAGGAGAGTTACAACAAAATGAACTTTACATATTTCTTGTGTCATTTTCTGTGCATTCCTGCTCCATCTGAGTGATATCACAGTCTCTCTCAGCACAGGACAAGGTTTGGAGGTTGTTTAAAAAAAAAAAGATTATTCAATTATCAAATTGTTTGATGTTTACTTAAATAATCAGTTAGTTTCAATTAATCAATTAACTAGTTTCAGCCCTAATCTATAATATGAATCTGAACTGAACATTAAAAAGAAAAAAGAAAAGAAAAAAAGAAAAAGACCAAAAAAACGGTATGCATTTTTCTTATATTTAGTCATAAATGTTACATACATCGATTATTTTACATTTGGATAATTGTAATCCATAAAGCTATTGATCTAAAAGGGTTTAATAATAATATAAATTGTTTTACTTCCTGCTACGTCACATGTCATAAACTATAATAACAATAATTATTTATTCTTTTTAACTTGTCTAAACCTACATCATGTGACACCATTCTGGTCTTGTCGCTGATTAAAAAGCCTCAATAATGACAATAACATTAGAACTTTAACAAAATACAGCACAAAGACATTTTCTCTGTCACTTCCTGTTTTTAGTAAAAAGTCAAATTGAGCTAAAGCCGCAATTCACCGGAAAAGAATTAAACGGGAAGTGTTTTTACTGTTTTGTTTTTAAGTGAACGATGCAGAAATCCCACTGATACGACGAGCGAAAACAAACTGGAACAAAAACAGTTTCTACGATGCCAGTCGCCACAGCTGCGGAAGCACAGGGCGTAGGGCCTGTGCAGGTCTGAACACTGAAACTCACCTGAACACTTAAACTCACCTGCACGAGCCCGGAGTCCTGACTTGGACCTGGTTTGGTTCTGAAAAGGATCTTGTTGAGTCCGGGTTTAGTTCAGGCGCGAGCTGAGCCTTATGCGGCTGTCGTCGTGTAAAATTACTTTTTACTTTCACTTTTGACCTGGAACTGACAGTCACGTGTCCTCTGGTGACCCCTGGTGTTTGGTGCTGGTAAACGTCTTTTCTGCGCTGGAGTAGCTTTATCTCCACAAACCTGACTCGTGAATAGTCGCAATAGTCTTGACTTATAAAGATTTCCATTTGGCCAGCCTAATATAAAAATATTATATAAATATAAAGGTTAAACTAAAAATAATAACATAATATTCTTCTCAGATTAGGGTACTATAAATGTTCTAAGTTTAGCCATTTCTTCTAAAAGCTGATGCTCGTCAATGTATACTATGTTAACTTTAACTTCAAAAGAGAAAAAACACATATAGGCTCAGATATTTCTCATTATTCAGCCCAAGCTAAAGCGTTTTTTTTCTCAAATAAATACAAGCAAAAGAAGACAAAACAAAATGTCCACAATCAAAGTTTTCAGTTTTGTTTTTATTGAACAAAAGTTTTAAAACATTTTAGGAAATACAGTATAATACAAGAATGGCAAAAACTATGATGGATGAATGAAACAGGCCTTTAACCCCAAAATCAACCAAGAACCGCAGTTTTATGAACATTTTTGACATTTTGTGTTTCTTAGAGACAAACATTGGAGAAACGATCAGGGAAAATAAACAAAGAAGCTGGAAAGCAGCAGCTAAAAGTTCACAAATCTACAGCTCTCATCTCCAATCAAAAGTATACCGGGAAATTTAGCACAAAAAAACAGAAAAAGAAGCACCAAAGTTTTATCATTTTATCTGTTTGAATAATTGGTTTGTTATTGGGACATTATTAAATAAATTATGATATTGTATAATTCAGTTAACTTTGAAATTCCAAATAATGATTAAATTATGTTGGGACTCAAAAAATATAAATAAAAAAACGTTTTAAGGTGAGGCACTGCAGATGAATAGGAAAAAATCTTACATTTAAAGATCTATTTGAAACTTCTCCTGTAGTTTACCCACATAAACGTAGGAAAAATGTATTTCAAGTTTTTCATCATGTCATGTTTTATGTCATAATTTCGTGGCATTTTGTGTGGAAAAAATGTCAAAATTGCACATAATGAAATGAAATAATAAAATAGAAGAGATTGGACAAGTTGTTGTTTTCACATGAAAGCCGATATGCTGAGAGAAAACTGACCAAAAAACTAAATAATAAATAATACGTTTTGCCTCGCTTTAACCTCAAAGAAAAATATATTGACATTATTAACACAGTTCTAACGTTATATGCTTTGAATACAAATGTGTTCAGAAGTAATTTCAGAAAAAAAGGAACTTATAAAGTACAATGTCAAGGAATTTTGGCCTATTTTACATTAGTTTGAGAGAAATTCGTTTGTTTTCCAGCGCACGAAAAGATAAACAACGTTGCTATGGAAACAAAAAAAACCGCAAATTTAAAGGTAAGTTAGTTGTGAATAAATCCCAAAAGCCTTTTACTGATTGTACCGTGTAATATTTCCATTCCAGACACGTACATACAAAAAAATAAATAAAATAAAACCAAAAGGAACACTTGGTGAAGAGTCCAGTCCTGCACCGGAAACTCTCTTCCCCAAAATACAAAACGGAAGACTCAGATCCTTTCAAATGAACAGACACTGGACAAAGATGGACAGCAGAGCCAGAATTACTGCAGGTAAATTGGAAAATCTCAAAACATCAAAGGCCAAGTCTCGGCCAAACGCGTGTTTTTGTTGTTTCCTTGGACAAGGCGCTTCAGCCATATTTCTCGCTTCACAATCGGTTCATGCCAGACAGGTGACCTGTACGCCGCCCGCAGCCATCTTGATTCTGGTCACTGGTGTAAACAAACGTGAGCTCCAAAGAAAATCTGAATAAACTGCTCAAATATCAGAACAGTTCTAATCTTTACTGTCTGCTGTGGTTCTGACAATTTATACAACAAGAAATTACATCGTGCAAAAGTATAGTTGAATTTTAAGACGCAAATGTGGCTTTGTTGTAGCGAGTTATGTAGAAAATGCTAGTAAATGATTAGCATTGTGATTAGCTACAGGTCAAACATAATGGAGACGAAGAAATCGTCTAACAATGGAAATACGGCATGTAAATGTCTGAAAGTTTCCCTGTTTGTGGTAAGTGCCGCACTAATTATTAATTAAGATTTTGTGTGATTTTGAGCTGGTAGCGCTTACTTTAATGAATGTCTTTGACAGTTAAAAGTCAGTGTAAAGTCGAGTAAAATCTGTTTAAAAGCTCGGAAATCTGCACTTACTGCCTTGTGAGACATATTTGGAAAATTCCTCCTGTCTTCTTTTAATTATTACCTTGTGAATTTCTTTTAAATTCACATGGTAATGTCCTGTGAGACGTTAGAGGCAAAAGCCAACATATTTCAGGCAACATTTGTGACCCAATTTTGCGTTAATAAAAAGGCAAAGCACAAAAACTCATTGTTTCCAATAGAAACATGTCTCCAACCAGCCACGATTTAATTAAATTCATGATATGTGACGTATGTTGGCATGAACCGATATGTACTTGCTGTTTGCCACAAAAAACATTTTTTTTAATTAGCCAATTTACTTCGTAAGACCAATTTACTACGATAAAGATTGTAAAAATGTGCGCATATTTATCTGCCTCGAAATATGTGCTAAGTAAAACCGTTTCAAAATATGATGTCATCTGTCATGATTGGCCCTCAAATCACAGTGCACTTGTGAAAGGAACGTTTCACTAGCAAGGACCACAACCTCAAGCTTGGATGCAGAAGTTTATTGGCGATCAAGAACGATAAAATGCATGAGAGTAGATGATCAATGCCGTTTTGGGGCTTCTAGCGATGAGGGCAGCAGGCTCCCGGGCCTCGATACCCCCCGACTAAAGGATAAGACAGAACAATTAGAAGAGGGTAGGAGGGAGGGAGGGGCACGAAATAACGAACACTGGTGTGTGTGACCAGGAAGCTTAAATAGAGTAGTCACCGGAAGGGGCGTGGATGAGGTGTGGTCCTGCTCCCGAACTTTAGATAACAGACTTATCTCCATTTTATTTTAGATCGAAATGATAAAATGCATTTGGAATAAGATGTAGTGGAAATGTACACATCACGTCAAAGCTCTGTTGCAATTTTCTGATGCCTTTTCAAAGAAAATATGCTGCTATGAACTAAAACAAGAAATTAAAAAAGACATTCAAATTAAGACTACAATGTTAATTTTACTTTCCCACTGCATTTGTTTAAGTTTGGCTTACGTCATTTTGTGAAGAGATCTTGACAAATGTTGTACAAAAAAGTCTTGATGGAGTTTTTAATTAATCAAAATAGCATCAAATAAAAACATGGAAGCATTAGTGGACCATCGGCAGAATAACTCTACGGAATGCCCTGTAATGGAAACAAAACATGAAAAGATGCACACTTGAATATGCAGTATAGGGATAAATGCTCTCTTTATTCAATCACGATTTCATGAATGAGATAGTAACTTTGAATCAACTTTAATGGGTCAGTTTTATGGATTACTAATGCGTTATATATGTGTCCAAGAATAATTTGTTTTCATTGTGAGTTGCTCTTTTAAGTCTTCATGTTCACACTTGCACATCAACCAGGACGAGAACAGGACCAAACCAAGTCTATATTAGGACCAAACCAGGGCAGTAAGTGTAAGCCTGGACCTGCACCTGTAATAATCCCTCTGAAATCACAACACGATCTAGAAAATTGCATCTGTAGATCACACTATTACGAAAAGAGAAATCTGTGTAATTAAATTCAGTGGTAGTTTATTCCAGAGAGCACTGATCTCCGAGTGGGAATTACAACTGCAGCTGTGGTAAATGTGGCCATGTTGTGATCGTAGGAAAAGTCCATTAAACATTCTGCCCAGTTACCCAGAAATACAGGCAAAAGAAATCTCAAAGCCAGCGGTCTCCGGGTGTGTTTTTACTCAAACACGCTCATGGATATTAACCCAAGCTATTTAAGAATTGTCACTATAAAGGACAATTCTCAGACGATATTTTAACAGTGCATCAGCAATGAGATAAAACGTGCCTGAAATGTCTTTGTTCACCTTCAAATCTGAAACACCATGAATGAACCATACAATTCAGTGTTTCAGAGATTACACTAGAGAATTCTGTTTTCTTTGTTTTTTTAAAAAGACAATTTTCAGTAGCTTTACACAGACCTTTTAAAAGTTTGTCAACAAAAATATTCTAAGTAGACCATAATATGATTTCATGGAGAAACTGGGATCATCATCAGAATAAAACAGAATGTGAAAAATCCAGATGGTTTTGCCAAAGTAAAAGCAAAAATGACATCAGAGCTGTTTTAAACAAATTCAGCATTGGATTTTACAGCATTTTTGAGTTTTAATAGCCGACACTTAATATTCATAGTGAAGGCAAAACCATGCTTTTTAAGTTTAACTAAACAAATACTTGTTTTAACTAATGGTTTTTCAGTTTATATATAACTATATAATATACGACAAGTGATCGCTTTGTGAAAGTAGTTAATTTTTCTTTAGTTTTGTAATAGAAATGTAAACTATTTGACATTTCATCCATTGAAATTTCAAGATGTTGCTTATTTGTGTTATACTTAAAACCCACAAGCATTTAGACCTGATGTCAGCTCATAATTGAAAATATCTTGTGATTTACTTCATTTTGCCTCCAGTCGCTTCCATTCTGTAATTTTGAACATTCTGATGGCATAGGATTTTAAAGAGTCTATACTCATTATAATTTAGCTTTAGTCTATATTATCAATCTACCATTTCTAGTGGTCTTGAAACTATGGTGGATTTTTATAGCTTTCCATTTGAAGGTCTCCTCTAGACATAAATATTCCATTAAACTAGAAGCTCTAGTTTGGTGGAATTGTTCCTCCCAAACAGACCAAATGACAAGTTAAGAAATTGTTTTGAACCAACATGAATTTGACCCTTTTATTATCATTTCATGCAGCCCTGATTATAAGCAAATATATATATTTAATTAATAGATTTTCAATTTCCCCACATATGGCATAATAGAAAGATAAGATTTTTGAACAAATGAATCCAACACTAACCAGAAATTCAGAAATGTTATAAGAGCAAAGACTTTAATGTTAGAGATGTTTAAAGTGAATTGCACAAAAATAATAACAGGACAGAGTTTTCATTTAAAGAACAAAAAATAAGTTGAGGCAATAAGTTAAAAAGGCGGAAGATGTAAGTTAGTCATTGGCCCCAAACATTTTCCTTTACAACCAGTGATTTTGAGATCTTTATGCACCAGTTGACAACCCAGGCACTAAATGTTGTGCTACAATCGGCAACATTGCACTGAACAAGAGAAGAACAAGTGAACACTCGGCACATGGTCAAGACATTTGGACAAAACAACTTTAAACAAGTGAATTTATCATTATTAACAAACAAAGACAACTAAATGTACACAGCTAACCTAAAATCTTACATAAAAAATGAAGGTGGACAATTTTATCTTAAATAATTAGTCGGATCTTTGACCCATGGATTTTAGTTTGAAAACTCAAATTCAATTCAGTTCGTTGTAGACCTAAATACAAAATAAAGTAAGCCAAAAATGACAACTACGCAGTGGAAAAGCCTTATAAAACCTACCCAAGTTTAAGTCTGATGGATCTCATTTGATCTGGTACCGGAAGTCTCTGAGGATGCGGTGAAATGGTTGGATTTTTATCACAGGTGACAAGTTCACCTGCAATATCTTTTGGGCCTTTAACCTCGCCTCTGTCACCGATCGCGACTCGTCCACTTTTACAACTTTGGCCCGAAGGTTTCTCCTGTCCCTCTCCTTCCAGCCGTTGCGTGTCTCTTTCGGGCTGCGGTGGAGCGGGTGCATGCCGTTACTGCGGTTCCACTGGTTGCTCCGCGTTTGAAGCTCCGCGTGAGTCTGTGCATCAAAAACGGGCGCAGAGTCCCCGATCAGCGCGCCATCCGACCTGGAGGCGGGGCACGACTGGGTTTTCTGACTGAACAGGGCCACTACGCCGTTCTGCAGCGGCTGAGAGGGCAGTCCTGACGGGGGAGGAACGAGGGAGAAAGGGGGGAGTCCAGCAGCAGGTTTAACAGTGGGGCTAAAGTTGGGTTGGACCTGGAGCCGGGCCGTGTGGTAGCCTGTCGGGCCCTCGATGTTGATGAGGCGCAGACAGGGCTGCACTGGGGTTTCCTGCGCTCGAACCGGGAGCCTGCTGAAGACAAACACCGGCCGGGGGTTCAGCCGAGGCTCAGGCGGACGCACGCCCTGGATCCTGGGGCGGCTCCGCTCACAGCTCCACGACGGATGCACATCCCTCTTTTTGTGCGGTTTCTTCCTCTTCTTTTTGGTGGCAGGTCGGGCGTTCTTGTTCGCCTGTCTGAGCATGTCTTCGGTGAGCGGCAGGGTCATGCAGGAGCGGTATCGGTAAACGTCTTTGCTCCGCAGGACGGTAGGTCTGTGGCCCTCGTCTCTCAGCTCCTGGAGGAAGCTCAGCAGGTTGTCCGTGTTGGTGAGGTCCCTGGATTTGGGGCTGAGGATGTGGAGAGCGTCCAGGATGACGTCATGTCCTGCTGAAGAGACCCGCGACCAGGAGTGGATCACTTTCTTCTCCTCGTTGGCGAAGGCCATGGGTCGGCTGACCAGAGGGCCTCGCACCTCCACCGACATCTTCATCAGCTGAGGAGAAAAGCAGAACACACATGAGTTTTCTGGAACTGAGATGGTGACCTATGCACACTGAGGAACAATTCCCTTTATTTTGATGATTGTACCAATCAAACTAAACAGCAGGAGAAAAGATCTGGAACAAGGAAATATATGACACAAACTTAACAAGAACTGGGCTCAACTAACAGTCTGGAACAAAATAGAAAAAAACAATTCACTCTGAAATTGAGGATAATTGTATTTGTTGGTGACGATAGAATGTCATGGGATGCATGACACTGTATTGATGCCATGTAGTTTTAGTCTCTCCTCCCTATCCTTTCTTTTGATCATTGGAAAAAAAAAACTTTTAAAAAATCAATCTCAATTTTCAATTTTTTTTGGTCTTTTCAAAAACAAAATAACTACTAATAGAAGTAGTAATGGACACAACCTAATTTTTAATCTGTGCCATTTAAAAATGTATAATTTTTCCTCCAGTCTCTTAACCTTCAATTAACCAAGCATAAAACCCATCCAGATCAATATCTTGTTCAAGACTGACCTGCACACGCATCATTCAAATATTTACAAATTTGCACTAAAATAAAACATTGCTGGAGACATAAATCGGACATTTAAAAGCAGACAACATTCATAAGATTCTCGTGTTTTTGTTGTTGTTTTTTAATAGAGCAAACTCCACACAAACAGAAAAATCCACACAAAGAAAGCAGCAGCTCACTCAACTTCAGTTCAGATTGAAAAGTGTTCCCAGCTCCAGG
Source organism: Rhinogobius similis (assembly GCA_019453435.1). Lineage (NCBI taxonomy): Eukaryota > Metazoa > Chordata > Actinopteri > Gobiiformes > Gobiidae > Rhinogobius > Rhinogobius similis. The sequence goes on from CM033630.1 coordinate 12,545,018, forward strand.
AGCTGCACAACTGAACGCTCGCCTCTCCAAATCAGAGGGACAAACTGTTAATCGCTATGGCAACAGCCCTAGTGCTAGTGGCGCTGCCTACTGTGCAAAGGAGGCCCCGGGGAAGACCCAGGACACGCTGGAGGGACTATGTCTCTGCTGGTCTTGAACGTCTTGGGGTCCCTCCGGAGGATGTGGAGGTGGTGTGTGGGCCTCTCTGCTCAGCTGCCTCTGCAACACGCCCCGAATTAAACGGAATAAAATGGACGGAACAGCATGGTTGACAGAGATGGGTATCATAAAAGATTTATTGATATTATGTCAGTATTTAATGGTACTATAATAATGATCAATTTCTCTGCTCTAGAACATAAATGCATAGTTTTTCAACTTTCAAATGTAAAAAAAAACAAAAAAACGATTAACTAGTAATGCCAACTATTTGAAAAGTATTGCAGCGCTATTTCATATAAAGGATAAATAAATGGCCAGCAGGTTTTAAGGATGTGCAGCTGACAGTCTGTAAAGTGTGTAAAATAGTTTACCAGATTACACTAGGGCTTTCAGCCTTTAGTTGTTTAGTTGATTAAGAGCAGTTTGTTCTTGAGTAGAATATTATTTCCAGAATATGGTGAACCAGATGATATCCAATTCCAAAAATACAGCTAAATGTAAAAAGTCTGTATCTGTAATATATAACGGTTTACAATGCTGCTAAATATTTAGTTTTGACATCTAAAAAAGGACAGGTAAACAGTTGTCGAAAACCAGATAAGCAGGTCACTGCAACTACGTTCACATTTATCACAGATACAGACTTTGGGCTCACACACAGTTAAACTGATTATGTTTTTGTCCTTAAACAAGATGTTTTTGAGTCCAAGTGTTGAAGAAAATAATTATTGTTCTGCAATTGAAGTGGCTTAAGTTAGTTAAGCTCTGCAGTCACAGCAACAACAGAGAAACTAATTTCACTTTACATTTCACTGTATAAAGTTGATTTGAACAAAACAAAAGCTCCACGGACAAAAATTTGGCAAAATAAATGTTTTATCAGTTGTGCTTCCTATAATTTTACCGCTCAAGTTGGAATGTTGTTAAGCATTTTTCAAATAAAAGTATGCAAATGAAATCACAACATCTGTGTCATGACATTTTCGTCAGTGAAGGCCAATGCACACTGGGACGCTATGCTGCGCGGCAAATTAGGCGCCTCCATTATTTTCTATGAGCGTGCACACAGCTGGTGTGCGATGGCGCTCGACCTCGTGCCACAACTGGAACTTGTTGAAATGGGAAGCGGCGCCGCGGCTGAAAACATGTTTTTTGCACTTCTCTGGTGATTGCAGACAAATCTCTGTTCTGTGACCGACAGAAACACCGCTAAAAACTTTGAGATGGATGCAGCAGCCGCAGAGCACAAATGCTCATCTCCTGTGATTCTCTTACACAGAAAACTCATCTCGCTAGATTCATTAGTAACCTGCTCAAACCACTCTTTCCTCTCCTCAATCAGCTAGTCTCATATGGTCAGTCATCTCCCCATTTCACTCATATATAAAACGTCCCAGCGTTGTTTTAAAGCCTTTTGCTATTACAGTGTGTGTTGACGCGCCGCACTTTGTGCTGGCCTCAAGAGCTCAAAACGTGAATTAAAATGTGACAAGCTGCTACAATCTAATATAAGTAACTGAGATATTTAGTTTTTTGTCTGAGATCAAAAAGAAGAAAAGAAAGTAAACCGAACCAGAAAAATAGAAAACTGCAATCGACGCTCACATGTATCACTGCTACAGACTTTGTGATCACACGCAGTTGAATTCATTACTTACTATCCTTACATAATGATTCTGAATCTGTTGGAAAATGTATTGGTCTATGGTTGAAAAGTCAGGAGGAATGTTAAGGTCTATTTATAAATGAAATTAGTGCATAACTTGTCTCCAAAAGTACTCAAGTACTCATGGAAGAACGATGAGAAATAAGAACTATGTTTACAATATAAAATATATATTATTTATTTTATTTTCAAGTAAAAAGGGGACGTGGCTGCACGATCTGCGGGTCAAATAACTGAGCAGCCGCTGTACGTTTATCTAAATCCATAATAGTTGTTAAATAAACAATTCAACAATATTGATTAAACACTGATAATTTTCTATTTTGTGTTGCCAAATTCTCCTGTGGAGACTGCTTATGGTAGAGAAATGAACATTCAATGCACAGGAACAGCTCCGGTGGACAGCCAACTGCACGCTCCTTCAAAACATGCGACATCTGTGGCATCATGCTGTGTGATAAAACTGAACATTTCAGTGCCCTTTTATTGTGGCCAGCCAAAAGCACCCCTGTGCAATATTCATCCTGTCTAATCAGCATCTTGATATACCACACCTGTGTGACAGCCATGGATGTATTAAAAGAACTGGATAAGGCACGCCCCCTGTCTGTGGTCCCAGATTGATTTGTGGCCGTGCGAGGTACTGCAGCCTCTTGGAACCAGCCTTTTTCTAAAATTGCACATTATAATTGCAGACAGTACTGAATTATTATCGGTATTTAAATAAAATAGAAGGAAATGTTCTTTTCTACTGTTTCTAAAATCACCTAAATGATTTTTTAAAGTTTTTATATGAAGTGACGTCACCGCAAACATGTGCGAGTCACGTGACCGAGCACGTCGGACGATACAAACAGAAGCACATGGAAAAGGCTCGACTAGCCACACATGTAAGTTGTATTTTATTTCATTTCAGACGCGTTCACGTGTGTCTAACATGAAGAACACAATTACAATCACACAAGCTAACGTTAACACAAAAACTTGCAGCTGCGTGGTCGTTCACGTCGCTCAAAGCATCATGGGGGATTGTCGTCACGTGGCGCCCTAAAGCAAAGATGGCAGCCTCCCTATCAGGAAGTAAAGCAAAGATGTCTCCGTATCAGGAAGTAAAGCAAAGATGTCAGCCTCCCTATCAGGAAGTAAAGCAAAGATGTCAGCCTCCCTATCAGGAAGTAAAGCAAAGATGTCTCCGTATCAGGAAGTAAAGCAAAGATGGCAGCCTCCGTATCAGGAAGTAAAGCAAAGATGTCAGCCTCCGTATCAGGAAGTAAATGCGGAAGTAAGAAATTTTTATGGGGTCATGCACCAATGAGCACATTCCATAGGGATAAACAGGGCGGCCATTTTGGGTTCATCTTCCAGGTTTTATTATAGTTCTATGGTGACAGCATGGATTATCTCGGCGAAGGAGAGGTGCTCATTTAGAGAGAATGTCTGTGACATTGGTGAACAATATTGGAGAGAAATGGGTCTTTTGTGTGTATAGAAAATGTTTGAGTTCAGGTCATGAAAAATGGGAGCAAAAACAAAAGTGTTGCATTTGTATTCTGGTTGACTGTAGGGCAGCTTCTCTTTTGACTTCAACCTAAAGATCAATTGCAATTTGTATGCCAATTTCACACTTTCCCAACAATTTACTAAAGCATTACTGTACGAGTTCAAAGTCATGCGTTATCTACTAAGGAAACTGCACGGTCACAACACACCACCGCGCAACCACCTGAGGACGCCGTACATTTGTTTTGGTCAGCTAACGCTTCATTTTTACACTTTGTGCAACCATTGCTCTAACCTCCATAAAAAGGCCAATATGTTTGGAATGAAGTTGAACTAGCTGATGCTAGTGTGAGGGGACAGCTATTTTACACAACAGGTAAGCTTTACTGAGTAGCAACGCGGTGACATGTCTATTTTTAGAAAAAGAAAGCATCAGATGTAGATTAACATGAAAGAGATGATATCGTCCTGCATCTTACTGCTCCAGTCTTTTTCAGGGCTTTAAATTCATCAGAGTGCCTTGGACGCTTTACTCACCTACACGGTACATCAGAGGTATTTTTTGGTCCTAATAATGTTGTCCAGTTGCCATTAAATTGGACCTCCCCACACCACCACCCACCCACCCAACCAAACAACCGACCCACACAGTCACACAAGCGCACACGCACACTCACACTCTAACATACAGGTGGCTGAGTACAGATAAGCCAGTTGACGAAGCACCATCAGAGGAGCGGTCTGCACCAGGAGCAGAGAGTCGCCCACAGCCACAGGACAGACTCAGAGCCCAGAGGAGAGCTGAAGCCCACACAAACCTCCATCAGGGGCCCATGAGCCAGGGCCCAGCAGCCACAGCCCACCACCGCTCCCGGTACACAGGGCTCCACAGAGGATACATATTAGGGGTGTTGAAAAAAATCGATTCCTAAGTCTTAAAGATTCTGAATGATTCTAAGTTTTCAAAAATTGATTCCGCAGCATTCACTGTTTGTCACGACAAAATTCCCCTTTTAAAGACGCGTTTTACATCGCCTGTAACTCAAAGCTTCCTGTGTTGTATTAAACACATTTAATAACACGTGTTATGCCTCAACTTCTTTAAAACTTTGCGTGTGCCTGGATTGTCTGTCTCCTCCGCTCCACGCACTGGGGAGGAAAAGGGGGCTGAGCGCACTGACGCTCGCACATGCACTGACCATAGACCGTAGAACACTGACACTAAAACATGAACCAAACACACAGGAAGAGCAGGACACTGACGTGAGATGAACAGGAGAGAAGCACTACACTACTCTCGCCGTGTTGTTGTTAGCGGCGGAGGACAGCTAATGCGCTAACTACAGCTACAACTTGTCAGAGTTAAAGGGCCAGAACCCCATTCTTCGTTAATAGGAAAATACATTCATTAGAAAATATTGATAGTTAACTTTGACAAATAGGCCTACTACTAATAATAATAAATATAAAGACAGATAAAAAAAAAAATCTTAGGAATTTTATTGAAAATAGTTCTTGAATCGGGAATAGTTTTTGAATCGAATCGGGACCCCAAAAATCGGAATCGAATCGCCATGGACTGAAAGAGTCACACCCCTAATATATATATATATATATATATATAGATAGTAAAATATATTTGATCTACACTTGACCATTTTCTAAATTTAAATGTGTTCCTTTTACAGCTTTCTGACGGTCACTGCTTTGCATACTATTTAAAGACTTAATTACAGTATTTTATGTAAATCCTTGCCTTGACCTTATTATTGACTTGAAATGAAGTGTTCTGAAATACTGCACAATCATATTTTTCAAGAGCAAAATTTTTGAAAAAGTTAATGGACAAGGAGCTACAACTCGTCATTTTGTAGGTCACCGGCGCGTTTTCAATTTTTTCTGTAAACGATCGTTGGAGCCCTTCGAGGTCAGCCAGTTAACTGTTGCGTTAACACAGTGCTTCTTTGTACAAGTTTTCATAACAGACCTCAGTACATTACAGTAAACGCAGAGCAGCAACAAGTCTCTGAACTGTGCACAACACGACTGAATGAATACGGTTTTGCTGCAATATTTTAGTGATTATGAATACAGCACTCTTTGTTACGTTGTAAAGTTGCTAGCGTTAGCCGCTTACCTTAGCTTGTGCAGGTAAAAGATCAATCGTTTTCCATCTCTAGCCAAAAAGTTGACCATTTTTTTTCCACAAACGTGAAATCCAAGTTAAATAAACAATGTAAAGCTTAATATTAGTTCATAAATACTGCAGTGTCACTTAGGCTTGCTCCATTTTAATGGGATAAATTAACTAATTTGGAGATTAGCAAACTTGTTTTCACTCAGAGTTAACAGTTGCATGCGGTGTTCACCCAGGCGCCCTCTGGTTGAGCAATTGAGTATTACCACATGGTAAACCGGGCAAGATGTCTTCACTCGGTAAAGCGTTTAGTTTACTACAGATCTGAACCTTATTGAGAGGGTTTTTGGGATGTGATGGAGAAGGCTTTGTGCAGTGGTCACACTCTCACATCAATAAAAGCAAGAGCCTGGTGAAAACTGAATGCAACACTGGGTGGAAATGAATCGTTTGACATTACAGAAACTCACTGAAACAAAGGCACAGCGAATGTGTGCTGTAATCAGCATTAAAGGTGTTCCAAAGATTAGTGCGAGTGAACTTTTTTTTTTTTTTTTCATCAACATCAATATACTACAACAATTATTTTTCATAGCTGATTTATAGTCAATGAAATATTACCTGCTGCTGGGAATTAACCTATTTTATCTTCTGAGAATCAGAATCACAACCTTTATTTATCCACAAGAGAAATAATTTTAGTTACAGACATACAACCGACCAGCAGAAGAAATAGGGTTATGAAAAATAAAGTTAGGAAAGCATCAAGCACCATCATACATTTTGACAAAATGGCCACCAGCGCTACCATTTAGCAGCCTTTCCGTGTGGAAGGTTGTGTTCTTGATAGTGACCAAGACCAAGGCTGCTTCAGGCTGTAGTGGGTGTTGGTTTTAGAGGATTAACAGCGGCTGCCGTCGAAGGAGCGGAGAACAGAGGCGTGGCCAAAGGAGTATAAATAGAGCGTTTGCAAAAAGCTGCTCAGAATTTAACGCCACAAAACAGAGACAAACAAAAAGAAAGGGAGGGAAATGGTTGAAAATTGAGAATTGGTCCCGTTTTAATTGTGCGAATGTTTTTTTCAGTATTCTGGTTTAATTTTGTTCTGGTCCTCAATTTTCTGTTCATTTAATGGAGTGATGTAATGGAATGTGTAAAATATAGTAATTTCCAAGTTCTAGAAAACCCAAACAAACCAATCAATTTTAAAATGTTGAATAAAAACCGGCATCATTCAAATATTGGTGCCTTTTGTCACAAAAATCAGTGGAATGAGATGCTACAATACCAATGTTGTGAGAATAGTTTTCCTAATACAGTCTGGTCATGATTACATGTAACATAATCAGTACCATTTTGAAAAGAGTTGGTTTGACATGGAATTTTTCAACAATCTCATGTTACGCCTCTGATCTTTAAAAATAAAGGCAAAAAAACAAACAAACCCTGAGAACAGGAAATGTGCAGTCTACTTTTTAACAGTGGTTCAAGATTGGTTTAATCCTGGATTTACTGGATTCTCCGGAGCCATTTTACCCCTCAATCCCACTACGACACCAAACCACGCCTGGTTGTTACACTAAGCCCCTCCCCCTTTTTTGCATGCTGTAACCATGGAAACAGACCATGAGCGCTGAAAACATTCTGTGGTGTCGAGTTACAGCTCCATGTCCCTGAAAATAAAGACGACAAGCTAAAATCTGTTTTGCTAACACATCAAATTGTGGCAATAGCCAAATGAGACAATAAGGTAGGGATGTAATATGTAATATGACAAAAACATGACGCACACCCCAATTTCACTACAACACCTTTCAGCTCTTTCGGGTCTACCACTTGTTGTTTTACTTTGTGGGTCAATGCTAATGCTTATTTTAAAACAAAGATAAAACAAATGCCTCCATTTATCAACACAGAAGTGTCCGCTGGGGAAGTATTCATCTCATTTGTCAAGTCTTTAACATGTTTTAAATACCTGCGTTTTCGCCCCCTTATTTTAAATGCTCATTTTGAAGTATCGCATAAATAACGGGAGGTAGCGGTATCGCATTTAGAACCCTTAATTTGCATAAACATTTATACCCTTGCTTCTGGTGGATTTCGCTTTATGCACATAACAGCGAATGCAAGTTTTGAACGGTGGAGACGCATTGTTGTGCACAGGCTAAAAACTAAATGTCTTTGCCAACTAATCATGTACCCGAAAAACATACTCGCTGTCTAATCTTCTTTAGAGGAGAAACTCATGGATAGTTTACGTTTGTCCAAAATTAAAAGTGTTGCTGTGTTCTGTGTTATTTTCAACTTAAGCGTAACATTTTGACAATGATATTCACCTTATTCCGGACGTTGCCGTCGGCGCCCCCATCTTTTTTACGTACTAATCACATCTATTAGTTCTGTTGAGCAGTCGAGCTCAACAGAAAATAAGTTCTACATGGACTGAAAAGCTGTTTTCAGGCCACCCAGAAAATCGTTGCGTTGCTGACTTGTTGCACGTGTACATTTAACATTTTACACAACTCAATCTACTTTATGTAATATTTGAGCGGCGAGACTTTTCCCTTCGTTCACCACTTGCATGAACGGACTTCTCGCCAAACCAGAAGTGCGTTTACCACAGGAGTGTGGATCTGTGCCAAAAAGAGGCAAAAGTGGACGGAGCAGAATAAGGTGAATAGGCAACAGCCTTTTGTTTGGACATAGAACGTGTCTAATAGCACTGTTAAAGTGTTAATAACCTCCTAAATTCTGGACATGGTGAAAAGGTATGCAGCTTTTATGTTGCAACTTACGTCAAAACAAGTTCCAATGTTTGTGAATTTTGATCACTGACAATGGCAATAAATCTGATTCTGAGTTAACAGCTAAATTACACAGAAAGTGCATATAGCAAAATCAAAACAAGAAGACTGTGCACGGTGCGCCCTCTGCAGGATTAGCAGAGTCACAACACAGAACAGACAGGCGGCTCCCATAAGGTGGCCAACACCCAGATACTCAAACACTCAGATGGAAATGGAACTACATTTTCATTTATTATTCACTTTACTTATGTGAATTTAGATAATATGCGTGGAAACACAGTTCTTGACTTCTACATGCAGCTGGCTGTTCACTGCCTGTGAACTAGTGACTAGTGCACAGTAGTACAATGAGTTTGCCCATTTTAAAATACATAGCCAAGTGAAAATTCATTGCACAGAGCCAACCAAATCCACTCATGCCAAAATAAAAAGTTTCCTCCTCTCCATTGACAACTCCACCATGTTCCCCTCCCCTCAGGTCCAGAGTCCGGTTGTCATTCTTGACAGCTTTCTATCCTTTTCAGTCACGTGCAACATTAACGGCCTTCGCACCACTTTGCTTTGTCAACGGCCTCTTCACGCCCCGTCTTGACTACTGTAACTCACTTCTTTCTTGTCCTGCATTTAAAATTCTGTAATAAACTACCAACTGGTCCACAATTCAGCGGCCTGCATTGTTGTCAGATTTCCCTAATCACACCAGATCAGCCACATCCTTCAGCAACTGCACAGGCTTTCTTTCAAATTCTCCAGTGAATTATCGAGACTGTACTTTCTACCTCTTTTTTACTTTTCCGATCTTCTCACCTAACCAATCCTCATGGCTTCCTGCATTTGTCCTCCTCTCTGTCCCCTGTGCTCATCTTGTCACCAGGGGCAGGGCTTTCAGCTGCTCTGCCTCTCCGCTCTGAAACTCCTCCCAACAGACCTCCGCAGCCCTCTATGCTCAAAGCAAGCCTCAAACAAAACCCACCCAGCATAGTTTTTTGCTTTCATTTTACTGTTCTTTTGTGTATCCTTGATTTGTGTGTTGTAGGTTGCATTTGTTTTTGTGTCTTTTAATCCTTGAATGTCAACATAGGCACAGAAAAATAAAATGTATCACTAAGAAAGAAGCACACTGATTAGCTGCACAATTAATCCAAATCAAAATTACACATTTAATTAATGCAATTAACAAACTGCAAAGTGTTGCAATTTTTTCAATTAGCATCATTGTAATCATCAAAATATCCTGCATAAACACTCCCAACCCTGTAGTTAAGACTGGTAGAACATGTTCTGAGATGCATGCGATTCTTTTTTACTTCATTAGTTCATAGACATAGTCCAGTATTTTTGTCAATTCCTACATATGGACTTTGAACAGAATCCCATAATTAACACATAAATTGCAAATTGTGCCGTTCTAACATTGATTCCAGGGTAAAGCACGAGTGGCCTATATGCACCACCAAATTCAAGCAGGTTGAGATTCCTTTTACATCTTTGTTTAAATAGAGAAAAGAAGACACAATAGACATGGACAGGTGACAATAGAAAGTGTGAAGCGCAGCCCAGACAGTGGAGAGGAAGTCTCAATGAGGCAGTGGATCAAACAGGGTTTCAATGAAGCCAGTGCCAAAGGATTTAAAAAATCTCAGGTGGGTACTTTAACATAAGCTCCACCCACAAAAAGAGACTGAATAAAGCCATGTGTTTACGCAGCAAAAGTTGTCACAAATTTGCAATATTTTAATATTGGATGGCCACTCTTCTACGCAACAAGCTGTACCGCTTGAATTCTCACGTGTTTAGGCCTCATATATACATACATTTATGTACTCAACAATCTGTTCAGTTCAAAATATGTAGAATTACACTAACTTTAATTTACATGGCCCAAGAAAAACATAGGTCTAAAAGGGATCTCCAAGATGTAAGCAGAAAGTACAATTACTTCTGTGGTATAGTGCAATGCGTCATGAGGGAGGAAATGCCGTGTAGGACACAAATGCGTGAACTGCAGCTTTCAGTCGTTCACACCTCATCTTTAAAATCTAAATGCAGATTCAGCACTAATCTAAGGTTTTCCTGAGAGCTTTTCTGTTTAAACCAAACCTTTTAGAAGTTTATTTCCATGTTTTGCGGGAAAAAAAATGGGGGAGGGGAGTCACTGTTGTGCCAGGTGTCAGAGCGTCACATTGGGGGATGGGCCCTGCGGTTCCAGTTAGAGCCATTTAGAGATATTTGAGTTTAGGGCTGCAACAAGTTATTCAATGGAAAAATAATCATAATCATAATGAATCAATTAGATGATTGCTACCTGATCTAAACACATGCTCCAAAAATGCCATGAGCTGAGAGGAGAGTTTTTAAGACTAAGGCAGAATTATACATTTATAGAAAAATGGCACGGAAAATGTGTATGTTAAGTAGTTTTTATTTAAAAAGAACAACTATTATCTCTGTCAATGCCTAATCAGGATGTTCACTTTAGCTTTATCTGGGTTAAGCAGGATGTCCTCAAGCAGGATGTCCTCACTTTAGCTCTATCTGGGTCAAATTCCATAAAAATCTCATTGTTGTGGGCCTTTTCTATTGTAAACAACTTATTGATTTATCAAAAGAAGAATTGGTGTAGATCAACCAATTAGCAGAATAGTTGTTGAAGCTAAAACCTTTTTTGTCTCCCAAGGCTGATTCAGTCTGTTATGGAAGTTCTGGCATTGGAGGAATTTCAAGGTTAGTTTACTCCGACTTCCAAGCAAAAAACAAGTATAAACCCTAAAGAAAATTGTAGGGCTCAGCTGTCTTTTCAAATGAAACACTCAAAAAACAAAACAAAGAGATAATGGGATTTTTGACGCCATGTTGTTTTAACAATATCCATCTCCAAAAGTAATACTGCCATAGCACTCAACAGTTCTACAAACTTGCTTTTCTTTTCAACAAAATGTAGTTATGTTTTAAACAATTGCCAACTCCCAACTGTAGTTTAAAAGTAAAACCAACCACACAAGCAAAGCCACAATGACAAGAAGAGCGGGGGAGGGGAGGTTGTGTGATGGGTGTGGTGGTGGGGGAGGTGCTAAGAGAAAGACAGATTCTAGGGGGGTTGTCAGCTGTAGCAAAAACATCTGTAAATCCTGGCGCTTACAATTCATTAATGGCCAAAACCAGGTTGAACCAAATCATTTTGAAGACTACACTTACACTTTGAAAAAAGCCAAATTGCTCAGTGACACATTGACCTAAAGTTAACTGCTTGTGGTGGGTCACAGTCAGACGCAGCTCAGTTTTGAGGAAGTGGGTATGGATTTTGTAACGTTTTAAAAAGGACAAATGTCAATTTGCTTTGTTTTGAGCTTTACAATATGTTATAAAACTCCCTCAACAAAAACAAAGTATGTTGCTTTGTTCACACTTAATCCCAGTTTTGTCTTGAGTGCACAGAAATCCCTGTTTTGATGTTATGCAAACGGAACATAAACCTAAATATTTTACCTGCTGATGTTGCTTTATTTCTCTCTGGGTGGAGTCTGCATGTCCTCCCCGTGTTACCGTGGGTTCTCTCCGGGTTCTCCGGCTTCCTCCCACCGTCCAAAGACATGACTGTATAGGTTAATTGATAACTCTAAATTGTCCCTAGTGAATGAATGTGAGAGTGAATGGTTGTCTGTCCTTGTCTCCGTCTCTGTGTCAGCCCTGCGACGAGTTGGCCACTGTCCAGGGTGTACCCCGCCTAAGGCCCAAAGTCACTGGGATAGGCTCCAGTCACCCGCGACCCCTAACGGGAATAAGCGGTAGAAAATGAATGAATGAATGAATGAATGAATGTTGCTTTATTTGTTTAGTTCAGTTGCTTTTGTCATGTTTGCTTGTTTGTTTTCTTTTTCCCAAAGTACTACCAGATACTCTCCCAGTAGTACAGAAGGACATGTTTATTTTTATTTTTTTTACTGTGGTGTTCACAACAATTGCATGTCTATTAGAATGCCAGTCATGTTGCCTAAGGGCTTAATTTGTTTATTTTTTCATTAGTTAATTCCCACTGCTGACCACAGAGGGCACTCCAATGCCTAACACTGTACTTCAATGAAAATGTTGTTTAAAAGTGTTTTCCAACTACAGACCTCATTTTAACTAAGACACGTGAAACACTTATGACACGTAAACAAAAAGCATGTTTTAAAAGGGGAACTGCAGCTACAATCATGAATTAAATGTTCACTTTAAAGTAAAACAGACCATGTTGCTAGTGTAGATAAAACGCAACACCCCTCCCCCACGAAAACATTCTGTGCCCAACCCCCACCGCTCAACCCGACTAGTGCAACGAACAGAGGCCTGGTCTGTCTTCCGTGATATGAACACTCACTGCACCGCTATACGTCAAGACACAAATCGAGCAATTCCGCTAACAATATTCAGTCTGCGGTAAATCAGTAGTAGTAGAGCGAGAAAAAAAGACAGGCTTAAGTTTCTTTCTACGTCTAAACATATAAGCTTACCCGTAACTTTGGGACTGCTAGCAAGGAAATGCTAGCCAGAAATAACGTAATGCATTTGAGGTAGGGGTAGACAATATATCACATTTTAGATAATATTGTGACTGTTGTTAAGATATGCAAAGTTGTATATAGAGTATGCCGTTCATAGGAAAAAATGTGAGCTGATTACAAATTTTAAAATCAACGTTCAAGTATGGGTAAAATGTGATATTTCTACATTTTGTGAAGTTTTACAGACATTTCACATTTGACTGATTATCAGACAATAACTAAAGGCATGTTTTAACTCATTTCTGTTGGAGTGACGTAATACTGTCTGAATATTGTTATTGGGACACTTAAAAGAATCAAGATATTAATATTTTGTCAATAGCGGCCTGCCCTACTTTGAGGTAAAAGAAATCACTGAACTAAACGAGTTCCTCTTGCTCTGAGCCACATGCAACAGTTTTAATTTTCTCCAGATTATGAAGTCAAAGGTAGAACTTGACTTGACACAGAACTAGAACATACACAAGTTGAGGATCTGATCGGTGAGCCTCTAACGCATACAAGTACTTAACGTGGAAATGACGAGCGCTTCAAGAGACAAGTGCAGCGACTACAGGGTATATACAGGGATCCCAATGTCAATTCTGAAGACTTTTTCGGACATCTTTAAGACCATATGTAGCAACACATGTAGCATTTTTTTAAACTACAAACACAGCCCATATTTAGGAAAAGATTACATATGTAAGAAATTATTGTAGTTTATTGAAATTAAAATAAATCGTATACAATGTCAATAGTATACTTAACTGTGTGGTCTTAGCATTTACAATTTCAACTAAAAGTGAAAGTAATGTAGTGAATGTAAAACATACATACAAATATACAAAAAAGGAAGACCACGACCCGGGCTGTAGTCAAAATGGGACTGGTTGAACGCTCCTTCATGTACAAATGAACGGTGAGGCAAAATCTTCATATTAAAGTCTATAAAATGTTTATTTCATTACATCTATTCACCTTATTCTGCCCCACCCAGTTTTGCCATTTTTTTACCACAGAAACGCACTTTTGTTGTAATCGCACTTCCGTTTGACGAGAACTCCGTTAAAGCTAATGACAAACGAGGGAAAAGTCTCGCCGCTAAAATGTTACATAAAGTAGATTGATTTGTATAAAATGTTTAATGAACACGAGCAACAACAAGTCAACAACGCATCGATTTCCTGGTCAGTCTGAAAACGGCTTTTTAATCCATGTAGAACTTATTTTCTGTTGAGCTCGTCTGCTCCATGTAAACTAATACAACGGAAACAACACGGCGGCGCGTACGGCAACTTCAGGAATAAGGTGAATATTATTTATCTGGTCTGCTCACTATAGTCACAAGTAAAAGAGGATGTTTGGTGATCCCAAGATGCTCACCAGAAATCTCAACTTAAAGTCAGGTAGCCTTTAGCTCAGATGACAGTTTTACACACCAATTATCATCTAAATTAAAACACCAAAAGGTTTACACACTCAACAATGATTCTTAATGAGGCTTTGACTTCACTTAAACGTGGTCGACGAGTTGGTACAAGCTGCCAATTTCTGGATTTTTCATTATTTACATTTTGCGCAGGCTAAAGCTAACGGCAATAGGGAAAATACATGACACTACAGCGTGTCAGTGCTTCAAATCATACCAGACTAGCCGCATTGCTAAGTGCATCGGAAAATGAGAGACTAGCTAGTAGATAAATGTATGAGGCCCAAAACTGTTTTTTTCGAGTTGTCTGCTCACAGCCAATCACAGCACAAATCGAGGCTCTGCGCTCTCATCCATCTGTGAGAAATAGATATTAATAAGAGATAATATTAACTATAGGCCTTAATGATGCCAAATACAGTCTCTTGGCAAAAGTAAACCAGCTAAAAATAAAGCTAAAAAGGCACGCCATCAAATCTTAGCACTTCCTGTCCAATTCTATGAGGTTTTCAATTATGAAGTTATCAATACTGGTATCGGCACATCCTAGATTATGGAACAGACAAGTCACAGGTGAATAATTATAGACAATGTGTTCAAATCTAACTTACGATGTAACCACTTCACCAGAACAAATGTCTGTTTATTAAGGTCGGCATTTGTATATGAATACTAACACTAAACCGGACAATGTAGGCAAACCAATTTGAATCAAAAGTATATAGTGAATGCATCCTTGATCACAAACATGTTAAACCGCACTGACTCTAGAAAGAGGAGTATGACACGGTTCTGCCTGGTCTCCCCTTTTATTCACTGTGTTTGGAATCACTGGCTGAATATATATTCTAACTGCACAGTGTAACATTTACGCTCATCTTGTTTTTAGTAATGTTACAATTTACTAAATGGAAAATACAACATAATAAATAATTATTCTTAACCAAGCCAGTAACTTCAATACGTGCGATACATTTTCTTCCTAGTATTGGCCAAATGACAGCATACAAACTGAATATAAACCTGAAATTCTTTCCAACCAATTTCTAAAATGTTTGGGTTAGGTGTCTATGAGAAGTCAATCATTTTATGGAATAAACTATATCCTGCTTTTTACCACGATAAAGAAAGACCTTGAATAATGGAATTCAATCTATCTGTACGCCCTTGTGCTGATAGCTGAAGGTCACTATATCCTGTGCTCACATTACATTAAATGCTTGCCTCTCCCTCGAGTAAGGGCTGATCAAGGGAGGCAAGCCCTTTGTTATGCTGCTCCCAAAGCTTGGAACTCTGTTCAATCTGAAATGAGGCTGTCTTCACTGAGAGGTTTTTGATCTATTAAAAAAATAAAATAAAACAAACAAAAAACACGGAAAAATTCTATGAAAATTTACTTTTATTTTAAAAAGTAGTAGTAGTAGTGTAAACATTTTTGTACTACAATTCCCACTATGGCCCAGCTCACTCTTGAAAAAGGGGCACCAAATTCAATGCTTTTTTAAACCTGCTAATAAAAAGGTAAATAAATAATTGGAAAATAAATTAACGCTTGTGGAGTGGTACTGCAGCCATTTTGTTAACACACACTGGAAGGGTCTATTGTGGTTGCCAGGTGCCCCATAATTGTGCGTTTTGGGACTGTCACTTTGGGGCTGTTCACAAATACTGGACTGATCAGTGTAATCCCTTATTCCTTCAGGAGTGATTTACTGTAGAAAATGTTACGGTAAGGTAAATCCTCTAGAAAAGCATCTTTCATTCAAAATGTATTTTCAAAGCGATGAAGTTGGTATTGTCCATCACAATGGGCATACTGGGCATATCCAACTTAACTTCAGAATTAAAACAGCAAGCAGTGATAAAGGGACTACATGTGACCGAGGAAGGGCACACATTAGTGGGAGGACTGCATATCAACCCTGGCTTGAGACATGAAACAAAATTGCCACTGTCACTTTTGAGATATATGGTTCCAACCAATTATAGTAACTTTGCAAGGGGCGCTGGAGGGAATTTTTAAATAAAGAAGTCTAATTTCCACATAACAAAGGACAGGTCTTCAGAATAGACAAACCCCTCGTTTGCAAATATCTTCAGATTTAGACGGACCCAAAGTTACGAGGATTTAAAATTTTTCAAAATTGCTTTTTCGTTAAGGGCTCATGACCACACCCTGAGACCTATGTAAATTATTTTAACAACTTTTGATCCCAGATATGTTCTGATTGCTGCTTCAGTTTGGAGTCAGATAAAAATCCTCAGAGAGGTTCATTCAAACACAGGGATAGGATTATGAACATCCCAAAGGTTGATCCACAATGACAGATACCCTGTGTGGCTTAGGGTGAGTCCACAAACTTTTTGGCCCCTCTTGATTCCAGACACTTTATGGAGCGACCAAGTTCTGTGTCCACAACTAAAAAGTAGGCTCTGCCCCCTCCTAATCCTAATTGTCCAGAGGGGTCTTGTGTCTTGTAACGTAAAATTGTTGGAGACTTTATGTAAATTAAATTTGTGTCAACCTCTAATTTTGCGCCAATTTTCATGAGCTTTAGAGCATTTTTTGGCTGTTTACTTGGTGGAAAGGAATAATAACAGTAATCATTTTTACGCTCAAACCATAAAAACTAGAACGACACGACTTTGTCACATTGTTCTTCATTAAAAACACTCTGTAAACATTTTCAAGTCTAAACAAACACTTTATTTTATAATATTTATATTTTATAAATCATTTAAAATAGAATTTTAAAGGGGTGCCAGAGAGTCATTTTAAAACATACAACCTTAATTTGCATCGTAGAAAAGGTTTCAAAGGTTGTCATCTGGACTTTGCTTTGAAAATCAAGACGTTTCAACTTCCATCCAGAAGTCATTTTCAATCAGTAGAGCTGGTTTGAGAACTCTGGCTTATATGTCACTCTGATCTGTGAAAGCCCTGCCCACTGGGAGGAGTCCCTGATAATGGCCAGTCTTTGTTTTTTGTTGCCCTGTCTAGTTTCACCTGAAACTAATCTTTGTTATGTTAGCCTTTTGTTCTATTGTCTGCTGGCTGTAGCTCACTTGTCACTGTTAAAAGGGAAATTAGTATGCCATATTGTTATGAGCCTTTAAACATGCTCTTGACTGCCTTAAATTTGCCATCTCATGTTTTGAAACAAAAAAAGAAATTATTATGTTGTTACTGTAAGGAATTGATTGCACTGTTCACTAACACACTGAGTTCATCCAGCCACAGGATGGCGCCTCGCTGGACAGCAATACACTCTTATCAATGCTGTTCAAAACACGAGGTTCAGCCCAGCAGCAGCAGCTAATGTGTTTAGAAATGCTCAGAACCAGTCTGGTGATGATTTAAGGACTAAAAACAGCAGAAGATTATCTGATAAGTGACATAGATGATCCGAAAATACGTCAGAGGTAGATGGAGGACGTTTGTTTGACCCACAGAGGGGGGAGGATTTTAAAATGACTACTCTTCAAAACAACGTGAATGCAGTGGAATGCTACTCCAGGTATGTTTTTGATGACGGAACAATGTTAGAACAAGATTAAAAGCTAAAAAAAAAGTCACTGTAGTAGAATATGTTCCCTTTAAGCACCCGATTAAGGCTGTCAGAGATCTTTGCTAAATTGAATCTTAAACCAACATTTCTGTTTAAAGACTGGTTCTTTCTATTCACAAAAATGGCTTTCTTTTCTCCTCTTTCAAATAAATTCTTCTCTCTGCTTAAAATCTTCACCTCATTGTCTTCAAAAAAGGAGTGGTTTGCTGCTTTCAGGTACAGATGGACTGCACTTTGTTTTCCCCCTGTTGTTGATCTTCTGTGTCGGTACAGCCTTTTGTCAAATTAATTAATTTGCATATTGTTACCTCAAGCTCACAAATCTGCTTTGTGCTCCATTGGGTCCATACAGACAATGTTTGTAGAGGACAGATATTTCTATATAAAAAATGCCATATTGAAAATTCAACATGGCCATGTACGACGTTCCTTTTAAAATCAAATTGATCATCTTTAATCACACATTAGTTTTGCGTGTTTTATCACTTTTGATGGGTTTTCCACAAAAACTATTGGAGATGTCAAAAGATGAGAATATGACTTTTTAATTCCCGGCTTTGATACAATATAACAGACTTCCTGTAGGGTTTAGGGCCGAGCCACAATTTTTACGTCACATGACCCATTTTTATGCTAGGTTTCATCTACCCACGTTGACCGTTTTTCAGGCAGAGCTCTCATTGGCCATAAATCAATTTTTGAGCCAATCAAACTCTGTATATGGGCCCAGCGGTGAGGTGATATTGACAAAAATTACTATCTCGATATTCTCTCTGAGTATCTCGATAACAATATTCAGGCAATATTTTTGCAACCACTAAAACGTGTTTGATTCATTGTATTACAAGGCATCATGTATTTTTGAATAATAGGGTCTTGTCTGGAGGAACTCTCTCTACACTAGATGAGCCACCTTCCTTCCTCTTGAGTGGTTCTGGCTCCAAATGGATGTGTCAGTCGTGGACCATCTGCAGCCTGTTCGTCCGCAGGAGTAGGATCTCTCCTTCACTGTGGTTCTCCCTGAGGTTACTACTTTTTCCCACAGGGTTTTTTGTAGTTTTTCCTTGTGGAGAAGAAGGGTCAAGGACAGGAATGCTCTGGGACAGTTATACATTTGCGAAATTCTCTTGAACTTTGTTTAAACTGCTTTCTACCTGTGGCCCATCAAGGCAACTATTATAATTTTGGGCGCTACAAAAATAAATTGAATTGTCTATTATAATATAGAGTTAAGTTACATACAGTTAAAATCCAAACATATTTAAATAATATAAAGAACATTAGCGGAAGAAAATAAACCCAAACCACCACCACCGCGCTAGAGATGTAGAGCCCTCTTGTAAATGTGGACGATGGGTTGGGACCAGCTGACACTCTCTGGATTATTAAGAATATGTGTGTTTTGCAGGCTAATGCTAACAGCTGTAAGGAAAATACATTAAACAGGATTCGCTCCGGAATCCTACAAATTTTACTGGACTATAGCCACGTTGCAAAGTGGTTGATAGCGTGAGCTTTGAACGACCCGTCCGCTTATCTAGATGTATATGTCTTCTTCCTCCAGTTTTTCTCATGTTGCCTCCTCTTGTATCTACTTTCAACCTGTTGTTGACGCCTACTAGAGATCCATGCCGCTACTCCACACGTGCTCTGTGCGCACTGTAATGACACAAGGCACAAAACATAGATCACTGAATAGTAAACATGACGATTTTAATACAGTCCAAAATGTAAAGGCAAATGGATTAAACCGCGTAATTCCTATTGCACCATGTTGTTTTTTGTGTATTTAAAAGAAAACTTAATTATAGTCTTTGGATTACGCTGATTAACGACGGCAAACGTTAAAGAAAAACTTGCTTGTGGACTGTAGACCGTTTATGTAAATTTTTCATGCTGCTTATGGCAAATGCACATATATATTTGGATGGATTGGACACACATCGTCTTTTGTTCTTTACATTATTGGATTATTTCAGTCTGTGGAGGAATAAACTGCACATAAGGTAGCTTGGAGCTGAACTGCTGCAGTGCCATGTGTTCTTTGTTATGATAGTTGCCTTCTCTTTTTGTATTTAAAGTTGTGCTGACTTTGTTTTTAGCTGGTTGTGAGAGGTGAACCAGTGTATTAGAGATGCTGGATTATGTGCATAAAATGCGTTTTACAATGTGTGTTGTATATGATTTGGCGATGGACTCATTCATCATATTTCAGCTAATTAACCAAAAGTCTCTAGCATTCTATGTAATATAATGGGAGCCTTTGGTGTCTTCTGAAACCATCATGAAATGAAATAAAATTGAAAACAATCGACACACCAACAAAAATGTACAACCTTAGGTCTTTACACTGTGATGTTTTGTTTTTGAGCATTGGCCAATCTGGTACATGAGGTCTCACTATAGGCCCACTATTATTGCCGAAAAACAGTAACTAAAATGGAGTAGAATACTGGAATTTATGCTATTGTTCTCAAAATTTGCATAATTTATTATGTATTTTCTCATATATTTTATACTCTAGATAGAATAAGAACCAATGAAGTTTACTACCATTGTTCTGATTTATTATATATTAAGTACTGAGTGCTTCATTTGAAAGCGTTAGCCCGCACCCCGCATATTGAGCTTTCGGCTCAGCCTCGCTACCATCGTTCACAAAGCCATATTTGATAAAGTCCGTACTTGCGCATAAACCTTGCCTTTTGAGGGGGACTGGCACCCCTGTCGTCGTCATTTGTCAGTTTTAAAAACTTGTCCATAACTTAAGCCCAAAACTCGCAGCATGTCTTCTTCTGCTGCTTGTTTGATCATGGTAAACCATGTCTGGTGTCTTATTGCTCTTAGTGGTTGGAGACTGTACTACACCTGATGAACATCAAGGAAAGCATATTCCAAGTATTTTGGTGATAGGTGCGGGTTTGCGGCCCAATGGTGCAATTCTAGAAATTGTCTTGCGGCCCTATAGGTGGCGCTCACGGCCCTATGGTTAAGAAACCCTGCCCTAGATTTCAGTATGTATGAGTGTTTTTTACTACCAATTATGAACCTTTGAGTCACACAAATTTCAAAGTCCATGTTAAAAAAAAATCTCCCACTCCAAATTATTTACTAGAATAAAAGGAACACATACAACAGATCACAACTAGGAAATGGCAACAAGAGAAGCAAGCTTCTTGGTGAGAAGATCACAACTATTGCTGTTCGCAAATGGAAGCAATAATAAACAACAATTTATCATCCGAGGTCTTGAGCTCTACGCAAGATCTCATCTCGTGCAGAATCTTAAATCCTGGGAAAGCCCAGAACCACAAGGAAGGAACTCAAACTGATTAGGAGGCAGCTGGGACCACTGTCAGCACGAAAACCATTGGCAACACATCGTTGTAATGGGTTAAATGGGTCCTGCAGAGCTCACAGAGTTCCACTGCTGAAGAAATCCCATGTAAAGGCCCATTTACAGTTGGTTAATGAACATTTAAACCACTCTCAAGAGGCATGGCAGAATGTGTTATGGTTAGACGAAACTAAAATTGAGCTGTTTGGCATCAACTTGACTCGACGCGTTTGGAGAAAGGAGGTGGCTGACTACAACCCAAAGAACACCATCCCAACAGTGAAGTATGGAGGGGGAAACATTATGCTTTGGGGGTGTTCTCTTCCAAGGTGACAGACTTCACCGTATACAAGGAAACATGAACAGAGCAATGTACTATAACATTTTGGGCAAAAACTTCATACCATCAATGAGGTCACTGAAGATGAATTGTGGTTTGGTCTCCCAGCAAGGCAATGACCCATAGCACACAGCCAAAGCACCAAAGGAGTGGTTCAGGAAGAAGCACAGAGTAGCTTATCTTAACCCCATTGAAAATCAACTGATTCAGTTCTATGGAGAAAACTGAAGATCCGTGCTTCCAGTAGGCAACCTCGGAACATCTAGGATTTAGAAAGAATCTGCAAGGAGGACTGGTCAAAAATTCCCAGAGAGATGTGTGCGAAATTGGTCAATAACTATAACAAACGTCTGACTGCAGT
Source organism: Rhinogobius similis (assembly GCA_019453435.1). NCBI lineage: Eukaryota > Metazoa > Chordata > Actinopteri > Gobiiformes > Gobiidae > Rhinogobius > Rhinogobius similis. Next base: position 12,566,852 of record CM033630.1, read on the forward strand.
AATTGCGAACCATGGTTATGCAACAAAGAACTAAAACACTATCTCACTTGGGAGTCAAACACTTATTTCCCAATACAAAACACAAATAAAATTATAACTATTAAAAACAAAGGTTTTGTTTTTAATAGTTGTTTTTGTTCTATCTGTAGAGTGTAAAATAAATTTAAAAATCTCTCACTCTTTTGGAAGTACTGGAAATCACAAAATTAACAGGGGATCAAATACTCATATGAAAAGCTCCAGGCGATCCAGGTGTTTTTAAATTTTTTTATTTTGACATCTTTGAAAATCAAGATATGAACTATACTGAGGTTCCACATTTCTCTGACGTCCTTCTCAACTCATGGAAGCAACAGGTTTAAGTGAGAGAAACCAGCAGTGCAGTGGAAGAGGCAGGTACCTCGCAACCTCTGTCCTTATGGGCTCTGTGGTTGGGATGAAACCATGTAACTATTCCACTTATTTCAAAGTTAACATAGGAGCCACCATCTTTTTCCCGCTTGTTTATACCCTTCCAGTGTTTATCTACAAAACATTGCGTTCCATTAGCCTGGTACAATTCCATGTTTTAGCACCAATGCATTTTCAATGGAGTACTTATCACAGTCAAAAATAAAAATCAGAAACTATGAAAAACCAGGGCTACTTTCAGGACCGACAACCACTGGACACATGTGAGTAACCCCAGAGCCTAGGTAAAAAATGTTACCACGTGTAGAAGTGTTTTGTGTAGTTATTGTTGGTGATTAGCGCCAAAATCAGCATACATGCTAACCAGAGGTTTCGTTAAGAGATAATCCGTCATGAGCCATTTTTTTTTATCTGTCATTATATTTTTACTGCATGTGTGTGACAGGTGGTACACGCAGGGCTTCTGGAACTTTTAAACGCAATAACAATAAACCCCTCTTTTGATATAAAGTCATATTTCTACAGATGCAAGAACTTATTTGTATTTCCTCCTTAAAGGTCCCATATTCTGCTATTTTCCCCTTTACACAGTCTATCCTAAGGGCTTTGTTGATAAAATTTTGCATTGTGTAATATCAATAACATAACAGTTTCCAAAAAACACCCATTTCATGGACTGCCCCCCCTCCTTGCAAAAGCAAATGGCTTATTCTGAGATACGACCCCCCCAGAGAGCCGTCTGCCTCCCCCGCCCAACCCGCGCGCCTCCCCCTCCCAACCCGTGACGTGCCTCAGAGTGAGCGTGCCTCCCCCGCCCAACCCGTGACGTAGCCTAGAGCGGAGATGGTGGGCGTGTGTGGCGTGCTCCGGTAAACAGCGATAAACGAACACTGGAATAAACATTTTATCCGTCATGGCGGTGCGTCGTGCCGAGTCCTACGTCCTGGATCTGACCTGGAGTTTGACGTGCACGCAGGACGGACGTTGCAGTTTAGTAAATAACAAGCCAACTCTTCTATCTGTCATATCTATTGTATAATTACTGTGTAGCATTAGCATTGGCTATTTTCATTCTTTTTAGATGTACTTGCCGGAGTTGTAGGACTATGGCCACAGAAACGGAGAACGTATGCCGTCGAGAAATTATGAAGGCAAATGTGTGTATTGTGTCATGAATTCGAGTTCAAACTGGGGGAAAACAGATCATAACTCAGATGTATGTGGGTATGGCTTATACATTTCTTACGGTACTGTACAGTATGTAAGCCATTATGTTACACAGTTGGACTATTTGTTGTTGAACTGGTTCAAAAATAAATTAAACACAATATTTTGAAGTGAACAATGAAGATTTAACAGTTCTGTTCATCCACTTTCCACGTACTGTTTCGTCTCTCAGCAAATAAAATAGTCTAGAGATGTATTTACAACCGAACACATTTTCTGAAAGACGACTTGGCTAGTAACGAACCGTTGTGTTAGCAGCAGCAGCGCTGGAACTAAAGAAGTAGCATTCAAAGCGAAGTGATGCTAAACAGACGCAGTTACGGTAGCGCCAGAGGGGCTTGTTTACAGATGCTGCGCGCTTCCCGGAGGAGTGGCTTGAGCGCCCCGCCATCCTGGTGAAGCTGCGTCATCTTAGTGAGGAGCCCCTGTCTGCCCGCTCAGCCGAGGGGGACGGAAAAGACAGTTCTCTAGCGAAAGCATGCGGGAATCAATCAAAAAAACACTTTGGGCACACATACAAGGCCCAAATAGCACTGTAGGAAGGTTAAAACCTCTGAAAAGTTGATTTTGCAGAATATGGGACCTGTAAAACTCAGTGGTTGTGGCTCAGTAACGGGCGTCTGCAGCGCGCACCACCACATGCACATGACCCACTCATCCGTCTCCTCTTCCTCCGCTGTTGCACTCCTCTGTACATCATCTTATATGAACTTAGTGAAGTAACATAACGCAGTAAAGCAGGACAATAGTCAAACATCTACATCTGACGGCAGCGCACACCAACACATGCAACACATGAACGTGCCTGCTCAGTATTTCGCTTCCAGCCACACTCCTCTGTCCTGTTCTTTGTTTTTTATGATCTAAACATATTTTCTGCTCGTTATGCTGCACATTTTTGTGTCAGAACACCGCGACACTGAAAGGCTGAATTCTGGAGACAAAGAAAAGTGAAGCTGCTCTGTGCTGTGGCTGTGGAGGCGGGGCCGAGGCGTGTTGAAAAGAGTCTTGTTTTAGCTCAGTCTCAACCATAGACATAAAAAATAATGGACAGACTGTCGTCGCTCCGCCCCATTCATGAAAATGCGGCTCAGTCATGGAGAATTCAAAATGGCCGCGGGTTAGCCCCCACCACTCCCCCCTCGGTGGGGAGGCGGGGAGAGGGCGACTTTGGGGCGGCCTTTGCTGACGACTGCTGGCATAGCCCCTATGCTGACCGCCCACTCGGCGGTCAATGGCTGCGCCCTGACATTGCCGGCGCCAGAAAGCCCGCCTTCTGCAAGAACTTTAAAAATCACAGCGGCTAAACCAGCCTGGTTCAAAAAATTCACCCCCTCAGCGTTGTCACAGAGCCGTAACCTCGCTTGAGACCAAAGCCGATTTTGAGCCAGGCTCTAAAGTAGGTTTTGAGACGTCTAACTCCCCATTGACTTGCATTGAATAATTCTACTTCCGCAGCCAGCCCCTAGCGGTCAGCAGCAGATTGCAAACATGGCAGCCTACAGTCGGCGGCTCAATTTGAGCGCGGTAGCCTCGCCCACTGGTCTCAACCCAATACAATGGTACAACCTTGAAAATCAGCACTTTATTTGAGGTTTGTTCAAGTTATGTTGATATTCTATGCAAAACTAAAGGCAATAGTTGTGATTTTCAACCTGCGAAAATGAAACAATACTAGGGATGCACCGATACCACTTTTTTCAAAATTAGTATGAGCACAAGTACTTAATTTTGAGTACTCGCTGATACCAAGTACCGATACCATTCTTATAAATTCAAACTCTACTTAGTTACATTACAAAATGCTTTTTTCTTTAATTTTGACTAAAGTAAGCAATAATTACTTATATTCAAGAGTCAACTTTAACAGCTAAGCAGCTTCTTTTGCTTTTATTTCACTTGCGCCTTTGCGCCACGTTTTAACATCTCTGTATGCAATATGTTAGGTTTGAATAGCGTTGGCTGCCATAGGCACCGAAAATATTTATTTGGGTCTAAATGCAAATGCCGTGCGTCATAAACAAGAAACAGCTGATGCTAATGTGTGCTCGCCTTGTTTTGCTAACTCAGTCGGCTCAGCAAAGTTATCATCTCTGGAAATACACCTTTTTTTTTTTTACAAGATTAAGTCAGCGTTTGGTGAGGAATGATCACTTTGCATTTATATTTTCTTTCTGCAGTTTCATTCTCGCCTGCGTTCTCTTTTCTTTTCTCTCGTCCAATCATAAACCGCTCCGCGCTAAAGCGAGCTGCACCCTCTGGGAGCCTCTCGCAGCTTCAGACCCTCAAACGGGGCGTTACGGTTCACTTTTGTTCTGTACCGCTCCGCGCTGTACCACACTAATGGAAACATGACTTTCATGTCGCGTTTACTTTGAAAAACTGCCACACGACTGACATTTCAGCTCCTCCGAGCTTCTCGCACCAGCCGCCCTCAGACTGCAGCTGCAACAATGTCTCGACAGCATTGAGACGCGCCGTGAGTGAGCGTCTACTGACGTGAGCTGCCGTAAAATTACCATAAGAGGTACCGAGCGCCGGTATCGGCTCCTCTTCAATGAGTACGAGTACGAGTACTAGCACCTGGTATCGAGCCGATACCCGATACTGGTATTGGTGCATCCCTACACAATATTTTCAGAATTTTCCGTCAGAGCTGAAAATAATCCGTCAATGATGGAGAATCCTCGGTTCATGTAACCGCTGATACAAACAACCTCGTAATAAACATTTCTTAAATCTGCTGTTATTCTGGACAATAATGCACCAAAAACATAGCGGGTAACACCAGTCAAACAAACAGGGTTTTTTTTGCTGCTCCATCAAAATTAATTGATAGAAAGTAAAACACAAGAACCAGGTGGCATGTGATACTCGTACATGCGTCACTCCTGGAAGGGTCTATTAGTTTACATGGGGTAGGCAAGCTCAACAGCAAATAAGTTCTACACATAATACAGTTTTCACGCTGTCCACGGTAGTGCCATTACGTGTGAAGTGTGAATCCGTAGCAAAAAGAGGCAAAAGTAGGTGGGGCACAAACAGGTGAATTAAAATAACTGGATAGGGTATTCACCTTATTCCGCTCCACCCACATTTTCCTTTTTTTGCTTGATGAGAACCCGTTCACGTAAATGACGAACAAGAGAAAAGTCTCCATTGGAACTGCAGCAAAAAATCCACTGTAGCCCAGAAAGCATTTTTCCCATAGAGCGCAATGAGAAAACAAACTGTTCCTGAAAGGACACTACAGCTTTCACAAAGGTCGGTCAACTTTATGGTTTTGCTGTTTTATGTTGTGTTGGCTAACACATATCTATGTATGTATGGGACATAAAATGGTAAACAAACAGCATGAAGTAGCAAGAGTACGATGCTGAACTGTGCATGGTTGTTTTTTGACGTTCCATCCCGAGCTCTAAGTGATACCTAAATGTAGTGACCAGTGGGCGAGGCTACCGCGCTCAAATTGAGCCGCCGACTGCAGGCTGCCATGTTTGCAATCTGCTGCTGACCGCTAGGGGCTGGCTGCGGAAGTAGAATTATTCAATGCAAGTCAATGGGGAGTTAGACGTTTCAAAACCTACTTTAGAGCCTGGCTCAAAAATACGGCTTTGGTCTCAAACGTTAGCTTACGGCTCTGTGACAACGCTGAGGGTGAATTTTTTTGAACCAGGCTGGTTTAGCCGCTGTGATTTTTTAAAGTTCCTGCATATCTAATGAGGAAGGCGGGCTTTACGCGCCGGAAATGTCAGGACGCAGCCATACACCTACGAGTGGGCGGTAACTATAGAGGCTACGACGGCAATGCGTCAGCAAAGGCGCTTCAAAGTCAGCCTCTCCCCGCCTCCCCACCGAGGGGGGAGTGGTGGGGGCCAACCCGCGGCCATTTTGAATTCTCCATGACTGAGCCGCATTTTCATGAATGGGGCGGAGCGACGATCGTCTGTCCACTATTTTTATGTCTATGGTAGTGACCAAACAGTTACCACACTTTCTGAGGGATTTTTGTCAAAAATTGTTGCTTTTTGGTGTTTGATAGGCATACCTGGCTCCATTACCGCGAATGCGTAACAGCGTGGACAGAGATTGTAAACAAAAACATTCTGAGAACAAAGAAATTGTAAAACATCAAATTTAATAAACGGTTTGTAATTTTAAAGAACGACTACGTCATTTCGCGACGATACGTCATTTCGCGACGATACGTCATTTCGCGACGATACGTCATTTCGCGACGATACGTCTTTCAATGCTCTGCAGCGCCCCCTTTTTGTTTGCGCCAGGAGTAGCCAATTCTCTGAATTTGAAACAACGTGGCTTCGAGTGGTGTCACGTAGCTTTGAACTGCGCAAACAGAGGGCGCAACTTAAGCACTTTCAAACAAGACGTCGCCATTTTTTGTTAAGACTTGTTAACTCCCGGAGACAGCGGCTCGTCGCGGTGAAAGCTTGCCCTGAAATCAGCCTCTTTGGGCGGTCAGTTCTCCTCCAGGCTTCCCCTTGGCGGCATACGCCCGGACTTTTCGGCTCGCCACGCCGTCACTGACCGGGTAAAGTCATCGAGATCACCCAAGTAAAAGTATATTATGAAAAAAAGCGTTCGTACCTCTTAGCGGCAATGTCTAGGCATCCTCCGGCCGCCTCTGCCTCGCCGTTCCAGGGTAAAATGGCTGCACAACAGCAGAGTGGTTGACAGAGCCAGACCGAGGGGAGAGCGCAGGAGGCGGGGTTTGTGAAGCCGCCGAGTCGAGGGTGGGGGCTGGGTGGGAACGAACCAGAGAAAAAAACCTGCGCGTGAAAATAGCTTGGCTACGTTTTTCCGCGTCAACTTGAAATATGAGGAAATTCATTTGTGTAGTGAGTGACTGTATGTATGATGTATGTTGAAGACATTTTAGTGAGGACTGTTTTACCAGCTTTTACCACTAGATGGACTGTTGAGCTAGTTGCGTTCAGAAATTGCAAAATCAAGGAGAGAAACTGTATGTTCATAAGAAATAAAATTAAAGATACAAATTTGAAACTGCTGTAGTTTACTCACATTAATGTAAGAAAAATGTCATTGTAAATGTATCTGTATTTGTATTTGTGTTCAAATAAGGCATTTTATGTGTTAAAATGGCAAAAAGTACACATATATTGGACATTTCAATCTGAAAAATAGACAGAACCAGGTTCTATGGTTCATTTTGTATGCATATTAGATGTATAAACACACACACACACACACACACACACACACACACACACACACACACACACACACACACACACACACACACACACACACACACACACACACACATCATTTTTGAGTAAACCAGATCTAACTGAAAACTGGCCTAAACATTAAAAATGTTCCTCAGTTTTTTACTTAAAACTTAAAACCAGGCATAGAATTCTCAACAAACCATCAGTACGTTCCATCAAAATCTTGTTAAATACAAGATTGTAAAATTCGGTGTTTTTTTCCTGTTCTTTGTGTCTACGTCTTAAACATATAAAAATATGTTTAAGAAAATGGCCTTTGAAGTTACATAGTCCCATATAAATTCATGCATGCAAGTGAGTGAAGTAATAAAACATCTTTAGGAGCAGATTGGACAAGTTTGTTGTTTCCACATGAAAGCCTATGTCCAGAGAGCAAGCTGACAAAAACCTGTAGTATCTCACCTACAGAACAATAATGATTGGTTCCAGTAGGCTATTGACAAATTAGCAAAATAAATATACATTTACATTTAAATCCTAGTGTGGGTTGGAAAAAAACAAACAAAAAACAACAAACAAGTAAAGGACTTTTCATCTTTTTTGGTTTGCTATGGACCATCACATTTTCAGCAAAATCGGCTTCTAGAAAAGAAAGCACCTGATTAGTCAGTTATTATTTATTTGATTTATGAAGAACATAATGGGAATAAAACAGCAGGATCATACAGAGTGTGTCAAAACAGACATTTTGGTTCCAAGATGGTAAGCTTGACAGAAGCAGTTACAGACCAAAGGGCACCAATGTCCCAACAGAAAGTGAATAACAGCTCCGATAGTCCACTGTTTTTACAATCTATGGTTTTATGTGGGTTTTTTGGGCTGAAAGAAACAGCAATATGGACGTTAGTTACCACATAGCTGGTTAGCCTCTGTCATGCATTAAACTCGTAATATTTGAATTTTAATAAATCCCTATGGCAAAAAATTATGAGAAATGTATTTCCGGAACTGCGACTTACATGTTGGCGGAACGGACTGGTGAGCTCCATAGATTGTGTTCACGTAACATCGCAACATCCCATCAGTCAGAAAATTTAATACAGATGGTGGGCAGCTAAAATGAATATTGTAAAATGCAGACATTTGTTGTAAAACAATGAGTTCTAGGTCTGGTCACTGTGAGAAATTAGTAGGGTCAACATTTGTGACTTTATCTTTGATATATGTCCAATGTAATCAACAGGGAAAAGTGACTCTTGCCCTCCATCTGAGGTTATGACATCATTATACTCTAGAACATGGATGGAACCTGTTGACAACTGAAATTTTGATCAGGACTCCTTATATTCAATATTTGTGCCTAGACTGATATCCAAAGGAAATCCGAACATATGGAGAGATAATGGATATTCATAGCAACAAGCCAATTCACAAATGTTTGTGTCTCGCTTAAAGGACACATATTCTACTATGTTGACTTTTTTTAACTTTTAATCATGTTCTAACAATGTTCCATTATCTTTTGCTGTTTTAAATCCTTAAATCATCGGCAGACTCAGTCTGAGCATTTCTTTCTTCTAAACATGATAACTGCTGCTGCTAGCTTGATAATTGCCTTTAGCGCATTTGCAGCTAGAGATAATATAGCTAGGCGCCATCTACTGGCTGGATGCACTAAGTAAAGTGTCTTTTGTAGACTCCTGAGGAAAACGGGAATTATTTAATCATAAACCTTTTTTGTTTGTTTCAAAACATGAGATGGCAAATTAAAGGAGCAAGTTTAAAGGCTAAAAACAATCATTTAATTTAAAAAAAAGCATAATATTGTTCCTTTAAGTCCGAGTCGAGTCCATGTGAAGTCTAAAGGTCTCCTGTGCAAGTACAAGTCCTCATTAGGCCCGAGCCCCTACAGGGTGTGGGGCTGTTGCTTCTGCAACTGTTTTGTTAATATTCCTGTCCGAATCATTCAAAAAAGTCATTATCAAAGATTCACAAACTAGGAACAAACTAAGAACATTCTTCCCCAGCCGCACACACTGCCTTCGCTCCATCAGGAAGTCAGTGAACCACCTGCAGCTGGAATCAGAGAGCTGAGAGAGCTGGTCCTGGGGCAGAGCAGGACAAACTCTCTCAGCTCCAGGACAAGCTGTTTCAGCTCTCTGATTCCAGCTGCAGGTGGATGCAGGTCCTGATCAAAATTTCAGTTGTCAACAGGTTCCATCCATGTTCTAGAGCAGTGGTTCTCAAAGTGGGGGTCGGGACCCCTCGGGGGGTCGCAAGGGATAAGCTGGGGGTCGCGAGATGATTTCAAGATCTAATTTTAATTATGTTTTATATTAAAAGCAGTATCTTTTTGTGAAATAAGGCCCAATAAGACTATAAACTATTCAGATAACCAGCATTAAACCTGATTTAACACACTGGGACACTTAAAACTATTACTATATTCATTTTCATTTCGCTTTGGGGTCCCGAGTTGGTTGCATGGCTATTATGGGGGTCCCGGCCAGAAAAGTTTGAGAACCACTGTTCTAGAGTATAATGATGTCATAACCTCAGATGGAGGGCAAGAGTCACCTTTCCCTGTTGATTACATTGGACATTATCCATCAGGAAGTCAGTGATCCACCTGCAGCTGGAATCAGAGAGCTGAGAGAGCTGGTCCTGGAGCAGAGCAGAGAGGATGTTGTTGAATGCAGAGCTGAAGTACACAAACTGGCGTAGGTTCCCAGGAGTCCAGATGCTGCTGGATGAAGCGAAGGACCAGGTTGATGGCGTCATCTACAGATTTGTTGGCTCTGTGGGTGAACTGCACTGGGTCCAGGGCGGAGGAGGTGAAGGACTTGAGGAGGGGCAGGACCAGTGGACTTCAGTAAGTCCATTGATCCTGGGCATCTCGGGGACAGAGACAATGATGGACGAATTGAACCTGACTGGGACATGGCATGACTCCAGGGAGGTGTTAAAACTGTCAGTGAAGACAATAGTCAACTCGTCTGCACAGTGTCTCAGGGTGGCGGGGAAGACACCGTCTGGTCCAGCAGCTTTTTGGGAGTTGGACTTCCAAAGTAGTCTGTTGGCCAGTCGGGGAGGAGGAGGGTTTTGAGGTGGGGTTAGCTGAGGTGTTTGCTGGAGTCTCCTGGTGTCTCCTCCAGACAACAGCGGGGTCGTTGGTAGAGAAACTCTGCCCCAGATTCGCATTATACTGAGAACTAGCTTTTGACACCTCCCTACTAAATTCATATTTCGCCTGTCTGTAGCTGCCCCTATCTCCAACTCTAAATGCTGCTTCCTTTTGTTGCCTTACTTGCCTTGGTTTGGGTGTGAACCAGGGTTTGTCATTGTAACTCACCATAGTATGTGTAGTTAAAATGTTGTCCTCACATGGATGTATGATGTCACAGTGTTCGTGTACTCATCCAAACCATCTGTGGCAGTTCTGAACACGTCCCGTCTGTAATGTCCAAACATGCACGTAGCTCCTCCACTGCCTTGCTGGTCCGCTTCTTAGAAGTCCTCACTACAGGTTTGGAGAGATTCACTTTACCAGCTTTGTGGACAATCCGCTATGACCTCATTTGCAAGTGAAGAGTGCGAATTTAGGACTGTGCTGGTAAAAGACAGTTTGATGTATCCCCATTCCAAGCTTTTCTAAACAGCAGAAACAATGCTACTTTGGAAACTGGATTAAACTTTGCGACTTTGAGACATCCAAGATACACAAGTACATCAAGGACAAGGCCCCAGATGATGACGTGCTCAGTGAATGGGGAACAAAGGATGAGGTGCCGGAGGAGGGACCACCATGGGAGGACAAGCCCCTACAAGGGATTTAACATAATTGTAACATAACTAACATAATTGACTCAAGTGCCTGATATCAAGAAATCCTACCAGTGGCTCGAGTGGGCCGGACTGAAGGACAGCACTGAGGCACTCATCATGGCTGCACAGGAACAGGCCCAGAGCACCAGAGGAATATCTGCTGCACCAGACAAGACCCACGGTGTAGGCTGTGCAAAGAAGCTCCTGAGACAGTCCAGCACAGAACTGCAGGGTGTGAGATGCTGCAGGGAAAGCGTACATGGAACGCCACAACCAAGTGGCTGGCATAGTGTACAGAAACATCTGTGCGGAGTATGGACTGGAAACCCCAAGGTCAAAATGGGAAACACCTCTAAAGGGGTAGAGAATGACCGAGCGAGGATCCTGTGGGACTTCCAGATACAGACTGACAGTAATGGCAAACCAACCACACATCGTGGTGGTGGATAAAGAGCAAAGGAAGGCCGTTGTGGTTGACGTGGCATCACCAAGAGATGGCATCATCAGGAGAAAGGAACACGAGAAACTAGAGAAATACCAAGGGCTCAGAGAAGAGCTGGAGAAGGCCTGGAGGGTGAAGGCCAAAGTGGTGCCTGTGGTGATCGGAGCACACGGGGCAGTGACCCCCAAACTGGAGGAGGCTACAGCTGACCCCTGGAGGAACATCAGACACCTCAGTCCAGAAAAGCGCAGTGATAGGAACAGCTAATACTGTGCAGAACCCTCAAGCTTCCCGGCCAAGGCAACTTAGAGCTTAGAGATGGATGAGACCACCCGCGGAGGGTAAGAAGAGAATTTATATATACATTCTTTTATTGAAATAAGGAAGTACAATCCCATACAAAACATCATGTTATCAAGTATTAAAAAAAAGCTGAGGTGAGTTATCTTCAGGTCAGCATCAGGAAATGTTGCAGCTGGTTTTCTGCAGAGACAGCAGGGGGAAACGGCGGGGGCTTCAAACGCCCCGAAAATACATTTGCAACCATCATGTGGCCTTACGAAGATGTTTAATAAGGTAAAAATGTTACTTAGTTCTACTTTAAAAGATCAACTTTAACTGTAACACATATGTGTACTTGAATACATGAATACAATATGCGTGCGTGTGTGTGTGTGTGTGTGTGTGTGTGTGTGTGTGTGTGTACGGGTATGTATATGTGACTGTCTGGGAAGGGGTTTGGTTGTGTGGGTCCGGTGGTTGTGGGGGAAATTGGGAGGGAGGTAGCCAGTGGGAATGTTTTTAATGCACTGTAAAGCACTTTGTGTTACATTTTATGTATGAACAGCACTTTATAAATAAAGTTTGATTTGATTAGTGAGCTAGATAGATGAAGAACAATCCTATCTAGTTTTTCCAGGTGATGACTCATTTACATATTTAATAATCATATTTATCTGTTTTTGTTCATCAATAAATCTCCATAAACCACAGATGGTAAAGTGTTATTTTATTTCTAGAAAAGAAGTCGATTTCACGGTTACGTTCTAACAAAGCTTTTGATTAACCAAGATTCAATTATAAGTAATAATCAGTGTACAATTGTTTATTCATAATTATAATTTTGATAACTGATTTGAGGATTAACGGCGCCCCTCTAAAACCTAAATAATCATATAAACAAACTTACCCCACACTCACAGAGCTGTGTGGTGTGGTGTGCTTCAAATTTTAATCCAATCCCTTAATCAATATCAACATTTCCTCTCATCCCCTCTTATGTTTATGATAGCACCAGATATTTGGTGTGAGATGATTAAGAAAATACATCTGTAAATGTTCCTTACAGTAGGAATTGCTTTTAACCCTCCTGCTCTCTTCATTTGAGCAATGCACATTTGGTCAGACTTATGTTTATCACTTATATAACCTTTGAAAAGAATGGACTAAACTCTGGTAAAGTATTTACTGAACAAGTGTCATATTACAAGTACAAAAATCATTGCGCTGACTCTGCTCTAATTTCGTATGCGCCGTACATTTACTCAACATAAAGCAGTGCTTATTAATATGTAGTGCACATTTATTAACTACTACTAAAATAACATTGGCTTATGTCAATACATAACAGTCAAAGAGCAACATGTTTTCATATTAAAAAAAAAAAGATTTTTTTCCCTAATAAATTGTATGTTAGGTGATGTTTTGGACCACCCAAGAAAGTTTCATAGCAATGTAATAAAAAATAAAATAAAAATCTAGATGGGGTCAAATGGACCCTAACATAGCAGGAGGGTTAAAAAGTACCCCAGCAATGCAATAAGATACGACTCCTTCAAATTAAATTGAGTTGTAATGTCAGGAGAAACACAGGAAAGAGGCATGTACTGTCCACATTGGTCTTAAACCTGAAGGAGTTGGTCTGAGAAGCTAGACTTTCCACTGTTCAGAGCCGAAAAGGCCCTGCCCTCAGGGAGGAGGCTGGAACGAACTTTCGGATAAAAGTTAAAACGTCTTGATTTTTTAATAATTGTCCAGATGACTATGTTTGAAATGTTATCTTTGATGGGTCTTTCCTGGACGAATGAGGGATTACACCAACACTTGTTCCTAACCCTAACTGTAGCCCAAAAAAAAGTACTGTATCCAACCAACATGCAATACAAAACAGTTAAAGAATTTTTTGTCCATAGACTTTGGACAGAGCAGTGTGAAACAGGGATGAGACTGGGCAATGATATGCTGCCAATTGTTGAGAACTGGATTTGAACTCATGTTAAGGTCTGCCCCACACAACAGGCATATGTGCTATCCACTCAGTCACAAGTGACACAGTCTGCCTAATTTGAATAAAGAAATGGCATTAAGATACACAGGCTAGATCTTGAGTACCTTGATGTTTTAACATAAACACTTTGCCTATGATATGATGCTATTCACCTTATTCCGATTAATGCCCCCTTTCTCTTTTTGCTATGGATCGGCACTTCCGTTGTATTGGAACTTCCAGCTGAACAGGAACTCTGTTCACTGAAGTGAATGAAAATATTTTATAAAATAGATTAATTTGTGTAACATGTTCATGCGCACCAACAAGTCAACAATGCATCGATTCCCTGGGTGGCCTGAAAACTGCTTCCACATATTTGGGGTTACAAGATGGAGTTGCAAGACTTTGAAAATGAAAATCACACAACAAAAGTCTTGCTTCTCTATGTGATTGGATAATAATAGATCTAGAACCTAGCAGCAGGATTAGCCTATGAATATTTTTTGGTTCATCAAAGGAATTCAGTATGACCCGGACAAAGAACAGGTAAACTCCACACAAACAGCTTGTCAAACCCACATGGAGCAGTTGACATGGACAGTTGTGCACACCCTTTTGGTGATTGGGTCATGGTGGCTATGAATGGATCATATTGATAATACTCTCCAATACATGAAGGTAGAGGAATTTTAGGGATGCCAAGTGAACAAAGAAATTAAGTTAGACGGAGGTCCAAAGACTTGCTGTCTGAACATACAGGAAGAAAGGGAGAGGGGAATTCACACAAACAGCAAAAAACCTTTAGTTTAACTTCTGGGTTCTATGAGATGCAATCTCTTTCCATCTGATACTTCAACATTGAGGCACCTGCTTCAGTCTTGATGCAAGCCAGTATCAAAATGCAGCCACCAGTTACATATTTACAAATAACTTAAAGAACTGTTCACTCCATCAGTTCATTCTCGGTAAGAGTCAGTTTTTTTAAAAGTTTATTCATGGACTTTTTGAGTGCGTCGGCAGAATGTCCAGTGATGTTCCACCGTGTTCTCGTTGGCTCGTTCACTCATGTGGTGGACTCGAGTGTTGCGTATTGTAAATCCCTGAAACGTAAATAGGTCAATAATGTTATTATTTAGGTTATTATATTTGGTAAGAACCTTGAACAATCAATGCGTACAGCTTTGGAGATGAACTCAAGCAGGTGGACTCTCAGACTGATTTCCTGTTGGTGGTCACATGGTCCAAAGGTAAACGAAACCTGGTAGTCCTTGGTATCCATCATGTGTTTGTTCCATTTCGTGAAGCTGTTTGAGATGGCCCCCAGCACAGTTTGCACCTGCGGAGAGGCACAGGTAAACAGTCACCGCTGTAGAAAACTGCTATACTAGTACGCTAACCCAAAGCCCACTACCAATGTTCCCTCTTATTTTAACTACTGTGAGCAACATCAGACGTGCACACTGGGGCCACACCTTGTTTTGTTTCTTTAAAATCAAGTGCTTTAGTACACCTATAATAAAAAAGACAACTGTGCACTATGTTTAAAAGCTTCAGGGCTATTTTTCCAACACCCCAAACTGAACTGGAAATTCTGCAGAGACATACGCTCATCATTTTGGGATACAGCTACACAAAAACCCTAAATCCATCGCATTATACCATTTTGTCACAGTGCCACTCTTTTGCTTGTTATGGCTGCAAATTGCTTGGCTGTATATTGCCAAGATCACTTGTCCAAATTTCCCCCACCGTATAACCGTATAAACCCACCGTATGCGAAAGCAAAAGCTGAAATTGCCTGAACTTTCATACCAAACCTCATCCACTATTGACTGTTCACCTATTTTACTTGCAATCTAACTATTAAATCAGATCGCCCAGTTGTGAACTCTACATCAATCAAAGTCTTCAACTCCTCACTGTGGAGCCACAGGACATCCGATATACAGTCCCAAGGCCTATTTAAGTTTAATTGTTTTGAATAGAATGTTTACTCCAACTTTTTTTTGTCTCACTCCCATTTCTAGATGCATAGTGAATCTACTTGGAACCTTGTTAAGATCCAACCACGCAAAATGTGACTTTTGACATTTATTTATAACTGGTCTTAAACTTTTCATCGGGACTGCATGAAGTGATACTGATAACTGCTATGATCCAAACACAAAGAGAACATGTAAACTGCTAGAACGGGTAAAATTACTCTTGCAGACTATGAGAACTTGGTACATTCCCTTGAGAGCCACCTTTTTCCTTCCATCTTTCTTAAACCTCGTACTGTGTGGCAGAAATGCAAATCAAAGAACATATTTTCTTTCTGTACTTGGACATTTACTTAACTTGTTTCATCATCAATATGCCCATGGACTGAACCTGGCCAGGCTTGGAAGTCGAACATATAGCCAAATAAAGAATCTTCAACTACACTGACTCCCAAATTTTACCAGTTAAATTTGCTAGGTAAGGTGAAAAAAGGTGTAATGCTGCTTTCATAAATAGTTAAAGGAAAATGACTAAATATTTTGCAGTGTTCAGACCTTGGTGGTGACCGTTAGCTGGGTAATGATGACTGCCACAGGGTTGGAGTATTTGGACAGCTTCCTGGTACTGGATAGCTCCACCACTTCCTCATATGAATCCGTGGGATACAGCGCCGAGGGCTTGGGGTCTCCCAGGCACTGGAGCAAGGGCTCTATCTGGTAGAAGTCAGCTTCCTTCCTCAGCAGCTCGGTCTCTTTGAAGTCGCATGGAAGAATGAGCTCTGAGGTGCGCAAGAAGTTTAAGACATACCTGATAAAGCAGAAAAGAGGGGAGAGGATTCAAATTCAAATTCAGACAGATCCGCTGGGGTTACACAAGAGGACGAGAAAAGTGGTTGTCAAACTGGGGGACCCTAGCCAAGCTTTCTGCTAAGTCTTGGGGTATTCTGCAGATCCACTATGTTTAATGTAGTCCTTGTTCAGAACTAGTGTAATCCTGCGTTACGATACCAACATTTCTAACTCAAATTCCATACTAACTAAAAAGCTCAATACTCTATGCCAATTTTGATACCATAGTGATAATAAAACACATTTTTAGACAATTAAGCTTTCTAAAATTGTTCTGAAAAAGTCAATTTGGTATCGCGTGATTTTTCCCCCACAATATCCAACAAATTAAATCCTTTCAGTATGGATTAGTAGCTGGGTTTCAGAACTTTTGACCACACCACTATTTGTCCTATGTTAGACCTGGTTTAGCAGACATTTAAACCTTGAATAATCATGTTGTATACTGGAATAAATTTTGTTGGGAGTCAGAAAGCGAACATTTTCTACATGTTGATGACAAAGGTTTTAGAACTGCTGCCCTAGTGGAAGCCTAAAGACTAGATTTATGTGATGTAAAGAAGTACACTTTCATGTATTATTTTGCCATTTAAAACTTCACACCTTAGACTTGGTATCTTGTGTTGGATGAGACCATTTACATACAATTTTCAAGTTTACACTTGAAACTTATTTAAACCTGTTACCGCATGGTCATTTTGTACTGTATTGTGTGAGCCTGCTCTGACCTTCTTGTTCAGTACATGTGCTGAGATGCCATTCCACTTTATTGGTCAGAAGAAACACCCAGGAACTTGAACAAGTCTTCTCCCTCAGGGTCCCTTTCCTGGATGTTTACTGGTGAGGGGGCAGAATGTCATCTGCAGAAGTTCTCTACCATCTCCCTGGTCTCCCCCTCATTGTTGAAGAGGTGGTTCTGCTGACATCAGTCCACAGAGTCTTGTATTAGTCCACTGTACTGCATCGTCTTTGTGTGTGATGAAGGCGATGAGCTCCAACACTGCAGGACGGGGATGTGCCAGGCGCTGTGTGCTGGGTGAGTCCATGGTGCTGAGGCAGAGGTGTGAAGAGGTGAGGGTGTGGGCCTTTGTCCAGGCGAAGAAGTGAGCACATGCAGCTGCATGGGGGGAGGGGCGCCAGATCACAGGAAGGGAGAATTGAGGTCATTCATCCACTGCAGCTCCTCCTTCGTCTGGGCAAAGGGAGCTTTGAGGCCTGAGATTTGGCACCTGAGACATGAGTTTGACCACTTCTCTTTCAGTTTAAAGACCTGTCAGGAGCAGGGGGCACCACAGTGCAGCGCCCAGGGACCCAGCTCCACATCGTCAGCTCGACTTTGTCAGGACTACAATTTGTGCCTGGAGAAAACCCACCTTGACACAGGGAGAAACATGGAAACTCCACAATTCGTGACCTTCTTGTTGTGAGGTGGATGCAACCACCGTGCCAATGTTTTGCCAACATCACAGACCCCCAGTAACATCCACAAATGACAACGGAGTCAGCTAAATGTTCTGACCTGAACAGAGTCCCGTCGCGGTCGATGAAGTAGTTTCCCTGTGCGTCCTTCACTGTGGGCAGGTCTCCCCTGAACATGGCTCCCAACATGGAGTCTGGATAGCGCCGCAGTGTGGACAAAGAGGTGCGGTACACAGAGCCGCCAACATTCAGAGACACACATTCCCCCCTCTGGAGAGACAAGGAACTGCAATGAGTATCCAAAGGATTTCAGTTTAGGGCTGCAACTATTTTTATTAATAATTATTCTTATGTAATTACACTGTCCAATTCATTCCTGGAAATCAGTTACTGCTGACACTAGCTATTTAGCTATAATCTAGTGGAGAACAACTCTGAATACATGTGTTTAGTTGGCCAACCAGCTTCAATTTATCATTGCATTTGAAGTGTGTCAAGCCTGTAATACTATTGGATAATTTCCCCTGAAATCTTTTGACGACCCCATGTTTAGAACCACTGGCCTAGATAGCATATTTTTTTTCACAACCCAGTTTTAGCTACAGACTACCCAGACTGTTTTTATTGACCTTTCTTTAACCAGGAAAATCCCACTGAGATTTTAGATTCTCTTCGTCCTGGCCCAAGAGGGGAAGAGCCAATTGTACGTGTTTTAAGTGGTAGGGGAACCCGAGGCACACAAAGGAAACCTACGCAGACATGGGGAGAACATGCAAACTTCACACAGACAGGCCTCATGCTGCCCGGGAGTTAAACCCAGGAAAGTCTACGAACAACAAATAGAGGAACAGACAGAAAGAAAGAGCTGAAAATGTGGATTATAAATGAGATATCATTGTTTCCAGGTTGAGGTTCTGACAGAGGAGAAATTGTGAAACATAAACAAGACCAAAGAGGAGATTTATGGATGTTATAAATACAGAAATGAAGAGAAAATTAGTTAAGGATGCAAAGAAATGACTTGTTTATGAGCACAAGAGTAAATCATTCTTAGCTGACCTACAAAAAAATGTTCTTAATCTTAAATGGGGCGGGGCTAATGAGATGTATTGTGTCTCGGATTGGTTGGATGTTTTTCAAATGTTGACCATGGTATATGTCTGATCATGGTGCACTAAATTCTGGTCTGTTCTATGTTTTTACAATTACATCAAGAGCAGAGGCTGTTAAATCTGTGTCAGTGTGTTCTGGTTCTGAAAATTCACGATGAACTGTAACATTTTAGAAATTGTAAAATAAATAAACAAACTCGCACCATGTGTCCCAGACCTCCGTTCTCCATCGCCGAGTGTCGAAGCCCCAGCGACCTGAAACGAGACCAGGACCGGAGAGGCGTGAGAGGCGGTTACCGTGGAGACCGTGGGGGAGGCGGTCGCCATGGATACAAGAGGATGATGGCGGACGGTTGCCATGGCGTCACCAGCTCTGCGACCGACCAACGAGGAGCCAGCGCATTTAAATTAATCCAGCGGCGGGAAATTGCAGTTCGCTACACGTTTTCACACAGTGCCCTGCTCTGATAATGGGCTCCACCATGACTTTTATGGTGATTAAGGCTGAACGTTTTAGTCTAATTTGACTGTGTTTTTAGCAACAGCAATTGTGGTGAGGAATTTCCATCTTATGCTTGTAGAAGTCTAAACTACAGGGTTAGCAGGTTTGTGTAAGACCAAAGACCAAATTTATCTAAACCTTGTGAGCCTCAGAACTGACTGCTCTTTCACATGAAAGTGGGCAGCAACTGAGGTCCACAGCTGTGTGAGAAGAAAATATTTAGTATTTATTTAACCTTTATTTAGCCATAAAAATCCAACAGAGATTTTCAGGAGAGTAAGAGTCTCAATGGGCACCCTGTGTTGTTCAAAAATGCGTAGTTTTGTTGGTCTACATTCAGAAGAAACTTAAAAGTAACAGGAACACAGCACAAGAAGATACACAGATGTGATACTCGGGGGTCAAACTGCAGAAAAACAACAGTGAGGAATTTGTTTTGCTGAAATGGCCTCATATAAAAATAGTGATAACTAAGCATCGTCTAATGAATCTTTTCAGTCAGCATGACCGATGTTTACTATTTGTCCTGCTGATGAGGTTGATGACGATAACCAATATGCCACTGATATTGATACAAATAACTTACAATAAAAGCCACCAAAAATGTGGTAAGGTTTTAAAGTGCACAAAATGTAATAGCTTACGTATTATATAAATACATTCAATTCAGAATCAACATTATTATCACTGAAACATTTTTCATCTCTAGTAATAAGCAGTAAACAGAGCTAGTCATCATCAGCTATGGTCGACTCTGCCCCAGTTTAACCAGGCGTCGTCCCCTCATCACTACAGCCGGCCCAGCCTCTCCCTCCAAGATTTCAGCTTCACAATGTTAGACAGCACCCAAACTATCCTCGACATGGAAATAAAACATACAAGATCTGACCTGTCATTGTCTCCATGGAGAAATACATACATTCAAGGAATAGACAAGGCAAAGACATCTGGATGGACCCTGCAAAGTTATGCACCTTACATTTTCTTTTCTCTACATCCATAAAGCTCCTCTTTGGTCTTCCTCTAATCCTCACATCGTCAGCTCAGTATCCCATATCTACATTCACAAACCCTCCTCTGTACATAAGAAGATAAGAAAGAGAGAGAAATCAAATAGTAGGGTTTTTAGGGTTTTCGGTGATATCCGTGGGTTGTTTATAACAGGGGTTCCCAAACTTTTCAGGCCGGGACCCCCAAAATAGCCCAGCAACTGACTCGGGACCCCCAAAGTGAAATTAAAAATAATTTTAAGTGTCAAAGCATGTTAAATCAGGTTTGATATTGGTTATTTGAATAGATTATTGCTTATTAGACCCAATTTTCCTAAGAAATACTGTTTTCAATTTGAAAAACAGAGCAAATACAGTGTCATATTTATTCAAATTAGATCTTAAAATCATCTCGCGAGCCCCAGCTCATTCCTCGCACCCCCTGGGGGTCCCGACCCCCGCTTTGGGAACCACTGGTCTATAATATTGATATTGGTTTGATATTGAAAGTTTTGTCGGTATTTGGTACTGATAATTTTTAGCTCTGTCAGTTTATGCCCTTGTGTCTTTCCCACTTTGTCAAAGCCTCAGATTTGACTTTTTAAACAGTAAAAATAGAAATAGAAGAGCAACAAATGCTTTTATATCTCAAATAACTAAATAAATAAAATAACATATATAAGTATATTTAATTTGTGAACTTTACTATAACATAAGCAATACAGAGAGAGATTTCATACAGTATGAAAACATCCATGTACACTTGAATCTCACGCACAGCACTGTACAAGGAAAGCAAAACCAAACTATATAAAAGACTATGATGCTATTACAATAAGTGGCTCTGACTATTGCCATGTCCAAACTATCACAATGTTAAATGTCGAATCATAAACTGTGCTGTTGATAGAAATGATAAAGAATGAATAACACGCACAAAATTACCAAATCGTGTGAAAAATTAAAGGGAGAAGAGGCACAAAAGCTCCAGAAATCAGCAATCGCACTGGAATAAAAACGTGCATAATCCAGAGATAACCGACGCAAGAATCACAATAAAAGGGGCTAAACCTTCCAATGCAGATTTTTTTGTTGATGTGTTTTTAGCTCTGATGTGATGTTAGCTCAAGCCAGGCTAACATTTGCGGCTAACCAGTGGAAAACACCGCGCGTTAACAGTGAATTAGGATAAAATCTTACCTAAATCCGTGTAATTTGCGCTGTTATAAACTCAGTGACTGGAACAAATACCAAAACAACAGGAAAATCACGATTCAAGTTCATTTGCATCAATGTTTACATCCACAACAAGCACTTAAAGCGCACTTCCGGTTTCACCAAAAGAAAAGCCTCACGACGGAAAAAAAAAAAAAAAAAAATCAAAACGCTTTCAAGACGCTTTAGTGTTTCAAACTTCATTTTTAACTGACTAAATTGAAACGAAAGTTACAGCAGATTTCAGTCAGACATAGTCCACTCAAATGCATAACAATATTCAAAATCCCCTTTAAAATTGAGCGAAGTTGCAGCTATTTTGGCTTTTTTTTTTTAAACACCAAATACATTTTTTTTACATTTTTTACTTTTTATCATATTGTTTTCTTACATAATATTAAGTAAACTTCAGAAGAAATAAACAACATATCCTACTTGATGTGAATAACATTACAGACTATTTAATTTTTATTTATTATTTTATTTATTTATTCAGCTGGACTTTTTTTTTAATGAGTGAAAAATGTTAACACCACTCAACCCAGTAGCTTCTTCAGATCTTCTGACAGGGTTCTGGTATATCTGTCTGAAGGAAGGAGCTAACTCCATTGAAACTAACACACCCAATAGTTTACAGCGTGTTGCAGACAGTCTATTGAACCTAAAGATACAATCTTAGAAACTATTATCCAGCACACATTATTTCAGAATTTATACTCAAACTCGACCTCCAGGTGGCGACAACACTCCAGTCCAGTGTCCGTGCATGTGTGTCCTCCTGCGGCTAGAGGGCGCTGTCACAGCCAGCGGTTCCTTTCACCGCACGAACGCCTGTGTTTATCCCGTTTCCACTTCCTGTTGTACACATTTATGCACTTTCTTTTACGTTTTACGCTTCATTCATAAACTTTGTCTTAAATCCTTAACACTTCAGTGCGCCCACGTCGGTGACACTTCAGTCGCCGGACTTTAAACCAGGTTCGCGATATTTTAAGACTCGTAAACAAGAGCGATGCTCGGTTTGTGATGGAGACCGATAGCAATGCGACCGTAGTAGCGGCTGCCGGAGAGTGGGACCGAGCCGCGGCGGCAGAAGCGGAGCTGAAGGACCGGGACGGAGCGGTGTACCCGGCGGCCGACTGCGCTCCAGCGGTCGGGGCCGAGGTGGTGTGCTCCGGAGAAGGGCCCCAGGGCGAAGGGAAGAGGAGAAGCAAAAGAAGGCCAAACTTTAAACAGGTTAGAGTGGGGTTAAATTACTTTACTCTATTTCCAGGGTAGCTCAGGGACTTTTAAAAATTAAAGGACAGATATCATGTTTTTTCCTCTTAATTATTTAACTGCAATATAAGTAGATCACAGTTTCACATTTTGTTCAATGTCATATGTAATATTGATTTTAATGCCTCCTAATAGAAATGGCAACACTTGGAGTTTTCAGAGCACTCAATCCCCAAATACAAGAGAAAAGAAGATTACTCAAAATTCAGCTTTAAGTAAGAATATATTGAAGGAATAACCCACTATTGGTCAAAGACTCAAAAGTTTTAGTCGATAAAGTTATGGTCATGATTGAGTCTCTGTCTGGGCAGGGCTCAAAAGTAACTGTTATTAGTTATCAATTTATTGCCATTCTTTGGGGGCTTGTGGAGAGTCATATTAGTCACTATCGGGGATGCAATGATACATTTTTCTAACCATTTGCCCTACCATGACCGCCCACCGCTCAATTCCAGAAATACATTTTCCATTAATTTTTCTCATAGGGGTTCTGAAAAAAAATACTTAATTGTTTGAAAATGTGCTATTGTTAAAGTTTCCACATAGCTGGTTATCCTCGGTTGTGCCTTTAAACTCTTAATGTTTGAATTATTCTCAAAGTCTGTGGCAAAAATGAATGTGAAATATGGTATAGGCCTCAGAAGGCACAAACGTATGCCAATTATCAATAAACATAACATTTTATTCAATCACACCAACCAAGACTTCTTTTCCAAATATGGCAAAGTTTGTCGTTGATGGAGCTGTTTTCTTATCTAACTGCGAAAGTGTGACTTGTTGCTACCTCTGGTCTGTACAATGTCCTTGTCAAATAAATAAACTGATGTAAATACTTTCATATGATAAATTATTGATATTAAAATGATTGTCTAAATGTCTTTCGTCCTGTTGCTCAGGCACCGTCCCGCCCTGAGGATGAGCGATGCACTGGGTGTCAGGTGAAGTTCGAGCGTCAGGGGCGGAGCTTTAACCGGCGAGCCCTGTGCACCTTCACCAACGTGGAGACGGCGCGCTGGACCTTCCCTCAGGTCGCTGAGGAGCTCCAGGACTCGAGCTTCTTGTGTGAGACCTGTGCCCAGCTCATACGCAGCAAATACAGGAAGCGGCAATGCGGCAAGAGGACTCTGTGGATCAGACCTATGCACCCAACACAGGTACCGACATTGGGCTGTGTGCTGCATAGCAAACCATTCAAAATGCATTATTTAAGATGACATTATGAGAGTAAAATATAAATGTGGCAGTAGTTTTGAGGAAACAGACCAGGTTAGTTATACATAAATCAAAACAAAGCAAAGAACTGCTTTATGCAAATCTGATAGAGCTGTTACACTGCCAAAAAAAAGTTGCCGAAAAAATGTAAAATATTTGATTGGATCGCCCTTAGCTTTGATTACAGACACATTCCCTGTGCCATTGTTTGAATGAGCTCCTGCAAATGTCACAATATATTTAAACCCAGTGTTTCATTAGTTTTTCACCAAAATCTTGTATTGATGATGGAAAAGTGTGACCTCTGCCAAAGCCTCCAGAACATCCTCAAAGGGGTTCAGATCTGGACTCTGTGGAGGTCGATCCATGTGAGAAAAGGATGCCTCACCCCGATGAACCGCTCTGTGACAATGTGGGCCATGAATCCTGAACCGCTCTGTGACAATGTGGGCCATGAATCCTGAACCACTGTCACAATGTGGGCCATGAATCCTGAACCACTCTGTGACAATGTGGGCCATGAATCCTGAACCGCTCTGTGACAATGTGGGCCATGAATCCTGAACCGCTCTGTGACAATGTGGGCCGTGAATCCTGAACCGCTCTGTGACAATGTGGGCCGTGAATCCTGAACCACTGTCACAATGTGGGCCATGAATCCTGAACCACTCTGTGACAATGTGAGCCATGAATCCTGAACCGCTCTGTGACAATGTGAGCCATGAATCCTGAACCGCTCTGTGACAATGTGAGCCATGAATCCTGAACCGCTCTGTGACAATGTGAGCCATGAATCCTGAACCACTGTCACAATGTGGGCCATGAATCCTGAACCGCTCTGTGACAATGTGAGCCATGAATCCTGACATTGACATCTTGGAATCAGAGAAGAAGAAATCTAGACCTGACCAACTGCAGCATCCCCATATCATAACACTGCCCCCTACAGGCTTGTACTTGAGGCATCACTTCTCCTGCCTCTCCGACTGTTCCTCCTCCAACACGATGGTTCCCAGTTACAGTTCCAGTTTTTAATGTGTTGCCAATGCCAATTTGAGTAGTATCTATCTAAGATGTTTTCTTTGCTTGATGTCAATGATTTAACCTTTATCAAACACACTGACATGTTTTTCATTACCAGATGATTTGTCTTTCTATGTGGTTGTTACAGAAATGAGAAGCCATTCACTGTACCAGTTGGGTTTAAATACCTTGTTTGCTTAGTTGAATCCAGTATTCTTAGTATTCTTTTTAAAGACATACTTGGACTTTGAAGTTTAATTTGTTTTTCACTATTAAACTCAAATCTCTACTATTACCATGGCAGCCCCCGTGTCTATTGAAATGTATCTTTTTTTAACAGTTATAAGCCTTTCACGATGCACTGTCTCGCAGATGGAGCCCGAGTCCCGACCCAAAGAAAAGCGAATAGGGAAGAAGTCGAGAGCGGCCTTCTTGGTGAGCCAGTCGCGTTATAAATCGGCCTTCAGAGTTATGTGGTCCGCCAGAGGAGCAAGAAAACCCATGATGGACTTTATCAGCAAACAACTCAAACTAGAGGTGAGGCAGTTTACTATATACAGCTCATGTGAGATGTTTGGGAATGAAAGTTCCTCATTTGAGATAGTTTGGACCAGCAGGGCTGACAAATTCATTACATTTATCACTATTTTAATGGCCACAAGTAGCAATTATTATTTATTTATTTGAATTAACTTTTAGAAAAATTAGGCCCGAAGCTTATGGGGTCAAACCTAATGGACAACTGACAAAAGACAATTCTTAAAATCTTCATGTCCTGTATTGTCCTTTGCAACTAAATATCACGTTCCAATGCGGATGCCAAAAGAATTAAAACCAAATGCTAATCAATGTTAACAGTAGATACTCTTTTGAACAGGTATCGTTACTTAAAAAATGACAAAATACAAAAATTCGGACCTTTCCAAAACAGTTTAAGAATGATCTTGGGCGTTATCTGAACCATACAAAGAAATTACTACTGTTTTGTGTTGAAAATTACAAGCTATTGTGTAAAAAAAAAAAGGGGGGGGGGGTTTTATTTCTTATCGAAATTTGTATCAAGTATCTAAATTAAAATTTTAGTATTGTGACAACACTACATCCCCATCGTGTCTTATTTTATTTAAAACTTTCTAATATAACTAATATTTCCTGAAATCCATGTGATGTTAGTATTCATTTATCAGTTCACGTTTCAGTAATTTCTCTAATGTTATAATGCTCTTGTCCTGATTGTGCTTAAAATGTGCGCGTTGGCTTGAATGCTGATTAAAATAAGAGAATACACAAATAAATAAAAACATGTAAAACAAACTGCGCTCATCAACAAACAGAGCTACTTGGAAAAGCATGAAATATTGATGTATTTGTTATAGACTGTCCAGCCATAGTTTTCCACATGTTGTATTGTCTGCCATCTTCTAAAATAATGATGTATTTTTTTTAATGGCAAACAGTACAGACCTTATTAGTCAACAATCAACACTCGCCATGCTGTTCCCCCTCTCTCCAGATGAAGGCGCTGTCTCGGCAGCACGGCAGCCCGTTCCATCAGAAAGTTGCTAGCTCAAAGCCGATGTCGATGTTTCCGTGGCGACGCTGTTTGAACTGGGCTCAGGAGAAGGCCCCCTTCGTCACACACTGCATCAGAGCCATGTTTCCAGACGCGGCCGCCCTCGCCAAGAGCAGCCAGTGAGTGTGTTGTTCATCAGTCAATCAAAACATAATTTGAGTGTAAAGCGGTGCCATGAGGATCCGTTAAGCTTCATCTCTCACTCGGAGTGCTCCCTTAATTAGGTTTTATGCAAATAATGTTTACGATTGTGGTATATTGTCAATTACATCTATAGTAAAATCCTCAAATAAAATATGTCAACATTACAAACAAAAACTTAATTCAGATAATGTTACATTTCACATTGTTTTACTCTCTGAACCTTACCCGTAGTGGGTGCTTGCGTATCCTGAAGGGTCCGGACCTGGCATCCAGAACACACTTCAGTACTACAAAGATTTGAATCTAGTCATCAGTTTCATTTCCCCAAGTTCAAATGGGCGTGATTGACAGGTGGATCAGCCAATTGCATGGTTTGACTGTCAAGAACATATCACGGGGGACTGAAAAACATTGCAGATTTCTGACAAATCAATGAGTGAAGCCCTAAACTCTGTTAATCTGAGGTGAAATAAGTATACACACAGTATATAAACAAATCTAATTACATATAATTGTTATATGATGAAGCTTACAAAACATCCGGTTGAGAAATGCATTGAAACACTGGCTTTCTGGCAGAAGTCTCTCCCGGGGCGGCAGGGGAACAGGTTTGTTTTGTGTGATGTAATTAATTTGACATAGTTACTTTCCCTCCTTGTGTCTCTAGTGTCTTGTCAGAGGAGCAGGCCGGTGCACTGTTGGACCGACGCATCGTGACCGCTTTGTCCATCCCGCTCTTCACCCGAAACGTTTACAAGAACAACTTTGTGCAGGCGTCTCTGGGGGCAGAGCTCAGACTGCAGGGCGTGTCTGGGTCCGGGCTGGACTCACTCAACGCTCTGGGCCTCTGTCAGAACAAAGACACAGTGAGGCTCCTGCTGCTCCGCCTGCTGCAGGGAAGACGTGGAAGGGTGAGTGAAATTATGTCCAAAATGGTGACAAAACGTCTACCGATACATCCACTTTCCCTCCTTTGTACATCTCAATCTGCAAACTTTATCTCCAACATGAGACATCGCTCAGTGCACTTAGGCATTCCTCGTCAAACCTCATCTTAACTCACGGTCTAACGTAGTATGCTGTTTTGGTTTGTTGTAGCTTTTGTCAAATGGACGTTTTGGTCAGAGGCTGAAACAAGAGCAGCTCAAAGCTGATCAAACTCCGGATGTGGAGGAGCAGGAGGGGAGCGAAGAGGTGGAGACCGAGTCCGATACTGAGCGAACAGAGACTGAAGTGGCAGGTACGAGGTTTCTCCAACACCAATTGGTTGATTAGTACACTTTTTACCATTGAAATTATTTTGCACAAGAGCAGCTTTTTTTAAATTAATGATGAGAAACTCAATTTATGTAACATAATAGGCTACATCAGTGTTTTCCAACCAGGGGTATAGGGACCCCAAGGGGTACATGAGCAATTACCAGGAGGTACTTAGAAAAGAAGATGAACTTTACTTTATTCAGATAAAAGTTTGGAGTATCTTGGACCATAAATATAATGAAAATGATAATATGTGCACGGTGGCAGAGCGGCTAGAGCTTCTGCCTCCCAATAAGGAGATCGTGGGTTAGAATCCCGGACCACCCCAACATCACACAATCTCTCTGGGTGGAGTCTGCATGTCCTCCCCGTGTTACCGTGGGTTCTCTCCGGGTTCTCTGGCTCCTCCCACCGTCCAAAGACATGACTGTGTAGGTTAATTGACAACTCTAAATTGTCCGTAGTGAATGAATGTGAGAGTGAATGGTTGTCTGTCTGTCTGTGTCAGCTGCGATGAGTTGGCCACTGTCCAGGGTGTACCCCGCCTAAGGCCCAAAGTCACTGGGACAGGCTCCAGTCACCCGCGACCCCTAACGGGAATAAGCGGTAGAAAATGAATGAATGATTGAATAATATAATAGGGATAGTTGACAATATATGACTAGTTAACCCATTTATTTGCCTGAAACTCAAGTTTATGGGTACTCGGAGTGCGAGACAAAGGGGGGTACAAAAAGGCTGGTAACCACTGGGCTACGCATTTAACACAACTCACATGTATTCAGTCAGCATCAATGTATTTATCCAGTATAAAACAATGTGAAGTAAGGCATCACAGACTTTCACTGGTTAACAGACAGCACTTCATTATCATTTATTCTTTGCCTGTAATATCACTTGTTATGTGTTATCACTCAGTCTGGCACAGTGGATGTTTAGGCCTGGTTTAGTCCTTTGTTATATCTCAGTTTGCCCTAGTTCAGCTCCACTCTTTTTGGGTATTTTTTGGATGTGGTATGAAGGTTTTGCTTCGTCCTGGTTTATCTTACGTAGCGCACCCGGGCTGTAGTTATCAGTGTTTTTGTGTATGTCTCACACCATGCAATCAATACAGAAAACCAAAACATCACATCCATTAATCTGAAAACCACCAAAATCGCTGTCTAAATTTACAACTTTGTAACGTATGTCTCTTTGCATCTTTAGTTGATGAAGTTGAAGAGGAAGTTGAGGAGGACCTGGAGGAGAATGATGAAGACGAGTCCAAACAAAGAACGAGGAATAAACGGAAACATCACAAAGAAGACGAAGAGACTGTGGAGAATAAAAAAGGCAGAGTCGTCGTGGTCCGGTTGGGTCTGTTACACGAACACGGCGACCCTTAGACACGTCGGACTTTACGCTGGACTTTACCCTGGACGTTACCCCTTTACATTCGATTTCTCAATCAGGGGTTCACGCAATGTCATAGGAATCTGAGCTTTTTAAAGAATATATTTCAGGTAGAAATTATCTTTATGGTTACTATACGCATCATTTTCTGGCCTATTAGATTAAAACAAAAATGTGAAGTTAAATCTCTTGTGTGTGACTGTGGTGCTCAAAGGCAACAGTCAAAAATCCAATATCCAAATACTAATCGATACTCTATATCGAAAAATACACATTTGGACCATTTTACAATGGTATAATTCTAAATTAGAACTAGACATGGTCATATTAAATCTATTACTTCTAATTACATTATTTTTTAAAAATGCATATTTTTTCTCATTATAGTTGAACTCAAAATTGATATTGAGCACAGAAGCTTTTTCTTTTGTTTCAAATTCAAAAAACAGAACTATTGTAAGTTTGTGGATCAAACCTCTAACAAAAAACAGATAAGGTTCAACATGAGGGCCCTGCCCTCTGTCAAAAATGGTAAATAATAAAATGTGCTGATCACAGCCCATTCTTACCTTCTCAAATCATCAACTTCCTGTTTTCTTAGATTTTTGTTTATAGACAGAGACACACAGCCAACAGATCCCAACCTTTTTTTTTCTTGAAGCCCCTCCTATAAATTGTGTTTTTTTCTGTTACTACATCCAATTTGCAATTATTTGTTTGGGATTTTGACAATTTAATTTGCACAAATTATTACTTTTATGACGTGACCCTCAGACCAGACAAACATGGTCTGAGGGGAACCACTGCTCTAACTCACATCTTTCTTCTTTGATTTTCTTATTGTTTGTAAACTGTATCTCATTTGATTTTCGGCAATGTAAAAGTATTCATTATCAATAATATCATTTTGAAAGTTTACTCATTTGTAAATAAACAAACCGGTTTCCCATTTTTATTGTATTTATTCAGAATCAATACATTTACATGGAACAGAATCTAAAATGTTCAAATAGAGCTTTAGAAGTTGACACGTCAAAGGCAGAGAGAACCAGAAAATACAAATACTTATAATTGCCCTGAAGTCATTTTACATCTGAAATTAGACTTTGCTCAGAATGTACAATTTGAAAACCCATGCCAGCGTCAGTGTTACTGTGGATAGCACACATGCCTGCCATGTGCGTAACACAGGCCACAGAACAAACAAAAGAAGACCTTGCCAAATTCGAGCACTGACAGTGCTCCGATCTACACTGGTGCCACAGTCTGGACTCTCTGAAGCCTGATTTCCAGCTTTTTGAGTCTGATTTTAGGGTCACATGATCCAGCCCCCGCAGATGCTTCAGCATGTTCAAGACGGTGCACTTTCAGTTGACTCCGTTTTCTGAAGCTTTCTGCACATTTGTCACAGTTGTATGACCCCTTTATAGAGTGATGTCGTTTTATGTGAATCTTCATGTTTCCTGATTGTTTAAAGGCTTGTCCACACTCCCCACAGATATATGTTTTTTCTCCAGTGTGAACTCGACGATGAATGTAGAGGGAATTCGTTGATATAAAAGTTTTCTTGCACTTATCACAACTATAAGGTCTTTCTCCAGTATGGGTTCTCATGTGGCATTTTAGGAGACGATCATATGCAAATTTCTTCTCACACTCGTCACAGCTGTATGGTTTCTCTCCTGTGTGAGTCTTTAAGTGTTGGGAGAGGTGAGATGCTCGATTAAAAGCCTTATCACACTGGTCACATTTGTGCAGTTTCTTTTTGCTGTGAATACGTTTGTGATTTGATAACATGCTTGATGACCAAAATGTACTCCCACACTGGTCACACTCGTATGCCTTCTTCCCAGTGTGGTATCTCTCGTGGTTTTTTAAAGTTATGCTCCATTTGAAAGTCTGTCCACATTCCTCACATTTGAAGGGTTTCTCATTGCTGTGAACAGTCTGGTGACTTTTAAGTTTTGTCATTGATTTAAATTTCTTCCCACATTGGTCACATTTAAATGGCTTCTCATCCCTGTGAGTTGTCATGTGGACTTTTAACGCAGATGACTGCTTAAACGCTTTCCCACACTCTTCACAAACATATGGTCGCTCTCCAGTGTGAATCCGTTGGTGCACACTGTGGTCTTTTGATGTCCGGAAAGTCTTATCACAAAAGTCACACCTGTAGGGCTTTTCGCCTGAGTGGATTTTTAAGTGACATTTATATGAAAAGCGTCTTGAAAATTCCTTCCCACACTGGTCACAGCTGTATGGTTTTTCTCCTGTGTGTGTTAGGTAGTGACTGGAGAGGTGCTCTGATCGTCTAAAAGCCTTATCACACTGGTCACATTTAAATGGCCTCTTTTCAGTGTGGACAACTTTATGAATTGAAAGAATGTTCTTGGTCCTAAACATCGTTCCACACTGGTCACACTCAAATGGCTTCTCTCCCGTGTGAATGCTCTCATGTTTTTTGAGAGAATCTGCCCTTCCAAATGTCTGACCACAAACATCACAGCTGTACATTTTATCACCGGTGTGGATTAAACTGTGAGATTTGAGGTATTTGAATGATGCAAAGGTTTTTCCGCACTGGTCACAGCTGTAAGGCTTTTCCCCCGTGTGGATTTTCATGTGTGCTGCTAAGGTGCTTGACTGAGAAAATGACTTCTCACAAACGTCACAGCTGTAGGGCTTCTCTCCTGTGTGGACTCTGGTGTGGGTTTTGAGGCTGTCCGCTGCAGAAAACCGCTTTCCACATTGATCACACTTGTACGACTTTTCTCCACTGTGGATTTTCATATGAGTCCGTAGAGCCCCAGACTGTGTGAATCCCTTCCCACACTGACCACAGGTGTATGGTCTTTCTCCTGTGTGAGTTCGGTTGTGAACGGTGAGGCATTTTGCTGTTTTAAAAGACATAGCACAGTGGTCACATTTATACGGTCTGTCCTCTCTATGGACAAGCTTGTGACTTGTAAGGCACTTTTTAGTCCAAAATGTTTTTTCACACTGGTCACATTCAAATATCCTCTCTTCATTGTGAATAGTTTCATGACCTTTGAGGGAGCTAGCACATTTATGTGTCTTTTCACAAGCAACTCTGGTGTGGGTCTTGAGAAGATCTGAAGTGGTAAAACTCACTCCACACTGATTACACTTGTGTGACTTTTCCCCACTATGGATTTTCATGTGTGTGGCCAGGGCTCTTGAATGTTTAAATTCCTTCTCACACTGGTCACAGCTGAGCGCCATTTGAGATGCCCCAAGATATTTTTCCTTTTTTTCTCTGCAACAGAAAAATTAAATCAGTTAATTTTCCTTATCCACAAATGATATGGCCCTATGACCTCAAAGATGCGATAGTAGCATATTATCCAGAGCACTTCGCTCTCAAAATGCTGGACTATTGTTGGTCCCTGGAGTCTCTAAAAGCACAGTAGAATAGAGCGTTTAGCTACCAAGCTCCTGTGTTATGGAACCAGCTCCCTGTTCATGTAAAAGAGACCCACACAGCCTCTACATTTAAGACCATGCTCAAAATTCACTCTTTGAAATAGCTTATGGTCAGGCCAGTTAAGAACAGAAATGACCTGTGACCTGGATGTTCCCATTTGCCTGGAGGAACTCTCTCTGCACTGGATGAACTTACTTTTTCCCACAGGGTTTGTTTGGCTATGGAAAAATCCAAGGAAAACCTTGCAGAGGAGAGTGAAGGACAGGGGAATGCTCTAAATTGCTAAATTATCTTTAATACTGTTTATTTAAACTGCTTTCTACCTGTGGCCCATCAAGGCAATCACTGTTGTGACTTTGGGCACTACAAAAATAAATTGATTTGATTTGGAAGTTACAAAAATTAATTGATTTGATAGTTAAAGGTGAATCTGAATCAGAATTACTTTTATTCATCCCCAAGGGTAAATTATTTTTGTTACAGACTTGCAATCAACAAGCAGAAGATAATGCTTGCTCCAGTTCACATTTAGTCACCACTTGACGGGGCAGACAACAAACACAGGCCTACATCTGTTGATGTTTATGGGGTAGAAGGACGGACATCTGGCTGCAAACCTTGATCCAGAGTCGCCTCTCCGCAGACCTTAACCATCCATGACCTTAACCAGGAGGCGCAAAAGGGGATTGCAAGCACAGCAAGGCACTAATGGGGTTCTTAAAGGACACAGGGTTATATTGTAAGATATAGATAATAATTGTTATGTCATCTAGTTAGGGCACAGGTGGTGTTTTTTTTTTTTTTTTTTTCCCTCAATAAATACCATTAGAGAGCAAACTGAAGACTATCACCCTGAGATACAGACCACGGTACAGTAGGTGGCGGCATGTACCTAATTCGATGGTTGCGACCCGCCAATCAAACAGAGGAAGAAGAAGAACCAGGAGGCGCCCACGTGACCCGTACCCAGAGGTCCCTACCAGAGCCCGGATGTGCCAAAAATAACCAATATCAACACGCACTGCACAATACGTTTTTAATACAATCATTCCTCTTCTTGTTAATTTATAACTAGGAAGAAACTAAAGTAAATATCTGGCTCTCCGCTGATTACTCTTAACAAAATGTAACCATTAGAATTTGTCTCGTGCTGTATATTTAGATATTACAGCACCACACGATCTTTACGTTATCGCTTCTAATTGTGTGTGTTTCAATCAAACTTGTATTATAACGTCATATATAAGTACAAGTGTTTTTAAATTGTGTAAATGGCGTTGAAGTGGAGTTTTAAGTAACATGTTATGAACAAATAGGGGTGAAGTTTACTGTTAATTACAAATTTAATGTGAATTTGTAGATATAGATCCATCGTCAATAATGATGGAGACTGGAATCTGACAATGAAGAACACGAGGAGGAGCTGGAGCTTTTTAAAATCGCAGACATTTTATGAGGAAATGGTGGATGGGAGGGGCTTTGTTTTTTTGTGAATGTAATGAGATGAACGAGCTTAGTAATGCCTGTAATCTTTCTTTTTTTAATTTCGTTTTAAATTTTTTCAATACCGTTTTTTCTGATTATAATGTTCAATATTTTGATTTGCAGTGCTTTCAATATTTCCATAAACTGCCAATCTTTCATTCAGTTTGAATGTTTTCTGATATTTTTTAAACATATTTTTACTAACCTCTTACTTAGGTTAGTAAAAAGTTGTGGCGTAACTTTATTTAATTTTTTTTTTCGTGCGCGCAATGTGCACTTCCGGACCTGTGGGTGAAGCCGCCTCTGGTTAAGGCATGGTTTTATTATATTTCTATGGGTTCTCTTGACATTTCTCGGCACCGGTGCTTGTAGTGAGAGCGTGGCGGTAAAGATTAGACAAATAACAATCTAAAAGCGTTGAATGTGAAACGGGGTGAGTTTAATTCCTGAGTAGGAAAGTTAGTCAAATTAGGCGACTTCCTCAATTTTTCCCTCAAATTACTCACACACATATCAAAGATGGATCATTACATTTATGAATCAACTCATCGACCAAACCTTTCCTGTGTCATCCATTTATTAGCACACCAGCTAAAGCACAAATGTTAGATATCTAGGCTATAGTGAGGCTAAATACACAACTATGAAGTACTTACATGAATGCTGAGTTGTTTCCTGCTGAATCAGACGTTGCAGAAAGACCCAGTCCCTCAGATAAAGGTTTGTTCACTTGTTTCCTGTTTCCTGTCAACTCCTCAGTGCCGCCCACTGAGCACAAAGAGCCAAAGAAGGAGCGCAGCAGTCAGTGCTATTTTATACTATTTTTATGTCTATGGTCAGTACCCATGGTTTTATTATAGTTCTATGTCAGTACCGTGGATGTATGTGCAGTACAAGCTCACATAGAGACAAAAGCATCAAGGCAATGTCAGTATGCTCTGAAATTATATCTCAAGTAAGTAATATAAGATAAATACAAAGCAGGCAATAAGTACAAAATATATTTTTTTAAATGAGTGAAGGGTTTTATATTTTTATACTTTTATATTTGAAGACTTTTTTATATTTTATAATTATAAAATAATGGTTTTATAGTTTTACATATGTAAGATGAATTGCAGAAGTTTTGTTTGTTGTACAACATGTCAGTTATTGAGTTTCAGGTAACATCCAAACTAGTTGTGAAGTTTCCATTTTCTGGCAGAGCAGGCCCCAATCTCAGGAATGTGTAAGATAAACAAAACGGCCTCTCCCTGCGCACGCACCATATAAGGAGAACTTTACGTTAAACCCCCATCAGAAGACTTCAGGAAGGATGACATCGCCTCTTCTTGCATATTCATGTATTATTCATGTGCGATGTGTTAAATACGGACAAGACTGGGCTAGTGGTTACGTCTGGGGAGATAGAGGCGAGAGTAACCATTAGCCCCAGGCGTCCGGAGCTCTGTATAGATTATTTTGTATTAGGGAAATAAATCTTTTGATTGTAACTCGTCGAATCCTGGCCATCATTATACTGGCATGTGTTATTAGTTATATAGTGTAGTAATTGTTGACTGCTAAACGCTCCACTCTTACAGCAAACGAACACGCTGGATTTGGCTGATAAATAATAAGAAATAGCCAAAGAATTCTTCATGAGCAAACCAAAATCAAGGTGCTAAGTAATTTCAGTTTTAAGACTCAAGGCATAATAAATAAATTTAGAATAACAAAAGGGTATCAGCAGATTCTACAACAAATTCACTCAGGGTTTTTTGAGCATTGCATTTTAATTTAATTTTAAAGCACTCAATATTTACTATATTTACTTTACTATATACACAATACTTACCCATAATGCCCATAAATACCCATAATGTTTAAGATGTTTACCAATTTAAAGGTGTTTTTTGGTATATTTTTGTTAGAAGAATATCTTGTTTTGCAAAATGTTTGAGATGACTAATTTTTAGACCCAACACATTTTTTTTTTTTTACATCCAGCCAGAAAAAGGCAGAAAACAGACGTTCTGTGGTTTCTGGGTCCTGTTGACAAAAGTCACATCTCAACTTCAAAGCCAAACCTTCCCCTCTCCGCCAAAGGACAATAGTTGTTTGTTGTGAAGAATTCTTTGGCTATTTCTTATTATTTATCAGCCAAATCCAGCGTGTTCGTTTGCTGTAAGAGTGGAGCGTTTAGCAGTCAACAATTACTACACTATATAACTAATAACACATGCCAGTATAATGATGGCCAGGATTCGACGAGTTACAATCAAAAGATTTATTTCCCTAATACAAAATAATCTATACAGAGCTCTGGACGCCTGGGGCTAATGGTTACTCTCGCCGCTATCTCCCCAGACGTAACCACTAGCCCAGTCTTGTCCGTATTTAACACATCGCACATGAATAATACATGAATATGCAAGAAGAGGCGATGTCATCCTTCCTGAAGTCTTCTGATGGGGGTTTCACGTAAAGTTCTCCTTATATGGTGTGTGCGCAGGGAGAGGCCGTTTTGTTTATCTTACACATTCCTGAGATTGGGGCCTGCTCTGCCAGAAAATGGAAACTTCACAACTAGTTTGGATGTTACCTGAAACTCAATAACTGACATGTTGTACAACAAACAAAACTTCTGCAATTCATCTTACATAAGTAAAACTATAAAACCATTATTTTATAATTATAAAATATAAAAAAGTCTTCAAATATAAAAGTATAAAAATATAAAACCCTTCAGTTGTTTAGTATTTTAAATTGGCATCTGTCAAAAGGTGTTTGTGGCAAGAGGACCCTGGAAATAGTCACCTTCTTCGTTCAGTATTTTTTGGCGTGTAGCACTCAGTAAGTTGGGCACATTTCCGCCATCTACTGTGTTGGAATATGAACCAGAGATTTCTTATTCCCACAAAACAAATGATTATTTAAAAAGAAAAGTCTATCAATTAAGTTCTTTTAAAAAAACTGAAGTAGTGTTTTGGAGACGCACT
Organism: Rhinogobius similis; assembly: GCA_019453435.1. Taxonomy (NCBI): domain Eukaryota; kingdom Metazoa; phylum Chordata; class Actinopteri; order Gobiiformes; family Gobiidae; genus Rhinogobius; species Rhinogobius similis. The sequence continues at coordinate 12,604,100 of CM033630.1, forward strand.
CCCTCCTGTCCCTGGCTCCTGGCTCCTCTATGCACCGCTCTGTACTTATTACACTGAATGATAACATGCTCCACTGGTTGAACGATTCTCTGAGCCTGAAGCCAGTGCAGAGACCTGAGCACAGACTAATGTGGTTGTACTTCCTGGTTCTAGTCAGGACCTGACATGATCAATATTAAAATGTAATTAAAATTGAAGCCTCTTGTTAATAAAGTAAAATTCCAAAAGTTCCAATAATTATTATAAAAGCTTATAAGTGCTTAAAATGTTTAAAGAGTAGTAATGTGCTTAATGCAGAAGTAATGTTAAAGTTTTGTAAGGGTGAAATACAGAGCATTCCATAAGCAGAAATTGCAAGTTGCAGATGCATCCTGTGAGCAAGACACACAAACCACAGGCAAAGTGCATGTGTGTGCTGAAAATATGTGATGAAGCCCTGCTCAACACAATAAAGAAGATGATTATTATGTTTACTACTGAATAAATGTTTTGATAGCAACTAAATTAGAAGCTAAACATGTATGTATTTTATGAAATAAGTTTGTAACTTAGTGCGTGTGAGATGACAGAGTGCACATCCTGTCAGCCTAAGCTCTGTTTGTTGGTCACGAGAATGTAAAAGAAGAAGTACGGCTGTGTGGCCTGATGTGTTGACGTGGGCAATATGTATGTGTCCTGCTTTTGATCTATAAAAGACTGGACATCTTCAGTGCGAGCGTGGGCCCTCTGTTTAGAGGCGGGAGGTTCTGTTGCTTTTGCTGACCAGACTAAGAGTGTTCTATTAAGTGTTAAGAGTGTTCTATTGAGAACTAGAGCGGCTGAGGCTGTTCTGAATGCACCCCTCGTTACCGTAGGTTTTTCACTTCAGTGAGACAGAGAGCTGTCCCGAAACCTGTGCTGTTTTAGTGAGAACGTGAGACTCAGTCCGTGTACCCTGAGTAAGTTTCATGTGGATCTTCATGTTTCCTGATTGTTTAAAGACTTGTCCACACTCTCCACAGACATATGTTTTTTCTCGCACTTATCACAACTATAAGGTCTTTCTCCAGTGTGGGTTCTCGTGTGATTATTTATCTCATTTAATGAAGCATATTTTTCCCACACTGGTCACAGCTCTATGGTTTTTCATACCTGCGTGAGTCTTTATAAGATATGTCAGGTTCTCATGATATTATAATTATGACTTAGTTTGGAGGGAGGTGAAAAACATGTCATGTAACTATATGGTTTAATTAAGTGCTCACTTATAGGCCAATGTCACAGGTTACCCTGTCCCAGATAAATGTGAATGTTTTGTCTTTTGTATGGGCTAAGGTTACTGTCAATAAAGACATGCATGCTAAAATGTGTGTATATTTATCTATATTTGTGCATAAAACCAGTTACGTAAATTTGTGATCGTGTGTGTGAGGGTTGAGCAAAGAGGGAGAAGAAGAAGAATTTTTATTTATAGAGCGCTTTTCCACCTAATAGGCACCCAAAGCGCTTTACAAACCGTTGAAACTACAATTGCCGTTACCACATAACATATACAATTACATTTATAGACAATAAACAATGAGCAGACACACAGTTGTAACTACAGTTGCGGTCACAACAAAACATACAATAAACAAGACATAAACAAGACATAGCAGGTAACTGTATTAAGTCAGAAACAGTTAAAGGACACATAGATTATTATTTTACATTTTGCTCACTGTAAACTGCCATTTTTCATCCAAAACAGCTTAGTAAAAGAAAGAGGTCCATTGACTTCCTGTTCCTGTTTCAAAACTGCACAACAAATAAACTCTGCCTCTTAAATAGTGACATTTCACTGTAACAAGGAGCGCATTGTCATTTACATCTTTTTAACTTTGAAAAGTGGCTGTGTGACATTTTAGAACTATCACCCGGAGTCTTTTTTTTTTTTTTTTTTAATAATTGCAAGTCCAATGATAGGGGCTAGGTGAAAACAGGGATTTTCTGCGCGCTCGAGCCTCAGCTGCAGGACAATACAGGGTTAAATAAAACATGCATGATTCAATCAAAATACAACTCTGAGTAAAAGAAACACTTTTGTAACAAGGTTAAAAGCTCATTAAAGTTTATTTTGCTAAAACAAGGCCATAACATTTAAAAATATTTGAAAGAGTTTTGGATAGAAATTGCCACAAGAAACCAAATACCAACAGAGGGAGTATTTTTTTTGACACAGACAATGCGTTTCACTGACTGGTTAATCCCTGTCAAACACGACCATGAGAAACCCACTATTATTTGGTGAGGATGGAGCTCACCAGTGACCAAACACCATTTGGTTCATGAAGTAAATTTTTAATTTAATTTCATTTAATTTTCATTAATTTTTCTCTTGGAAAAAATAATATAAAATGTTTGAAAGCTTGTTCAAGGCTAATCAGTTCTGTTATGAGCACAAGAGCTATCATTTTATTTAAAATCTGTCTGTGGAACTTTATAAACAGCTAAGTTATTACATTCTGCTGTTTTTTAGGCTGAAACAACCATGTTCAGGATATAAGTTAACACATAGCTGGTTAGCCTCCGTCACGCCATTAAACGCATAATATTTTATTTTTTCGAAATCTTATGGCAAAAATTAATGAGAATTTACATCTGGAACCACAGCTAACTTCAAAATTAGAGACAGAAAAAAAAAAAAAAAAACAGAGAGATTTTCTTATTTATTTTATTTATATTTCCAGATATTTATTTTTCTTTTCAGGGGACTTTAGGGCCTCCGTTGTATATCACAGCAATGCACTGCGTTTAAATCTTTGTAGGAAGTACACATAGAACTATATTACATCCATGGAAGTACACATACTTATTATTTCAATAGCCTTTTTGTTGATTAAGTCACTGTTTATATAGAATAGATTATAGAGTATTTAAAAATAATAATATAATTAATATAAAAATGTTCAAAAGCAGGTTTACTATATTTACATTTGTACAGATTGAAGTTTATAATAAAATACACATCCTTTGCATTCACATTTTAAAGTGAAGTTCTTGTGAAGCCAGTCCAATAAAGCATTTGCTGAACAGATCCATATTTATAATTAATGATGATCAAACATCTTTTTTCTGTGCTGCAGGTGTAGGTCCTGGTCTGGTGGTGGCTGTCATCCTGTCCAACCTTGTCCTTGGACACTTTACCAAATAGACGCTTGATCCCGCCTCCAAAATATCCTTCTCCGATTGGCCGCGGTTTCTCTTACGTTTAAGCGTCAGCCTAAACGTGCGCGCTGATTGGCTGCTTCCCCTGACCTCGTTGTCTGTCATCTTCCTCCTCCGGCAGAGGACAGGTTAAACATGGCGTCGCTGAGGTGCTTTCTACGCTCCGGAAAGGTCCTATGCCTCTTTTAACTCCTTTTTAAACATTTCACGTGTCGTTTTGCGCATTTCTAACGCTGTGTTTTCGTGTGTTTGAGCAGAATGCGGTGGCGGCGTTGCAGAGGAGCGGCTTTCACAGCAGCGCTCCAGCCGCGGTCCAGGTCAGTCGTAGCTTTTAGCGTTAGCCGCTGACTTTTTATCAGTGTTTTATTTGTGTTTCCCTGTGAATTTACTTCAAACAAAACTTAACACCTTTGCCGACTTAACGTGCTTCAATTCACTTCAATTTAATGCGTTATAGACCCTGGTTTTGCGTGTTTCTGCCGTAGTTTGCTCTCAAACAGATGCGTGCTGTAGCATGAGGTTTGACATGTCTAAATATGTAAATGTGTTTTAATTGCTTAATTGGTTGATGGTGTTAATTTATTTTAGTCGATTAAGTATGTTATTGAGGTTGAGAACATAAAGATTGTTAGCTGGAAATGTGTCAACGAATTATGAATTTAATCTGCCTTTTTACAAACAAATGTGCATTTCACAAATACCTGTCTGTCAGCAGGGATGTCACGATTAAAAATGTTATATTACGGTTATTGTGAGGAAAAACTAAACTACAGAGCATTTGATTTCATTCCCAACATACTATTCTCTAAGCTTGTGATCAGCTTTATGATCAAACTTTCTGAATGACAACATTTGGTGAGCCCAAAACTGAGCCAGATAAAATAATTTACATTCAGATATAGACTGTCTTCTAAAATAGGCAAGATATTATTATTTATTTTGACAAGTATATAATGATCTGAAAATAACCATGATTATCAATTAACTAAATCATCTGGTCATTCCTGCTTGTCAGTGCACTTTGGGGCAATTCCACTTTCTCTTTTAGTTGTTTAAATGCTTTTTCTTTAAATATTATGCGGTTTATTTTAGATTGTCTTTATTCATGTCATATTTTTCATATGCCAATTTAATTCTTTCTGAAGTCACATGTGATTGTGTCCTCTTTCTTGTATTATAAATCAGCCTAATTTAATTTACTAATCCAAGGATCAGCAATAGTGGAACTCATAACTATCCATAATTTATGTATATAACATAATTTATTTTGGATTAAAACTGCTTTCATAAGCCCTTGGTCCAGGATGTTTTGTCTGTTTTAATTGAAGTAGAGCATTGTTTTACATTTTCTTCTAATGTCTAATGACTTCCTGTTCAAAACTGCATGGAGCAGGTGAAAACAAATTTCTGATCTCTCAAGCCTTAAATGCAGGACAGGATTATTACTCAAATATGCATGAATCTAAAGTACAACCCATGAGTAAGGATTGTCAAGTTAATTCATATCCACAAACGGATTAGTATCAAAACTAATGGCGAAACTGAATATTAGACACTAGAACAAGTGAATCATTTGAGGCTTGAATTACGTAAATTGAATAAACTTCCAGAACTGTTTAAGAATGATCTTGATTAAAACTAGTATACGACCAAATGAAAATATTAAAGATTTACAATTATTTTGTGTTAAATTACATTCTCTGAAAAAACACTTTTGCAAAAATCTGTGTGATTCGGAAATTAGTATCAAGACTTTCATCAAGCTCATGAAAGTCTATGTTGTATCCTAAGTTTAAATGTGTTTTATTGTGGTTTTGCCTTTCTCAGATGACCGTCCGCGATGCGCTGAACCAGGCGTTGGACGAGGAGCTGGAGAGAGACGAGCGAGTGTTTCTGTTGGGAGAAGAAGTGGCTCAGTACGACGGCGCCTACAAGGTCAGACACAAGGAGACGCTTCACCCTAAAATGGGTTTGGAGTTTAGCCGAACAACGTGAAGAATCTGGGATTGTAACCAGCTGACGCTCATGTGCAAAAACTGCCTACAACTGTCTTTGTTGTGCTTCAAGTGTCTATATAATACAGAAATTACAGATCAGAACTTTAACTTTAACGGATCTGTTTCGCAGCTTTCTGATTTCAAAGCATAAGAAATGATGTGTAAAGGAAGTGTCATTGCTCAGTTTGGCCCCTGAGTTGAAACCTTTTTTCTTTAACTCTTTTTTAACATGTTTATTATGTGTTCAGTTCAGTAGTTCTCGAGTTAAATGTAGACTAGAACAAAGTTGGACTATTTCAGAGAGTTTATTTTTAGAAAAACAAACAAAAAAAATGATGCCCTTATCAGCCGTTTAAGAGCTGGAGTCAGAGTTCACTCGGCTCTGCTCCACTTTCTCGCATTTATAAACTGTTAAAATGCACACTATTCACTGACTCCAAGCACGTTTTTATCAGTCAAACAGGTTATATTTTAGGTTTGTTCCAAGTAGTGAAGGAAAATGTATTGAAATTTAGATAATATTGTGAATGTTGTTTTTTGACGATGCACAAATCTGAACATTGAATTTATGGTTCATATTGAAAATACTACAAAAAATGAAAAATGTATGTTTCAAATGAGGTACAAGGTGATTTTTTTGCTTGATATTTTACAGACATTTCACATTTGTCTGATAATTCAACCTCATCTAATACATTTATCTGTTGTATTGACAGAGGACGGGGCGATCTGTCGACATTTAAGATACATCAGTATAACTTTAAACGAGATATACATTTTGACACATCGTAAATATCGATACCTTCATTGTCTCATTTTACAAAGTTTGAGAAGCACTTAATTTTGTTTTTTGGCTCGGTCTACAGTTTACGGTTTATTTAATGCAAAATCGTGACTAGTCGAGGATAAAAAATAATCGATTATAAAAATTGATAATCGACTAATTGTTAACTGAACTATACATGCTCTAAAACAGGGGTTCCCAAACTTTTTTTGGCTGGGACCCCCAAAATAGCCATGCAACCCACTCAGGACCCCCAAAGTGAAATGAAAATGACAGAAGCAATAATTTTACGTGTGAAATCAAGTTTAATATTGGTTATTTGAATAGTTTATTGTCTTAGTGGACCATATTTCTCTAAAAGATACTGTTTTTGATTAATAAAAAAGAGCAAATACAATGTCATATTAATTAAAGTGTGATCTTAAAATCATCTCACGACCCCCAGCTCACCTCTCGCGACCCCCCGGGGGGTCCCGACCCCCACTTTGGGAACCACTGCTCTAAAACACATGTCAAACAAAAACCATGACATTAATTAATCAAAATGTCAAAAAAGAATAAATTATTGCTGTTTTTTATCATTAATACTAGGGCTGCACGATATGGGAGATGAGTGCGATGTGGGCGCCATGTGTTTCGATAATGATATTATCGGAATCTTTTTTCCTCATTTGCATATATTTTTGTTTTATTTTCCAGCTATAAATGATCAACTTTAAAATATAGTAGCTTAGGTACAAATATACACACAATAGAGACCTCTGGAGTGTTAAAACCCGGAGTTTCTTTGTCCATTACTCTGCAAACAATAAAAACACATTCAATCAGTTTAAACATTTATTCACCTTCATTTATGTGCAAAATAGTGGAAAAGGGTTATGAGGACAAGAACTTTGACAAAAAACACTTAAACATTCACTTGCTGCATCCTTACTTGGCAAAACAGCTGATTGGTCAAAAGTAAAAACAAGCTTAAGCGCACAAGAAATGCAAGATTAATGCATTTAACCATTTGAAATGATAGCACATCTTTGCCATATGCATATGATAATAACAAGTGCGATAACGATATATTTTTTGTTATATTGTGCAGCCCTAATTAATACACCAAATTCATAAATATTCTCTGTCTAGAAACCTTCCGACACAACATTTTAACATTTTATTTGGTTGATAATGTATTTAAAACGTTTAAATATACAATACAAATTTGACTTGTCGACGACTAAAATAATCGTCAAATATAAACATTTGTGCATAACTTATAATATCTGTAAGATCGAGGCTTCTGCTTGTTATTTGCGTGCACTTAAACAAGAGTTGCCTGTGACATTTGGTCTAAAACATTTGCAGTTGTTTTCAGATTGTATTGAGATATCTATTATATATTGAGATACCAAAATATATCTATGGTTTGTTATCCGTATCACTCAGCCCTTAATTGACATAATATTGTTTGAATATTGTAGTCAGAAACTCCAAGGAAACAGAGATCATCTTTTTTGTCAGTGCCCTGGTTACAGCAGCACAAAGCCGTGTCTAACTGTGCAATGACGGCGAGTCTTTACAGTTCGGCTTATCTCATTATTGTCGTGTTTGTTTCAGGTGAGCCGAGGTTTGTGGAAGAAATACGGAGACAAACGGATCATCGACACTCCCATTTCAGAGGTGAGAGAAACAGCCGTAACAAATCCAGGATCAGATCAGCTTAAGACCAGTTTTTAGTTTTGTTTATCTTTTGTTTGTTATTTGGAGCCCCATCAGCTGCAACAGTCTGCTGCTATTATTGCTGGCAACCTATTTAAAATAATAAGAAACTAAAATACATTTTCAATTGTACAATACTCATTTTAAGTTAAACACATTAACAACAATTGACAATGACAGTAGAAACAGTGATCATTCAATTCAATGTCAGAATGATGAACATCTTGAACTCTTGTATGTCCCATGAACATAACATACTCTTAATGTGACACTTTTATAATCATTTGTATTTGTTCAAACCGTGCTTTTACCCCCACTACGCAGATATTAAGATTAAACTACCAATTTGTGAAATTTGTTTTTGAATCTGATTCTACTGCCTCCTAGTGCTGGAAATAACTGCGTGAAAGTTTTGAGATCCATCTAGACACATTTTGAGATTAAATTGTACAGAAAATGTTACGATAAACAATGATAAACAAAGCTACTTTTTCATGCCATGACACACTTTAAAGTTGGCAAATCTGATCAAACCCTTAAATCCAAATTAACCATATCGTAAAAAACATGAAATTTAAAGATATTACAGAGAAATTATTAAACGTTTCCTATGAACTCAAGGAAAAGATGCACACGATAAATATTGACCCTCCAAAAATATTGTTCGGGCTTTCATTTATTTTGTTCAGCCGATTTAGTAAACATGACAGACCTAGATCCACATCTGCAGAAATCATTGTCTCCAGTTTCAGCGCAGCCAACGTTAAGACATTTCTATTAAATATCTCTTACTTCTAATGCCTGGCTCTGTGATGGCTGTAAAGGATTTTCAAGTTTGTAATTTGTTTCAGTGTCAAACTATTTCTTTGTACTTTTAGTGTTTTGAATCTCTTGTTTATCTGTAGAGCTGCAACAATTATTCAGCTATAGAAAATAAAATATACACTGTATGCACTATACATGTCTAAAGACTTTTTTAACAAAGACGAATCAAAATGAGTAAACAATTGTTGATTTGCATTAATAATACACTTTATTCATAAGTATTCTCAATCTAGAAGCATTTAGTGACCATAAATTAACCTTTATTCGGTTAGAAATGTATTTAAAAAGTTAAAATTTACAATAGAAATCACTGACTTGAAGACTACGAAAATAATTGTTAGCGACTTGGGCTGTCACTAAGGATTATTCTAGTAGTTAACTAGTCAAACGATTATTTAAATGCATTATCAGCCAAATAAAGGTTGAAATACGACAACTAAAAACTTCTAGATAAAGAATATTAACAAAGTGTATTATTTATAGCAATAATCTGCTCTATTTTTGATATAGTGTCAAAGCCTGTGATAAAAAGTCTTTTGACATGTGTTTTACTGTCTGTATCGTGCTGTTAATGATTAGTCAAAATGTGTAGTCCATTTATTTTGTCGCTGGAGCCCTATTACTGACAGCTCTATTCAGGAGGTTGTTTTTAATGTTTCACCAAACCTTTTAAACACGTTTTACCGTGTGATTTTCAAACTACAAACTGCCAGTAATCTAAAGTGACACTAAACGAACAGGACAAATGTATCAAGGGAGTTGTTAACGTTTACAGTCAAACTTTCCTTAAATATTTGGACACACCTTTTAACTTCTCTGTCACAAATCCCTCTGAGACTCTAACGGGTTTGTTTGTTGTAGATGGGTTTCACTGGAATTGCAGTTGGAGCTGCTATGGTGAGTTACAAATGTCGAGGTAAATTGTGATCCTCCATGTTTTTTTACTGAAGTGTATTTATAAATAAAAAGGTAAAATGGTCAAACGAAAATGAAGGGACGATTTGTTCAAGTCCAACTCTATATTTTAGTAATGCATTAGATTTACACTTCAGCTGCACAAATCAACTCTGTACCACTTTGTCCATGACAGGGTTTTAATTTTATTAAACTTTCAGATATATTTTGAATCCCAGGTGTACTGTATTTAGTGGCTCTTGATGTTAATAGCTGAGATCAAATTATATGAAAAGTAAAACATATAGTAGCTTTTTGAGTAGTTTATTGTGTTCTCGTCATTCTGCTGCTCAGTCGGATGGTGGTTACAAGCCTGTAGTTTCAACTTAATAAAAGCGCAGTTAATCTTGTTTATTATGGCATAAAAATGTGGCATTAAAAAGCATTAATTTTGATTTGCTGATACCTACATAAACCCTGTTATTTCAATGTCGTTAAACTGCAAATCAAGTATTCACATTTGTTATTGTTGCCCACTATCGTCAGTGGACAGTGGGTTTAGTCTCTTTGACGTGGCTCTTTTTTCCATTCTGCTCCGTTTCTGTTTCCAGGCGGGACTGCGGCCGATCTGCGAGTTCATGACCTTTAACTTCTCGATGCAGGCCATAGATCAGGTCATAAACTCTGCGGCCAAGACCTACTACATGTCGGCGGGACAGCAGCCGGTGCCCATCGTGTTCAGGGGCCCCAACGGAGCCTCGGCCGGAGTCGCCGCTCAACACTCGCAGTGCTTCGCCGCGTGGTGCGTTCACAGCCCTCACTCTGTACACGTGACAAACCCGGGCTGGAGGTGTTCTCAATAAACAATTCCTGAATAATACACATTATTAGTAAATGTTTTCTATGTAGAAGCCTCGTATTTCAACCTATTATTTGGTTAATATTTTATTTTAAAAGTCTCAGTGTGCAATATAAATAAAGTCGACAGGGTGAGTCCTTGTTCGACCAGGAGTGCCCCGTTCTAAAAAAAAATTAAGTTAGTCATTTGAACACGGAGCTTTCAGACCAGCTCCTCAGATTGAAAATGACTTTTGGATGAAAGTTGAAATGTCTTGATTTTTAAAACATTTTATATTTTTAAATCCATTGCAAGATCCACAAAACAATTTTAAGTTTAAATAAATTTCCCTTTTTACTTATAAATAAATAACAGAAGTAATAATAATGATCTGGGATATAAATAATGTTCTCGTTAACCCTGCGATGAGTTGGCCCCTGTGTAGGGTGTGCTCCGCCTAAGGCCCAAAGTCACTGGGATAGGCTCCAGTCACCCACGACCCCTAACGGGAACAAGTGGGAGAAAATGAGTCATTTGTTGCATCGATTGTACAAACATACAATCATGTTTTTGTCTAGTTGCTCTTTATTTCTATTTTTACTCAAGTTTGTAAAAAAAAAAAAAATCTGAAATACTAGTACCAAATATTGGCTGATATCTCAAAATTCGCCAATATTTGGTACAATATTTCTCAGATTTAAAAAAACAAAAACAAAATCTCTATTGCCCACCCCTGCAGTGCACCCTGAAATAATATCCATGTTTAAAGGTTGAATGGAGGATTTCTCGCCGATTTGAAAATCTGCGACTGTTAGTCCTTTTTTGGAAAAAGCGCATGCGCAGGTTCCCCCTCCCTCCCGCCCCGTTTCTCCTGAGTGAACACCTAGCAAACCTCGTGAACGAGCACGCCCAGCAGCACTGCCCATGCGCATTTGTTTACAAGACGATTGGTGTCGCTTTCTCACGACAACCTCCGCGAAGAAGATTTAATAATACACTCCACATACAATAAGCTAAAAAAAGAGTCAGATAAACAGTTACCTGTCCAGCAGAAAGTTTGCATCGGAGGCATCCGTTGGAAGCCTGTTTTGCGCTTTCAACGCTCGCCAGCGCGTAAACGATTCCCCCAGAATAACACGCGTTTTGTTTTTTTCCTCTGCAGACTTTCGTCTCTTCTGTGAAAGCTCGAAAACAGTCTTTCTCTTTCGTCCCTCAGCCATTTCGGTACTTCGCGGATGAAAGTTTAGACTTACAATGACGGAACTCGCCGCTAACCTGCTACATAAACACACTAGCATATCAACCACGCATGCGCGGCCAGGGGAGCGAGCGTTTCCCCTGGACGAGCCTGAGGGCGTGCACTAGCACGCAGAGAATGATTGACACCTGAGCGGACCAGTTATTTGTGCTACCCACGAGGAAATGAGATTCTGATTTGTTGCCCGAAATCCTCCATTCCACCTTTAAGTCTCTACATTGATGCTGAATATTTGTAAACTGCAGCTCTGATTTGACTCTTGGTGGGATAGCTCTAAACCAGAATCCCTCTGTGATGTCATCAAAAGCGACGTACCATTTAAAATACAGAGACAATTTACAGCAACTGACACACTCTTGCGCTTGTTTACAGTCTGGTTGCTAGGTTACAGTTGTGCAGTCAGACTTTACAAGAACAGTCTAACGGCGCTGTACAAACGGTGCATCTGTTGGTGTTTTCGCTCCGCTGACGCCTGTGCTGTGTTCAGGTACGCTCACTGTCCCGGCCTGAAGGTGGTCAGTCCCTGGAACTCAGAAGACGCCAAAGGACTGCTCAAAGCCGCCATCCGGGACGACAACCCAGGTCTGCCCCCTGCTGGTGGGAGGGAGAAGTGCGCGCTGCTTCTGTCGCTGACGCCTGTCTGTGTCTGTTTCAGTGGTGTTTCTGGAGAACGAGCTCATGTATGGCGTTCCCTTCGAGATGTCGGAGGAGACTCAGTCCAAAGACTTTGTTGTTCCCATCGGAAAAGCCAAGATCGAACGACAAGGTCAGTGTGGAGTGAGGGTGAAACTTATTGTTAGTTTATTTAAAGAGGACAGTACCAACAACATTTTTGTATCCCTGTCACGGGATAAACTATTGAACTATAGTTGAATAGTTTATGGCTAATTATGGCTCAGCTGTAAAACAGACGTTTCAATGATTTTATTCGCACCAAAAATCCCCAAAACAGTGTGGAAAACAGTGCCAAAATATTTACAGTGCAGGAAAAAGTCGAAATGAAACAAAGTATATACAGGACACAGGGCACAGGGCAGGCAGCATCTGAGCATGGGCGCTTCACTCCCCCAAATGAGCAGAGCTCCCCTTTTATAGCCCCCAGGCTCAGTGTGATGAAGTCATTGCAGTTGCACCTGTTAGCGGAGGCTAGCATGATGTGCTAGCGGTGTTTTTGTGTTAGTAGTAGTTAATCGATGAAAGAGAAATGGGAAGATGACGTCCTGTTGTCAGTGGAGCTTCTCTGCTGCGTGTGTTTACATTTATGACACAGATTGATCGTAGACGCAGCGAGGCTCACTCTGCGACCAAGATTTAAAAATATCAAACAGGTTTAATATAAATCGTAGCTCGTCTTTGATCGTACGACTGTTCTAGTTTAAATCTTTGTCCACGTCTCACTCTGAGACCTACGAGCCGCGACTTTGAGCCACAACTCAAAAATCAAAACTGTTTTGTCACTGACAACCAAAATCATACAGTAGACACCCGGCTTAAGACTAATGAGGCGGGTAGATTAAATGGACTCACACAGACGTGTTCTGATGAAAAATGCTGTGTCTTATCATAATCCGACTCGTATTCACAAAGAAATGAGAAAAATGTTGTCGTGGTAGAATTACAGACGCACATGTAGCACAGACCTGTGAGGCGGCGGCCTGCATTTTATAATGAAATGATCATTTCTTGACAACCCGAGCATCTGTAGTGTGCGTGATTGAATAACGTTATCAATCATTTCTTCACTCTTTAGCTTCTTAATGAATCCATTTGTTGTTTTCAGGGACAAATGTGACGCTGGTGTCTCACTCCAGATACGTGGGACACTGTTTAGACGCAGCTGCTGTTTTGGCCAAAGAAGGAATCGAGTGCGAGGTAAGTCCAGTTCAGCTGATGAAAATATGTTTAGTTTGTAAACGCCTGGCAAAAAGATAAAAAAAATATGCAGCAACAAACACATAATGAGCTGTAATAGGATGGAAACTACCATGGCGACCGGGATCTTTCAGCTGGTAATATACAGTTGTCTTCTGAATAATTATGGCCAGAACAGAATCACAGAACTCCTCCTCAGGTTCAGGTGCGTCCACGGAGCGTCGGCGAGGGCGTGGCTTAACCTTTGTCCGCTCTGTTTCCCTGTGGAGGTGATCAACATGCGAACGATCCGGCCGATGGACACCGAGACCATCGAGGCCAGCGTGATGAAGACCAACCACCTGGTGACGGTGGAGGGAGGCTGGCCACAGTTCGGGGTCGGAGCCGAGATCTGCGCCCGGATCATGGAGGGTACGTCACTCACAGACACGCGGAGCACATCCAGCTCGAGGTCACATTATTCTGCCGAGTCGGGCCCAGCTGAGGGTCCACTTTAGAACTCAGAAATTCAAAGCTTCCATAAGTTTGAATCAATCGCAGCCGTTTTATCTGCAAGAAATCTCAAGCACTCGCAAGGATTTTAAAGGGGCTGTACCTGATTTTTACTGTTTTGAATGTGAAAAGTAGAACTAGTTCATGAAACCCATTTTCAAATCTGTGTTTCCCCATCACAGATATATCATAAAAGCATCTATTCAGGTGAAAATGAGACCACAGCAAGTTCTCTGTATTTATTTATTGAGCAATTTATTCTACGAGCATCAGGAAGTGTCGTTAGCATGTTTGTTAGCTTTACCCGTGACTGCAAAAAGACTCGTGAAAAGTGTTTATGAACTCATTGAGGTGAATATTCAGGATGCTGGGACTGCATGAGGAAAGTGAGCGATAAATGAGACTAATGTAAACATGAACTACGTCTGTTTTTTACGTTTCAAAACAGTAAAAATCAGGTACAGCCTCTTTTAAATTGTTGAACTTTCACAAAAATGTACTAGTATGAAGTTTGTTAGCCCAGTTTTAAAGTCTGTATGACAGGATCAGACCACACATTTCACTAAAACTTGGTGAACATAATATTTCAGATTTTACTAAACATTTTGCCTATTTTTCCCCAATTTTGTAATATTTTATGTTACTTCCTGGTTGAACATGAGCAGCAAATATGATTATTATATGGTAATTCCACAACTGTTACCTAGCAACTATTTTGAAAACGTGTCAAAATCTATATAAATTTCACAATAGTAAGGAACTGACAAATACTAATATCTGGTCACAGCTTTATTTTGTTGAATGAATGTCAGGTGTCTGTAAAATTATTGTTGATGGTTTTTCTGTGGGAGAAAAAGGCATTTTTAAAAAATGGCATTGAAGTTACAATGTCCCAGAGAAATCTATAGATGAAGTGGATTAAATAAAATAATAAAACGTCTTTAGGAGCAGACTGGAGCCAATAAGTGGACAGTGCAAACTGACCAAAACACAAAAAAATTAGTAGTGTGTCGCCTTAAGGTGAGACGCTGCAGGTGAAGAGGAAAAAAATCTTAAATTTAAAGATATTAATTTGAAACTTCTCCTGTAGTTTATTCACGTAAATGTAAGAAAAAAAATGTAAAAAAAAAAGTTTTTCATTATGTCATGTTTTCATGTAGAAATATGGTATTTTATGTGTAAAAACGGGCAAAAATACAAATATTTGGGGCATTTCAATCTGAAAAAATGGAATGAACCAGTATAAAATTTCTTAGTTCATTCTGTACTCATATTAGTTACAAAAAAAATTACAGAGGTGATTTTGGATATTTTATTTAGTTTTTGAGTGAACTAGATTGGACTGAAATTTTCCTAAAAATTCAAATTTCCCCTCATTTTTTTGTGCTTAAAACTTCAATAAATCAGTTTTAGAATTTGATATGAAATAATCCTTCTGTACATTATAATATACAAAATCTTGTTGAGTCCCAGATTTACAGTTTGGTGTGGGATCTACTTTAAGGTTGATCCTTATGTCCTGAGGAGAGAGAAATGTTTTTAAGAAAACGGCCTTTGAAGTTACAATGTCCCAGAGAAATCTGTGGAATCTATCAAGTGGATTGAATGAAATAATAAACATCTTTAGGAGCAGATTGGACACGTTTGTTGTTCCACATGAAAGCCGATATGTCAAGAGCAAACTGACCAAAAAAAAAGTTTTGCCTGTCGTGTCTCGCCTTAAATCATGAACAAAATCAGATGCAGCCCCTTCCTTTTTAATTTTTTTCTTTTTAAGTGAAACCCGTGAATGGAGCAAACTGAAAAAGGGATGTAAGTGATTGTAAATGCCCTCGTTTTCGCCTCAGGTCCCGCCTTTAACTACCTGGACGCTCCCGTGACCAGAGTGACCGGCGTGGACATCCCGATGCCCTACGCCAAGATCCTGGAGGACAACAGCGTGCCCCAGATCAAGGACATCATCTTCTCCGTCAAAAAGACTCTAAACGTCTGAGAAATCCACTCACGCGGCGTTAAACAATCCGTCTAAACGCCACCGCTTCGTATCGTTTCAGCCGGAAATGACGCACAAATGTAACCTTACTGACAAACTAGAACTCCCTCTCCTCTTGTCTATTAAACGTTCTGGGATATCGCGGTCAAATTATTATTTATTGGGGCACTCCAACGATGTATCTTTTTAGCGTTCAAGTTGGTGATTGTTTTGGGTGAAAAGAAAGGAAGTGTGTCAAAGGGACTGTGCTGTTAAAGGTTTTGTTTTGGTTCGTAACTTTCAATTTGGAAACAAGCAGAACGGAGCAATGAGTTTAATAGAAGTCAATTCGTCCAAACTAAATGAGAAAGTTGTTTAAATATGGAAGATTTTCAGCCGGAGATGTTGTCTGTGTTTGGAAAATTCATTCTGTCTTCTTTTTTATATCAACTTTTGCATTTGTTTTATTGAGAAAAAGAGCGTGTCTGCATCTCTGTCTCATTAAAAGAAAATAAAACTTGATATCATGCTGAGATAGAAGTTCAAACTCTAATATTTCAGCTTCTTCCGTTCTGCTCCTGTCAAAAATTCAACTTAAATTGTACAAATAGACATTATCCACAAGCAAACCTCTCAATCTGTCAAAGCAGACCATTTATTTGCCGTTTTGATTGTCTCTAATCGGTTTATTAAATCGATTTACAACAGATTAACACATAAAGCGTATTTAAAATGTATTTTTGAATATGGGTTACAAAAATATAAATATAATCTGCTCATAAAATCATCTGCCTCTTCAGTTTTCTGCATTTTGTCAATTTTTTGAATACTTTATCAAGGCTTAGCACTGACACTAGTTTTACTTAATCCTGCTTTAAGTATTCTATGATCTTTACTTCTGAAATTTGTATTTTTTTTCAAGGTTTTTCTACCATTAATTAAAATTTTCCCCCTAAAACTCAAAACTGCACCTTCTCAAACAGTGTAAATATCAGCGTTTCTCAGCTCATGGTTCTGTTTTTGGGTCATTGTTGTTTTTATTCCATTTCTTTTAAAAGACAGACTGCGTCCTTGTCTGAAAAGCCTTGTGTGCGTTTTTTGTTTTGTTTTTTTTTAAACCACAAAAAACATGATGAAGCCTGAGAGCGAGCGGGTTATTTATTCAAGTTTATGCTGTAAACCACTTCCTGTTACAAAATAAAAACCTGGAAACTACGACTCGGATTTACAATTTATATTTTGCATTATTTGTTTATTTAACTCCCCCTGTAAAAACCTCTCACTCCTGATCCTAGAAGCCATTTTGTGTCCTCTGCTTTAAATGTCTATAAAACTACACTAATCTACAACTAAAGTAATCACTATATTCTTATTTTTTTACTTTAAAGACTCAGATTCACAGAACTACCTTTGCTTGACGCGTACAAACCAAATGCTTGTCATATTTATAATGTTTTTAACCCTTTCTAGGCAGATATAAATGCAACGACCTGAATAGAGCCATTGAAAAATTACAAAATCTTAAATATTTTCCACCAAAGCATTCCCAGGTGTTTCTATGTCGAGCCCCTGGGACGGGTGACTGATCCACAGGAAAATCATGTTACAGTTTAGAATGTGTTTGCCGAACGTTCCTGTTGCATGATTTACTTCTGAAACTCTGAAATTTTGAATGACCAATATACCATTTGTGGATCTTGTATTTTGCAAATTTGGTTACTAAAAAAAAAAAAATTGCAGAGGATTTTGGATCCATTTATTTTTTGCGTAAACAAGATCTGACTGAAATTGGCCAAACAATTCAAATTTTGCCTAATTTTTTAAACTTAAAACTTTAAAGGACAAATATTATGCATTATTTCTATTGTTATTGGCCTTTAAACAAACTCTTGAGTATCTACTTTGACATCTCATGTTTTAGAACTGAAAAGAAATGTTTTTACAGAGAACGCTAAAACTTGGAGACGCCATATTAACTTCGCTGTGGCTCCATCTACTGGCTGCAGAGGCAATTACACACAGTTGTACACTGTTTTCTAATGCAAGCCGTGCTGAGCTGAGACGCAGTTGTAATGATGGTTATTAGACGAAAGAAATGCTCAGTGAGTCGGGCAGACAAGATAAATGCAACTCCAGATATGTTAGAACAAGTCAGAAAAGTCAATTTAGCATAATATTTGTCCTTTATCGGCTTTGAATCAGGTATCAACAAATCCTCCTATGTTTAGTCAAAATCTTGTTAAGTACAAGATTGTAAAGTTTACTGTGTAGGAGCTGCTTTAAGGCTGATCTTTGTCTCTGGAAGAAAAAATGTATTTTAGAGAATACAATGTGCCAGAGAAATCACTTGATTAAATTAAATAAAACACCTTTAAGAGCAGATTGGACAGTTTCACCATGAAAGCAAACACAAAATTGAAAAAAGTAGTTTTGTCTGTAGTGTCTCGCCTTTAAAGCCAAATATTGGGTAATTATTCCAATAAAACTGACTTTATTTTGAAAACTCATGTTTATGAATCATCAATTAATTATGACTTATTTAATTAAACCTGTAACGAGACAGACATGTCACGAGATTGAGTTCACGAGATGAGACGAGAACAAGACGAGATTTTCTTTTTTTTATAACATTGAAATTTAAGTTTAAGCAAACCTAATAAACTGCTTTCCTTTGGTAAATTTTCTGTATTACAAATGAAATATGGCATTATAAGACAATAAAGTTTTAAAACGCGGTTTTAAAACGGGATATTCTCTTAAATAATTCTTCCAGGAAGGTTACTGCACTCTTCAGTAGTTGCACTGCAAAAGCAACATATGAAATAATTCTCATGAGATCACTCTGTGGGCGCTCGCACAGTCTTGAGGCATTTCAACCTCGAGACACAAGATCTCATCCCACCCCTCGTAAATACACATTATACTCTGATACAAATGTGATTTCAATCAGGCAGCGATAGATATTCAATCATTCAAAAATACTTCTTAAAAGTTGTGGGTGTTCTTTGGCTTCAGGTCCATTTGTTGTGAAAATCTTTCCAAAGTAAAAACGCATAAATCGAACGTTTTCCACCGGCAAAACAAAATGGACGCCCTTTGCACTTGATGATCCGGGGCAGAGGGAGCTTATAATACTGGAGTGTCAAGCGCAGAGGAGAGGATTGTGGGTAATGTCTATCCGTTGACCATGAGGGCGGAGATGTTCTGAGGCAAAGTGTACACGATTAAAACCAGGAAGAGCGTGAGGATGATCAGGATGAGCAAACCGATGATGTACATCTTATAGTTCTTCCAAATCAGGAACACGAAAGTCTTCATCGGATTCAAGAACCAGGAGAAACTTGTGGTGGGACGACTGAGGACGAGAGGCAAGTGTCAGAGCAGGACTAAACCAGGACTAAACCAGGGCTAAACCAGGACTAAACCAGGGCTAAACCAGGGCTAAACCAGGGCTAAACCAGGGCTAAACCAGGACTAAACCAGGACTAAACCAGGGCTAAACCAGGGCTAAACCAGGGCTAAACCAGGACTGAACCAGGACTAAACCAGGGCTAAACCAGGGCTAAACCAGGACTAAACCAGGGCTAAACCAGGACTAAACCAGGACTAAACCAGGGCTAAACCAGGACCAAACCAGGACTAAACCAGGACTAAACCAGGGCTAAACCAGGACTAAACCAGGACTAAACCAGGACTAAACCAGGACTAAACCAGGACTAAACCAGGACTGAACCAGGACTAAACCAGGGCTAAACCAGGGCTAAACCAGGACTAAACCAGGACTAAACCAGGACTAAACCAGGACTAAACCAGGGCTAAACCAGGACCGAACCAGGGCTGAACAAGGGCTAAACCAGGACTAAACTAGGGCTAAACCAGGACTAAACCAGGACTAAACCAGGGCTAAACCAGGACTAAACCAGGGCTAAACCAGGACTAAACCAGGGCTAAACCAGGACTAAACCAGGGCTAAACCAGGACTAAACCAGGGCTAAACCAGGATTAAACCAGGATTAAACCAGGACTAAACCAGGACTAAACCAGGACTGAACCAGGACTGAACCAGGACTGAACCAGGACTGAACCAGGACTAAACCAGGGCTAAACCAGGACTAAACCAGGGCTAAACCAGGACTAAACCAGGGCTAAACCAGGACTAAACCAGGACTAAACCAGGACTAAACCAGGGCTAAACCAGGGCTAAACCAGGGCTAAACCAGGACTAAACCAGGACTAAACCAGGACTGAACCAGGACTAAACCAGGGCTAAACCAGCACTAAGCCAAGACTGAACCAGGACAAAACAAGGACTAAACCAGGACTAAACAAGGACTAAAGCAGGACTAAACCAGGGCTAAACCACGACTGAACCAGGACTAAACCAGGGCTAAACCAGGACTAAACCAGGATTAAACCAGCACTAAGCCAAGACTGAACCAGGGCAAAACCAGGACTAAATGTAGACATACTTTGGTTTGTCCAGCGGCTCTGGTTCTTTGCGAGCTTTTCCGACTGGATTTGCTTCAGCCGCTTCCAGCGTCACCAGCTGCAGCTCGGCCTCCACTTTGCCCTGACGAAAAACAGACACAGATCATGATCAAATTTCATCAGTTTTCAAAATTCTCTTGGCCCTCTCTCCACAAACCTCACCACTTCAGCTAAAAACCTGTCTTTTCTTGACTGTCATCCCAATTTCAAAGGCCATGACGAAAAAGAATCAGAATCAGAATCAGAATCAGAAAGCGGTTTATTGCCATTGTCAGTGAATTCACAAACATAGGAATTTGCTTCGGCGTAGGTGCAACATAAAGCAATGAGTAAAATATAAAAAATATATAAAAAGGCATGCATAAAAATTAAGAATAAAATAGACTAAGATAGACTATATACAGAATGTACAGTTGGCAGACAGTGCCATGTGCAAATAGATTGTTCTTATATAATATATGGTTAAAGTGACGGGTGTTACAGAGTGTTCATGAGTCCAACGGCAGAGGGAAAGAAACTGTTCTTGTGGCGGGAGGTTCTGGTCCGGATGGACCGTAGCCTCCTGCCCGAGGGGAGTGGCTCAGATAGTCCGTGTCCAGGGTGAGAAGGGTTACTCAAAAAGTTACTCAATCCTACTAAAATCCATTCTCAGCTGCTCCGACCTGGAAAAAGTGACTAACGTCCTAATTTGCTCCCATCTTGATTATTGTAACCCCTTCCTCTCCGGCCTCGACAACAAATCCATCTCTCGCCTCCAACTGATTCAGAACACAGCGGCGGGACGTCTCACTGGTTTGAACAGACGAGAGCGCCTCACTTCACTGGCTCCCTGTGCAGTTTGGAATTCACTTTAGGATTTTACTGATCACTTTTAAAGTCAGTAGAAAAAAAGTATTTCAAGTATTTCACACAGATTTTGAGAACTATTAGAGTCGAATGTGGTTGTTTTGACAAATAACTGTATTGTATTGGATTAATAGTGACTAAATCTTATTTATCAAGTTATTTTAATATTTGTTTGTTAATTCCATGGATGTCACTGAGAACTTGCTAAAAACAAACCTCAAACCAAACGGAAAGTACTTTTTACTTTCAGTGCAGTTCAAGAAGTGGAGTAGAAAGTACAGATTCTGCACTCAAAAGTATATACGATTTTCATCATCATGAAATGTTTTCATATAGAGATAAATCATTTCATGTTTGAAAAAAATAGCCAAAATTGCTCTTATTTTGGACATTCTTGGTCAGGTCTCTGCTCTGGCTTCAGGCTCAGAGAATAGACTTTAAAGCAACTCTGCTCGTGTTGAAGTCTCTTCAAGCACCAAAGTACATCTGACATGTCAGACCCACATGAACCAGCTCACACTCTGAGGACCTCAGGGACCGGCCTCCTGCTGGTGCCAGAGTCAGGACTAAACATGGACCGGCCTCCTGCTGGTGCCAGAGTCAGGACTAAACATGGACCGGCCTCCTGCTGGTGCCTAGAGTCAGGACTAAACATGGACCGGCCTCCTGCTGGTGCCAGAGTCAGGACTAAGCATGGACCGGCCTCCTGCTGGTGCCAGAGTCAGGACTAAGCATGGACCGGCCTCCTGCTGGTGCCTAGAGTCAGGACTAAACATGGACCGGCCTCCTGCTGGTGCCTAGAGTCAGGACTAAACATGGACCGGCCTCCTGCTGGTGCCAGAGTCAGGACTAAGCATGGACCGGCCTCTGCTGGTGCCTAGAGTCAGGACTAAACATGGACCGGCCTCCTGCTGGTGCCTAGAGTCAGGACTAAACATGGACCGGCCTCCTGCTGGTGCCTAGAGTCAGGACTAAACATGGACCGGCCTTCCTGCTGGTGCCTAGAGTCAGGACTAAACATGGACCGGCCTCCTGCTGGTGCCAGAGTCAGGACTAAACCTGGACCGACCTCCTGCTGGTGCCAGAGTCAGGACTAAACAGGGACCGGCCTCCTGCTGGTGCCTAGAGTCAGGACTAAACATGGACCGGCCTCCTGCTGGTGCCAGAGTCAGGACTAAATCAGCATTTCAGTTTTATGCAGCTAAAATCTGGAACAATCTCCCTGAAGATGTGAGACAGGCCTCCACTCTGACTGTTTTGTTTAGATGTGCAAACGACTGAAAGATCTATCTGCACTCTTCTCTTTTAAAGTGTTTTTTTAAATGATTCTGTGTGTCTTTATGTGTTTTGTGATTTTAATGCAATTTTTCCTGTTATGTTAAGCACTTTGAATTGCCTTGTGTACGAATTGTGCTCTACAAATAAAGTTGCCTTTCTTAATTACAGCACTTAACTTCTGCACTTTAGTACTTTGCACAACCATTTACTTTGAACGCAGAAGCACAGCAGCAGAAGTCCTCACCATCAGAACATGTGTGGTTCCATCGGCGTCAATAAACTGCAGGTCTTCAGGTTTGATTTGGCTGCGTCTGTCCTTTTTGTTTTCCCGTTTCTTCTTGGACGCCCGCTCCTTCTCCTCCCTCTCGAAGTCCTCCGGGGTTTTCAGACGTGTCAGGGGCCACCATCCCTTCAGCTTTCTGCTCCTGAAGATGGAAACTCGAGGAGACGCGCGGTCCTTGGACATTTGCACCGAGCATTTGGAGGCCGATCGAGCCGGACGCACCATGTCGAAGAGAGGGAGCTCGATGGAACCTGGTCAGATCAAAAGACAGAGAGATTATATTTGTTACAGCAGGACTAAAGCGGGACTAAAGTGGAGCTAAAGCAGGGCTAAAGCAGACCTAAAGCAGGGCTAAAGCAGGACTAAAACAGGGCTAAAGCAGGTCTAAAGCAGAGCTAAAGCAGAGCAAAGGCAAGGCTAAAGCGAGACTAAAGCAGGGCTAAAGCAGTGCTAAAGCAGAGCTAAAGCAAGGCTAAAGTGGGGCTAAAGTGAGACTAAAGCAGGGCTAAAACAGGGCTAAAGCAGAGCTAAAGCAAGGCTAAAGTGGGGCTAAAGCAAGACTAAAGCAGGGCTAAAGCAGGACCAAAGCAGGACCAAAGCAGGGCTAAAGCAGGACTAAAGCAGAGCTAAAGTGGAGCTAAAGCATGTCTAAAGCAGGTCTAAAGCAGACCTAAAGCAGGGCTAAAGCAGGACTAAAACAGGGCTAAAGCATGTCTAAAGCAGACCTAAAGCATGTCTAAAGCAGACCTAAAACAGGGCTAAAGCAGGTCTAAAACAGGGCTAAAGCAGGTCTAAAGCAGAGCTAAAGCAGAGCAAAAGCAAGGCTAAAGCGAGACTAAAGCAGGGCTAAAGCAGTGCTAAAGCAGAGCTAAAGCAAGGCTAAAGTGGGGCTAAACCGAGACTAAAGCAGGGCTAAAGCAGGACCAAAGCAGGACCAAAGCAGAGCTAAAGCAGAGCTAAAGCTATGCTCACATTTATCACTGATAGACTTTGTGATCACACACAGCTGAAATAATTGTATTTCTATCCCTAAATAACATGTTTCTGAGTCATAATGTTGAGGAAATTAATTGTTGTGGGGCAGTTGAAGTGTCCTTTATCTCCATTCTGTTAGCAAACAAGCTAGCTAAGCTCTGCACAGTCAGAGCAACAACGAGAAAATATTTTCAGTTGACATTTTACTGTAAAAAGGTTGATTCGAGCAGAAGAAAAATGTTAATTTTCAAGATGGAGGGATAAAACATTAAAACATTAAAATTAATTCATTTTTACAAATAATTAACGTAAAGCTTTGTTTTCTGTCAAAACAAAACATGTACACCGAGACTGACTTCTCTAAAAGTCTATCAACATGAAGAAAATCTCAACTCTATCAACACCTAAATTAAGAATAAATCAGACCAAAATAAGATACAGATATAAAGCTGCAATAAACATGATTTAAATTCAGACTTCACCAAACTAAAACTATAACATAATAATTAAAATGTCCATAAATATGTCAAATCCAGGATAGGTCAATGTTGACAAAAATGTATATCTTGATATGTTTTAGTATTCCGACAATGTCAATTCAACAGAAATGTGTTAAAACATGTCTTTATCGGACAATTAAACCTCAACTAATAAGTTTAAATGTGAAATGTCAGTAAAATTGATCACAAATGTACAGAAATATACATTTATTTTAGTTAAATTTACGACAACTGTTTTCATTTTTATTTTCAAATCAGCTCTTTTTGTAGCTTTTTTTTTTATTTACAATAAACCATTTACTCAATATTTACAAATAGTATAGCTTCAAAACAACAATCAGGATATTGTCTAAACGTCGATATATTCTCAACACAAACTCAAATCAAATATTTTCTGTTTCCATCTGAGTTTGGCCACACGAGAGCCGCACGATTTCAGAATAAAATCTAGTATCCTTCATTCCCAAATCTGACGGCTCAGAGCATTTACCGAGGAAGTCGTTGGCGAGGATTCGGTCGTAGTCCCAAACCTGCAGCGCCAGAACGGCCGGCTGTCGAAACTCCGCCTCCTCCAACGAGAAAATGGACTCCTTCTTCTTGTACACCACCTCTTTCTGCACAAGTTGGGAAGAAAAAGTAATTACTCTTATGTTTTGGTCATGATTGTTGACACTTCACCCCGTCACATGATCACAACAGGAGTCCATTCAATGCTGCGTGTTACTCTGCGCTACTCAAGGCAGAGGAGGAAAGAAACGACGTACAAAAGTCAAAGTTAAGACACATTTGGAGGTATCTGTACTTAAAGTGTATATGACAGGTTAGACTACATATTTCACTAAATTGTACTAAACATGATTATATTTAAGATTTTACTAAACATTTTGCTTATTTGTCCTCGGTTTGACGATTTTCTTAATGTTTATAACGTTACTTCCTGGTTGGACATGGGCAGCAAATATGACACAGTTAGAGGTAATTCCACAACTGTTACCATAGCAACCAGACTGTAAACATGGGCCAAAATCCATATAAATTACGGTACACAACAGTTATGATTTGACAAATAAGAATACCTACTAAACTTATTTTGTTGAATGATGGTTTAAACTGTCAGAAAAATGTGTCAGTTGAGTGTTGAGTAAATTGTGTCTTTATTTTCAATGGTATGTCATTTTTGACATCGCAGAGGGATTATTTTTTAGAACTCAGCGAACTTCAAAAAACGGCAACTTCACAAATGAAAACCATGCTAAATATTTACCACAGGTATCCTCCCACCAAACAACATGAGCACCTTTCATAAAGACATTAAAGGTCCCATATTCTGCTATTTTCCCCTTTACACAGTCTATTCTAAGGGCTTTGTTGATAAAATTTTGCGTTGTGCAATATCCATAATATAACAGTTTCCAAAAAACACCCATCTCTTGGACTGGCCCCCCTCCTTGCAAAAGCAAACGGCTCATTCTGAGATCCGACCCCCCCGAACAGAGAGCAGGCTGCCTCCACCGCCCAACTCGCGCGCCTCCCCCGCCCAACTCATGACGAAGCCTAGAGCGGAGATAGTGCGCATGCGCCGTGTGCTCCGGTAAACAGCGATACACAAACACAGGAATAAACATTTTATCCGTCCTGACGGTGCGTCGTGCTGAGTCCTACGTCCTGGATCTGACCTGGAGTTTGACGTGCTCCAGTACCTCGACGACGGACGTTGCCGTTTGGTAAATAACAAGCTAACTCTTCGATCTGTCGTATCCATCGTGTAATTACTGTGTAGCATTAGCATTAGCTGTTTTTATTCTGCGGCTGCGCGCTTCCTGGAGGCGTGGCTTAAACACCGCGTCATCCTTGGGAAGCGCATCATCCTTGTGAGGAGCCCCCGTCTGCCTGCTCAGCCAAGGGGGACGGAAAAGACAGTTCTCTAGCGAAAACATGCGGGAATCAATCAAAAAACCACTTTGGGCACAACATACGAGGCCCAAATAGCACTGTAGGAAGGTTAAAACCTCTGAAAAGTCGATTTTGCATGTTATGGGACCTTTAAGTAACTTTAACAGTGAACATTTTTTGGTTCAGTTCATTTCTGTTACCTTCACTACACTAGACAGCGGGTTTCTGTACTTTCAAACAGCTTTAAAAGGACTGAAAAGTAAAAAGTACTTTCTATTTTTGGTTTGAGGGGTTATATTTTAGTACGTTCATGGTGACATCCTGACTAAAGGTTGTGAGTCTCGACTTTGAACAAACAAAAATATTCATACAGTAAAAAGTCTAAACACATTGATAAATTGTGATTGTAACTGTCATAGGTTTGGTGTCAGGCTTAAATGACAGGGTGCGCACCTGGCACTGTCTTGTGCGCTCTTGGATACACAGTTTGAGGTTGAAGGGACAGATCAGATGTACGTCCAGTATGTTTCAGGCAAATGTCCATCTACACACTCTGCACTTCTTCGTGCATAAAAGTTTCACTTAGGTCGTGGTCCGCTTCACCATGTGCCGCCTCAAAAACAAACAACCGTTCAACCAATAAAGGCACCACTGCAGCAACATGTTTATTTTTCTTCAACAAAGTCAATAAGATTTAATTTAACAAAGATAAGCACTATTTTATTTTAAATCAGTAATTGTTTCACACAAAAACTAGTGAAGTACAAATCCAAAAAATGTTTTGATGACATCAAATATGACAAACAGGAAAAGGCTGGAGCAGTACCTCGGTGGGCAGGTAGTCGAAGCGGAACACAAATCTCCAGTTGAAGTTGCCTTCTCCGGTTAAAGAGTTAAAATGCACGTCTGTTTCCTGCTTCTCTCCCTCCAGACCTTTTATCCACCTGCAACAAGATTCAATAGAATGTATTATTAAAGAAGACATACGCTTTTTCTTGTACCAAGTAATATATTTCATATGTAGATAATTATTTTACATTTGTGAATTGTAAACTGCAAATGATCAAATCACTTTAGTCAAGCGTTTTAGGAAAAATATGCTTGAAGTTTAGGAGGATATTTAAAAATGTTTAAAATCACCAGTAAAGGTGTGTGGTGCATTCAGGGTCAGTTTGAGTCTCTGCGGTGCATTCGAGGACCTACCCTTTGACGTAAATGTCAGACGATGGTTCTCCGGTGAAAGGATTGACGTCGTCCAGAAACACGTCGTCTGTGTTCCAGACGATCACACGCAGCTCGTACCTGGACACAGAAATACAGCACGTAAAGACATATTCATAAACAACTCTCAAATAGACAATACACTGGCTACACTGGCTTTAAATTGATCTCCAACCTAAAGCCAAATAAAGGTATGTAAAATCACGCACTGCACAGGGAGGCGGGGCTTGATGTTGACTGGAGGCGGAGCTGGGACGTCTGTGGGAAACATGTCGACCCACATGTGAAGGAAACCCTGCAGACACAACGTTAAACTATTCATTACAGTTAAGAGGGGTTTCATTTGGTTGTGACCTTTTGTTTCTATAAATAAATACATAAAGGTTGAAACATAAAGCATGAAAAATAAAAGCATGGGGCTGTAAACTGTGTTCTTGTTTTCAAAGGTGAATCCCTTACTCCAAAAAGGCAACAAAACCAAAAAACTGTCATCACGTGAAAGATGGGATTAAACCCGGAACTAAACTAAACTAAACTGGACCAATTTTATTTTGTTTATTTTATTTTTAAAATAATTTTCACTTGTTTCCTTTAATACAAGTATGACCATGAATAATAAATAATTTCTTTGGAACTGCTCTTGTGTTCAATTCTCAAACTGCATTATCTACAAATATATGTGGAAAGCGTTGAATAAACTAAACTAAACTAAAATATATTACACAGACTATTAAATAAACAAAATAAATGTGACAAATAACTAACAGGACTAAACCACGACTATAAAATAAAGGACAAAACCTGAACAAGGGCCGAAACAAGGACTAAACAAGGACAAAATAAGGACTAAACATGGACTAAATGTGGACTAAAACAAAGACTAAAAAGGGACTAAACAGGGACTAAACAAAGACTACACAAGATGGACTAAATCAGGACTAAACAAGGACTAAACAAGGACTAAACAAGGACTAAACAAGGACTAAACAAGGACTAAACAAGGACTAAACAAGGACTAAACAAGGACTAAACAAGGACTAAACAAGGACTAAACAAGGACTAAACAAGGACTAAACATGGACTACACAAGGACTAAACATGGAATAAACATGAACAAAGCAGAGACTAAACAAGGACAAAACAAGGACTAAACTATAAAATAAAGGACAAGACTAGACCTGGGGTAGACCCGGTTTATCGGGGTTCACTAGAGGCCGGATTTCCACGTGCTCCGGGACCAGAGGCACCGCTCCGGAGATGAACTCGCTCATCTCGGCCCAGCGGTGGAGCACGTTCAGGGCCATGTGCTCGTCCAGCTCGGCCCTCTGGAGCTCCGACAGCTGGTTCTGCTTCAGAAGGTCTGCGCGAGAGAGAACAGGTCTAGACTGAGGACCAGAGACCAGGACTAGACCAGGACTAGACCAGGACTAGACCAGGACTAGCCCAGGACAAGCCCAGAACTAGACCAGGACTAGACCAGGACTAGCCCAGGACTAGACCAGGACTAGACCAGGACTAGACAGGACTAGACCAGGACTAGCCCAGGACTAGACCAGGACAAGCCCAGGACTAGACCAGGACTAGCCCAGGACTAGACCAGGACTAGACAGGACTAGACCAGGACTAGACCAGGACTAGACCAGGACTAGACAGGACTAGACCAGGACTAGCCCAGGACTAGACCAGGACAAGCCCAGGACTAGACCAGGACTAGCCCAGGACTAGACCAGGACTAGACAGGACTAGACCAGGACAAGCCCAGGACAAGCCCAGGACTAGCCCAGGACTAGACCAGGACTAGACCAGGACTAGACCAGGACTAGCCCAGAACTAGACCAGGACTAGACTGGGACTAGACCAGGACTAGACCAGGACTAGCCCAGGACTAGCCCAGGACTAGACCAGGACTAGACTGGGACTAGACCAGGACTAGACTGGGACTAGACCAAGGGAATGAAGCTAGGGCTGAGCTACATCTAAACCAGGTCTAAACCAGGGGAAGACCAACAGCAAGATCACAGCCCAAACTAAGACAAGACCAGTGGTTAGATTATGACTAAGTAGGCCAAAAAAATTTTATTGTAACTAGGACTGATCTAAACAAGGATTAAACCAGGTCCAATCGACATTTAAACCAATGCTAAACCAGGACTAAACTAAGATGAAACCGGGACTAATCAACCTTTAAACCAAGGCTAAACCAGGACTAAAACCAGATCGAATCAACCTTTAAACCAAGGCTAAACCAGGACTAAACAAACATGAAACCAGGACTAATCAACCTCTAAACCAAGGCTAAACCAGGACTAAACAAACATGAAACCAGGACTAATCAACCTCTAAACCAAGGCTAAACCAGGATTAAACTAGGATTAAAACAGGTCTAATCAACATAAGAACCAAGACTAATCAAAAATTAAACCAGAACTAATCAACCTTTAAACCAATGCCAAAGCAGGACAAAATTAGGATTAAACCAGGTCTAATTGACATATAAAACAAGGCCAAACTGGTACAGAACTAGGATTGAACTGGGACTAAATGCAGACTAAATCAGGACCAATTTGCATCTAAAGCAGGGCTAAAACAGGACTAAACCAGGATTAAGCCAGAACTAAACCGGACCTAAATGCGGACTAAATCAGGACTAATCTACATCTAAAGCAGGCTAAACCTAAACAAGAACTAAACCAGGTCTTTATGCAGATCTAAACCAGGACTAATATTGGTCTAAATTGGGACTAAAAAAGGACTGATCTATGTCTAAAGAAGTCCAAAACATTAAATTAGTAAATGGTCACATGCAGATAGAAGTTTGAAATAAAATGGTGTATTATCAATCCCCAACTAAACCAGGCCTAATGCAGGTGTGAACCAGGACTAAACCAGGGCTAAACCAGGGCTAAACCAGGACTAAACCTGGACTAAACCAGGGCTAAATCAGGACTAAACCTTACCCTCAGGGATGGCGTCTGGGGGCATCTTGAAGATCTTGTTGAGGACTTTGACCTCGTTGGTCCTGAACTCTGGGTCTGGGATGTTGTGTTTCTGACAGAGTTCAGATAAAATGGTACTGGGTTTCTTCGCGTCCCGCCATGCGTTGTATCCTTCTCTGAAAAACAGGAGGCACAGGAGGGATTAACCACCTCTATTCATTTATTTAAGTAATTCATTTATTAATCTGACTTGCTTAATTGGACGGTTTAGTCACGCTGAACGATTTGGGAAAAATATCTAATTTCTGAAAAATGTTGCAATTGTGATTAAATTTCTGAATTGGGTTTTAACAGTAGGATTCAGTTCACATTGTAAACACGTCCAGAATCATTAACATTTGAGAGAAGACTGAAATATGAACTGATAAACATAACAAGAACATACATTTCAAAAGATGGTTGGGTCAAAACTGAGGTTTAAAGCACAGACTTAGCAGGTTTAATATGTGAGACATGATATTGATTATGACCATTCAAAGTGAGATTTCAATTCAATTACAACATATTGAATAAAGAGTTTCAGCAAAATGGCAGAATTGATCTCACAAACTTGAGGCCAGCTCAGAGTTAAGAAATCTGATGTGGGAAAATGTGGGGTCTTCCGCCATTTTCCCATTTATTTCCGTGCAGCTTGTTTACATAGCTACACATTTTTCCCTGATGCCGACACAGAAAATCTCGTCCGCGCAGATGACGTGGGAGGGATAGATGTTCACAAAAATGATGTAATTTCGCCACGAGGAGGCGTTATGCATAAATCAAGCTTTACACATCCAACCAAAGAACTTGACCATAGTTTAGCACCTGTATTTATTCATTCAAACCATTAAAAGAACTGACCACACTTATTTTATGTTTGTATACTTTCACTTTCACATAATAGTTTTGTTGTGTTTGTTGTACTGAAATTTAACTTTGCCAGTCAGATTATGGTCCTTTAAGATCCAACATTTGTTCATTTGCTTATTTAATGATCCACATTAGCCTCTACAGCAGCAGTCTCTACTCTTCCTGGAGTCCAATCTCACCATTTAAGATGTTACAAGACAATATTATTACAAATACACACATTAACAATCAAAAAACAGAACACTTAAGTTTAGCTTCAATCATAAAGTGTTTTGGCGAAACACACACAACTCAGTGACAGTAAAGTTTACCTTAAACATTTAGCACAATTATCCTTTCAAACAGAGATTTCTTAAAGCTTCTTTTAAAAACATAATTATTCGTTATCTGCATATTTTTGCTGCAGCACATTCCAGTGAGAAATGGCTCTGTATAGAAACGAAAGAAAAAGTGTCTGAGGCTCGTCTTGTGTTAAACCCAGTTCTGTTGCAAATGGGCAGTAAGTGTAAAAAGGCTCAGATGTTTGTGTGTTGTCCATACTTTTTGTAAAGACAACACCAAACTGCCAGCCAGTTTCAACCATGACACTCTCTTATTAGTATTAACATTTTCTCTAAAGAGAGCTAAAGAGAGCTAGACTTGCAGGTCGATTCTGAACTATGTAGTGTTTGAGAGACAAGTTTTCTTGCTTGTGTTGGCATAAAAAGAGCATTTTTTGAATCAGTGATATATTTCTACTCATATTAGTAACGATATAATTAACATGAGTAGATACATCAAACACAATGTAGTTTAAACTCTATTCTTTCAGATATATACTGCTCTTACCTTTCACTCTTGTTTGTAAATCAGTCTTGCATTATGTTTTTTGTCATGAAAAGGAGTGAAATGGTAATGATCCTGGATCTCCTTACGTGTCGTAGTACAGCGGCAGTCCACAGCTGGCCCGGTGCCGGCTGTAGAAGCGGTTTTCCAGGTCCAGACGAGTCTCACCGATGACGTCATCCGCCCCGACCAGATCATGGTCCAGGATTCTGACCAGGAGCTCGGTCTCCAACGGAAACGAGACCGTGAACTCAAACACTCTAGAGCAGACAATTTATGAAAAAAACATGAACTAAACATGGACTGAAACAGGGCTAAAGAAGGACTAAACATGGACTGAAATAGGGCTAAAGAAGGACTAAACAAGGACTGAAACAGGGCTAAAGAAGGACTAAACATGGACTGAAACAGGGCTAAAGAAGGACTAAACATGGACTGAAACAGGGCTAAAGAAGGACTAAACATGGACTGAAACAGGGCTAAAGAAGGACTAAACATGGACTGAAACAGGGCTAAAGAAGGACTAAACATGGACTGAAACAGGACTAAAGAAGGACTAAACATGGACTGAAACAGGGCTAAAGAAGGACTAAACATGGACTGAAACAGGACTAAAGAAGGACTAAACATGGACTGAAACAGGACTAAAATAATACTAAATATGGACTAAACAAGCTCAAATTCTGAATTAAACTAGGATCAAACCTAGACTAAAAATACAATATATAATCTAAGACAAAACATAAACTAAACTAGGACTAAACATCGACTAAACAAGGATTAAACCTGGACTAAACATGAACTAATCCTAGACTAAACATGAACAAAACATGGACCAAGTGTGGACTAAACAAGCTAAAATTCTGAACTATAAAAAGATCAAACCAGCTCTAAATCAGGACAAAATATGAATTTAACTAGGACTAAACAAGGTCAAAACATGGACTAAACATTACCTCAACAAGGACTAAACATAAGCTCAAATTCTAGACTAAACCAGGTCACAACCAGTGCAAAACTAGCGGCTAGACCAGGACTAAACCCAGGACTGATCAACATCTAAAGCACAAAGAACAAAGCCAGGTTTTTTCATTAATTCAAAAAAGAATAAACCGTCATAAAATGGAGAGAAAACTATTCACAAATAAAATCCACCCAAACCTCGAGTCTAACGCTGGACTAAACAAGGACTAAACCAGACTAAAGCAGTGTTGGGCACATGATACTGACTCTCCGAAGACGGGGTTGAGTTGTTTGGGGATGTAGTGGTCCTTGGTGTCCTGGCTCTGACGCCCGACCTGGAGCAGCAGGTAAGGGTCCGCTTTGCCGTTGGGGTCGGTGGGAGACAGACTGGACGCCTGAGAACAGCACAGAGATGTCAGAGTCAGGGGGGTATTTTGAGAGGTTTTATACTCTAATTATGACTTAGTTTGGTGGGAGGGCACCTGTGGTAAATATTCATCATAGTTTTACAGTTCTGAAGTTGCAGTTTGTGAACAAGTTTTTATAATTAAAGGTTTAAAATACAAAATAAAGGTGTTGTCAGGTATTATATTCAGGTGAATGCAAAATTTAAAGATATTAAACTTCTCCTGTAGTTTACTCATATAAACGTAAGAAAGAAAATAATTACAAGTTTTTCATCATGTAATGTTTTCATTTTATATGTAAAAACTGTCAAAAAGACATTTAAATCTGAAAAATGGACAGAACCAAGTTTACATTTTTTGGTTCATATTGTTATAATAGTTATAAAAAAATACAGTGGGGAGGCTGAAGTTAGGGTTAGATCAAACTGAAAATTGGCCTACATTTAAAATGATAAAATGTCATCAATTCATTTGTTTACTTAAAAATCACTCTTAGAATTAGAAGTCAAAAAATCCTCCTGTACTTTCTGTCAAAATCTCGTCAGGGACAAGATTGTAGAGAGTGGTGTGTGTGTGTAGGTGCCTCTTTATGGGGGAACAATTTAAACTATTAAAAATGTATATACAGTAGATGAGTTGATTAAATTAGTTTAGTTGCTGTTACCTTGATGACGTAAACCCGGACCAGGACTTTGATGGGGGAGTTTTTGGGAATCCCGTCTGTGATTTGCACTGGGCTGTCGGCCTCGGGGTCGATCGGATAAACCAGGAATGAACCCTGAAAATATGACACAAATGTACTTTTATTAACCAGAACGAACATTGTGGCGATAAGAATAAACCAGTAACAGGTGACGTAGGTAGAGGTGATTCCACAACTGGTACCTAGCAAACATTTTGAAAACAAGGGCCACAATTATACAATAGTTATGATTTGACAAATAATAATACCTGAAATCACCTTTATTTTGTTGAATGAGAGTTTAAACTGTAAGAAAAATGTGTCAGTTTTCTTTAAATTGTCTCTGTGTTTACAGCGGCACGTCGCTTTTTGATGACATCACATCACAGAGGGATGACACTTTACAACTCAGCACGACTTCCTGTAATTTTAAGCTTTTATTTTTAAAAATTTCTTCAGAAAACTGCAGCATCACGGATGTAAAACTATGATAAATATTTACCACATGTACTATACCATCAAACTAAGTCATCATTAGAAAATTATGAGAACTTGTCATATAGAATTTAAGGTCAAATACGACGGGGCAATG
The DNA here is from genome assembly GCA_019453435.1 of Rhinogobius similis. Classification (NCBI taxonomy): domain Eukaryota; kingdom Metazoa; phylum Chordata; class Actinopteri; order Gobiiformes; family Gobiidae; genus Rhinogobius; species Rhinogobius similis. The sequence continues at coordinate 12,638,723 of CM033630.1, forward strand.
CCATTAAAGTATATATGAAATCTATATTCCAATTGTGACTTAGTTTGGTGGGAGGGCACCTGTGGTAAATATTTATCATACTTACTCATACATTACTCATACTCATACATTTGTGAAGTTGAAGTTTGTGAAAAAATTGTGAAAAAATATTACAGGAAGTAGAGCTGATTCTAAAGGGGAATCTCTCTGTGATGTCATCAAAAAGCGACGCACAATTGTAAATACAAAGAAATTTCAGACAACTGACCCATTTTTCTGACAGTTTAAACGATCATTCAACAAAATAAAGTCGGTATTAGGTATTATTATTTGTCAATTCATAACTATTGTGCAATTTATAAGGATTTTGGCCCACCTTTAGTGAATTGTGCTAATCATAAAATGGATTGGATGTTCAAGGCTTGAGACTAAACCGGGACAGACCTTGAACTTGCCCATGACGCGCTCCTCCGGCTCCTCGTCCAGAGCGTCGCCCAGAGCTCGGCCTTTTAACAGAGGCAGGATCTGCAGCCAGTCCTGGAACTGATGGAACTGAGCCTCCAACTCACCGCTGTACAGCTAAAGAAACACACAAGGAGTCAAGAAATACTACGACTACTACTACTACGACTACTACTACTCACCGCTGTACAGCTAAAGAAACACACAAGGAGTCAAGAAATACTACGACTACTACTACTACTACTACTACTGACCACTGTACAGCTAAAGAAACACACAAGGAGTCAAGAAATACTATGACTACTACTACTACGACTACTACTACTACTACTACTACTACTACTACTACTACTACTATGACTACTACTACTCACCGCTGTACAGCTAAAGAAACACACAAGGAGTCAAGAAATACTACTACTACTACTACTACTACTACTACTACTACTCACCGCTGTACAGCTAAAGAAACACACAAGGAGTCAAGAAATACTACGACCACTACTACTGACCACTGTACAGCTAAAGAAACACACAAGGAGTCAAGAAATACTACGACTACTACTACTACTACTACTACTACTACTACTACTACTACTACTACTACTACTACTACTACTACTACTACTACTACTACTACTACATATATATATGTATACACAGTTTTATTTTGCATGCCCTTAATTTATATTATTTAAGCAGAGTCTATACTTTTTACCTTCCTATTATTATTGTAATGCTTTTTAAATTGAAAACAGTATATTAACCTGTTTTAAAATAATCACAGATGACAATTTTATTTGGCATTGGGGGGTCCAGGGTAAGTTGCATGATTATTTTGGGGCTTCAGGCCTGAAAAGTTTGGAACTCCCTGGTCTAACTTCACCACTGTACAGCAAAAAAAAGCACAAACATGAGTCACAAAATACTACTTGTAGGGCTGCAACAATTAATCAACGAGTCGTGACTGGTCAACAATAAAAAATTAAAAAAGAATTATTATAATAATTGATAATTGTTAACTGGACTATACAGATTCTATATCACATGTCAAAAGACCTTTTATAACAAAGACAAACTAGAAAGTAGAAAAAGAAAAATGTAAATACTGACGAATTTGATCCCAAATAACTTTTTCTCCCCAGTTTACCCCATATTTCTTGTTTTAATTTCATTTAATTCCATTGTTATTCTATGTCCAATTATTTAAACAGTGTATGTTTGGTTTAGGGCCTCCCAACGCCTAGAACCGGCCCTGAATACTCCTGTAACTACTACTGGTCCAACTCAGCCCTGTACAGCTAAAGAAAACACAAACAGAGCAGTCATATCTATCACTACTAATACTTAGGCCTTAGGTGTGATAAATTGCCACAGAAAACATCACAATCAACGATAATATTAAAACTACTTTATACCATTGACAGCAAGAGAATCCCCCAAAAGAAAGTGTTGTTAAAGTAGCAATGAACAAATAACACATTAGAACACTTTTATAGTTAGTTGGTGTTGCTCATCAGTCATAAAAGTTGTTTATTTCACTCTCTGTAACTCAAATACTATCAAAAAAACAAAGAAAAGGTCCCCCAGCAAGCAAAGAAAATGCACATGACTATTAAGCCCCAAATATATTGTTCTGTCTATCAGTCTATCTGTCTATATGAATGTAAATGTTTACCACAGGTGCCCTCCCACCAAACTAAGTCATAATTAGAAAAACATGAGAACCTGTCATGTAGACTTTAAACTAATGGGGTTTCCAATAATTTATGAACAAATATCGTTTTGTGCTGCATCATATCATCTAAGTCAATTCCTCTCTCCAAGTGTGTATTTTGTGCACTGACAATGGCAAAAAAACTTTTCTGATTCTACTTCTGGTGACGCTACTACCAGTACTCTACAACACAGAGGTCTCAAAGCTACTACAAAAACTCTACTCTACACAAAGAAGTCAAATATTACAACTACTAATGCTACTTCTGCTGCGATTACTTTTATTACATAGAGGCCCAGCTCTTGCAGCAACTACACAGAGGAGTATCTGTCCAACAGGGTATCAAGATAAAATTAACAGAAATTATAATATTCAGTTTAAAAATGACTGAATAATTCTGACCGTGAACGTTGCTATGTTCTTCCGTTTCGGAGGCTCCATTTCCACCACCACCACTTCCTCCTCGTCGTCCTCAATGTTGGCCATCGTCATATTCGCCCCTTCTGAAAAAAGACACCAAAAATATATTTAAAAATATTATGCTGCATATGTTATGTTGCAGTTCCACCCATGTCCACTAGAGGTCAGTAAATGTCACCTGTTTCTGCTTGTTCCTCCAGTTCTCTCTGTGATGCAGCCTACAAACACACAAAAAAAATACTGTTTTTTGAGAAAGTTAATGATGAATTTAACATGGTTATAAGCTCACAAAAGTCATTTTTTAATGGATAAACCGCTGCTAGGTTTTGGTTTCGTGTGGATTTGCTGGCTAATTATCGAGATATTAACCTTGAACCAGGACAAACATCTGCACTAGGGATGCAACTAATAGTATTATACTTGTCAACAATTATTTCTATTGTACATTGAGATGTTTTAAATAAATTTTTAACTGAATAAATGTTGAAATATTGTTACTTGATGGCTTCAAGAAAGAGAATTAAAAAAAGAAAATGATTATTGATGAAAATCAGATATTTGATTTAATAGTGCCACCGTCTTTGATGTAAAAGGTATTTTAAATGTGTTTTAGACCATCTTTAGCAGTCCAGATAATGTTTATAATTCTTTTGTCACGATTGGTCGATTAATTGTTGCAGCTTTAGTTAAAACAGATATAATTCTGACTTGTTTTCTGCTTAAATTTTAAACTATGGCCTGTTTAGATTATAAATCACATGTAGCCAATGTATTGAACATGACAAGAAATAGGATGTTGCAATGTCATTTGTAACCCCTACAAACATTATCTTGTTTTAGTCCTGAGTCTTTACTCTTTTGTTCTAGATAAACACTTGACCTCTCTGTCCCGTTCCTGGATGGAGGAGTAGTACTTGGACCACCAGTCGAGTTCTTCCTGCTCCACTGGCTCCTCCTCCAGCTCCTCCTCCTTTTGAAGCCCTTTTGTCACCAACTTCAGAGGGTTCTGACGGGCAAAAAATAGAATTGAAAAACCCTGGTTAGATCTGGTTTAGTATCGGTTTAGTCCTGATTTAGTCCAGGTTTAATCCAGGTTTAGTCCATTTTTTGGTCAGGTTTTGATGTTTAGAAACGGTTTATTTTCGCTGAAAGACAAAGTTTTAGTCCTGGAGTTTAATTTCTGAATAATTTACCAGATTTCTCTGAATTAAATTATTATTATTTAGTCCTGCATTAGTCCCAGATGTAGTCGCGACTCACTGGTTTGGTCCAGGTCCATTCCCACTCTGGTTTAGTCCTGTTTTAGCCCTGGTCCAGTTTAGATCTAATACTGGTTTATTTGTGGTTTACGTCTGGTTTAATCCTGGTCTAGTGCTGGCCTAGTTCTAGTTTAGTCCCAGGTTTAGTCATTGGTTCAGCCTGTTTGTCATGTTCTAGTCTAGTCCCGTTTTAGTCCAGATTTAGTCCTGTTTTTGTCCCTGTGTTTAGTCCTAGTCTAGTCCCTGCTCTTGGTTCCTTCTAGTCCCTAGTGTAGGCTCCTGGCCCAGTACCTGGTTTAGTACATGGTCAAGTTCCTGCTTTATTCCTCCTTTGGCCCTGCTGTAGTCCTGGTCTGGTCCTGGTCTGGTCCTGGTTTAGTCCTGGTCTAGTCCTGGTAGTACCGGGATGGGAAGGATGGGGATCTTGCTCTGTTTGAGGTTGAGAGTGCTCAGTCCCAGGTTCCCCACAGTGTCCACAGGGGCCGACTTCACCGGCTTCTGAACAACTGGAAAAAAAAAAAAATGTTACATCGCTTTATATATTTAGAATAAACTCTGAATTTCTAGGAAAAGACCCAACGAAATAATACTACCTTCATAATTACATTCAAACTGAAAGCTAATTGGGGAAGACAACACAATAAAACAATTTATAAGTTGAAAAAGTCAAAGAATTAATTGACACATGTTATGCATAAGTCGTATTGTTATTGACCTTCAAACACCTTTGCTGTTGCATCTTGTGCTTTAAAAAAATGTATCTGTGGGGTGTTTCCTCATCAGGATTTGTGTTAGCACTCCATCTACTGGCAGCAGAGGGAATTACATAATAAGCACGCAGTTGTAATGAACGTGATTTGACGGCAAAATTGCTCAGAACACGTCTTTGATGATTTATGGATTTAAAAATAGAAGCAGAAGATCTCGGAGCCCGACCTTTGACGTCACAAAACTGGGAAATTTGAAATAGAGTGTTTTCTGAGGCTCAGAGTGCGATGACTTACCAAACAGGATTTATCAAACCAGCGTGAATAAAGCTAAACACAACTCCAGGTATGTTTTTGGTTTGCAAAATATGTGTCCTCAAAATGAAAAATGTGACCACTGGGCTCTGTGCACAGGATTATTTTAGTTAGCTATTCATTCATTCATTCATTCATTTTCTACCGCTTATTCCCGTTAGGGGTCGCGGGTGACTGGAGCCTATCCCAGTGACTTTGGGCCTTAGGCGGGGTACACCCTGGACAGTGGCCAACTCGTCGCAGGGCTAACACCAGACGAGATCGGGCGTGTTCCAAGCAGGTATGGCCGTAAGCATTTTTAGTTCGCTATTTATTTTTAAATGGGTAGCTCCTTGTGCTACTGAGTACTTCCTGTCCAATTCTATCTCTCTGGGGTTTGTGCAGAGTCACTAAAATGAATAAATCCTTAAAGATCAGACAGTGAACAGTGAGCTGCAGGTGGATGTCACTGACAACATGTTTAAGACTTTACACGTAATGAATACTTCCCCAGTGACATTTCTGTGTTGATAAATTAAGGCATTTGTAGTTCAATTGTAACACTAATGCTAATTTTGAAGCAGAATACAGATAAAAATAAAACAAATCAAAATAAAAAATAGAAGTAATTTATAAATAAAATAAATCAGGTAGTTTTAACTACTGAATATTTTAACACAGGCCGTTACCTTTCTGTGTAAACTCCTCCCCTTCATGGTCTGACTCCGCCCCTGGTTCTTGTAGGCCGTACGACATGAGGCTGTGGACCACGTGGGACCCAACCAGGACCAGCCTCCCGAAGGCCCTGCGCTCCACCACGAACAGGGTCAGAGGCGGGTGCAGATACACCTGCTCCGGCAGCTCCTGACCACACCAGGGACACCGAGGACACCGGGTCAGATTCAGGTTATGATCGATGTAGTCAATAATAGCCCTGAATCAGTCGAGATATGTTAGTCCTGATTTAGTCCAAGTTCAAGTCTGCTTTAGGGTGCATTTACAGTAATCCTAGAAAACCTTAATCCTAAAAAAGAAGAAGAAACTAGACCTGGACTAGATCAGGACTAAATAAGGATTAAAACAGGACCAAACCAATCAGGGCTGAAACGGTCCATTTAGGACCAAGTAACGTTCACACTTGCACATTCAGCACATCAAAATCAAAAATAAACCAGGACTAAACTAAAACTAAAACTCTTCTAGGTCACAACAACACAATGACAAGAACAGGACCAACTCAAGTCCACATCAGGACTCAATTTAGGACCAAATAACGACAAGTGTGAGTTGCAGCCTCGATTTGAGTCCTGGTTTGGATTTGGTTGAATTCTGTTTAAATCCTGGTTTAGCCTGGTCTTTTGGTTGTAGCTCAAACTGTGTTAATAATTTAGTCTTGGTTTATAAACCTGGAACAGTTCTAGTTAGGTATGATTTATTGAGGTTCAGTTTTGCAGATTCTCTACATCAAATTGGGACTAAACCCGAAATGAAACCTAGGCTGGTGTGTGGTTTTGTCCTGGTTTAGTCCTGGTTTAGTCCTGGTTTAGTCCTGGTTTAGTCTTGGTTTAGTCCTGTTTTAGTAATGTTTTAGTCCTGGTTCAGCCCTTATTGAAGCTCTGTTCTTTACCACGTCCATGTATCGGACCACATCCTTGAAGTTGGACTGGCTCTTGTAGTCCTCGATCTCCTCGGACTCCAGCGTTTTGCCCGAACACTCCACTCTCACCAGGGGGCGCTCTACCTCGAACAGCTGCACCCTCTTCAGGTCCCGCAGGCCCCAGAACAAGACCTGAATGTAGAACAGAAAACTTTTAGGGCTTCGTTCATGGTTTTATATGTTAACGTTACATAAATATAAAGGATGTTTCAGATGAAGGATTGTTTTATTGTGTGTGGAAGGAGCGATAATAAACCTCCAATGATCAAGGGAAAGATTACAGAATTTTGTTGTTGGTCATTTAATGCAGTGGTTCCCAAAGTCAAAGTCAGGACCCCTCGGGGGGTCGCGAGGGGTGTGCTGGGGGTCGCGAGATGATTTCAAGATGTAATTTTAATGAATATGTCATTGTATTTGCTCTGTTTTTTAATTAATACCAGTATCTTTTAGTCAAATAGGGTCCAATAAGACAACAAACTATTCAAATAACCAATATTAAACCTAATTTAACATGTTTTGACACTTTTGACACAAAATTATTGCTACTCTCATTTTCATTTTGCTTTGGGGGTCCCGAGTCGGTTGTATGGCTATTTTGGGGGTCCCGGCCAGAAAAGTTTGGGAACCCCTGATTTAATGTACATAATTATTGAGTGCTAGATATAAAAATACTGGTTCCACGTCTGAGAGGACACCAAATCTGATCGTTATATGATTTTTGGAGTTATCAGATTATAGAAATTTCATGTAAACTGTTCCATCTGAATATTATTTATAGAGGAAACTGCACAAAATATAACTATGCTGCTTTTTATCCCATTTTTTCGTTAAACAGGTTTGTGGATGAGTTTGCAGACATTTAAAATCACATAATTTGAGGGAAAATTGTCACCTTATATCGTCCAAAATATATTGACAGAGTTTATCGACTGTCGGTTTCTCTGGAACGTCAGTCGCAACCAATTAAAAACGAATTATTATCTGATTATTTTGGTCTGTAAATGTACCAAGTTACATTGTCCATTTCAACAATCTGAACCATACTGGGATTCACAGTGATGAATTAACTCTCAGAAGAGGCTGTTGTTTAGTCATATCTAATGTAATAAAATATAAATTGTCATCCAGAATTCAAAGCTTCTGTATCCAACATGGAGTCATGATTAGTAATATCTCGCCGTAATTGCTTTTTTATCACACTGAAAACTACAGATACTGATTTCTGCCTGTGTTTACCTCGATCCTGAACGTCTTGAGGACCGGCCTCACTCCTTCAGGGATCAGGAAGGTCCGGTCCTCGGCCTCCTCCAGATCCTGAGGTTCCAGACTGCGAGGGAGACGGGGCTAAAGAGAGGCATGTGATCAGAAAAGAGGCGTGGCTACAAAAACTCACCACTGGTCAGTTCTGGAAAAATAGAGGTGGGGCTTAGCAAGGAAATAGGCTTCTGATATTTTACTTTTTTACGACTACATTTGAGAGATAGCGATAGTGTGTCTTCAATGTCAGCAAATTGAAGATACACAATATAACTTATTTGTGAATTTTCCACTTGTTGTAAATACTTTATCTTGTACTTGCTCAGTCACTTCATTCAAAACTAAACTTAATCTTCTTTATTGCACACGAATTTGATCTTTTTGGGAATATTGTTCAAATTTAGATACAAAATATATTGAAATAATGTAATGTTTCCACAATGATGTTAATGTTCATAATCTGTAAATTTAAAATGAAACTATAGCATACTGTATATAATAACTACGGCTGCAGAAATGTATTGACTAATCGTGACTAGTTGATTAAAATCATTCTCTGGTTAATGGTTATCTGGACATTTGACTCTAAAACACATTCCAAAAGACATTTTTTAAAACAAAGACAGTGGCATTATTAAAATCAAAATGTCAAAAAAGAATAAACAATTTCTACTTTTCATCAATAACAAAGATTTATCTATAAATATTCTCCATCTCGAAGCCTTTTGTCTCTATATGTCAAACTTTATTTGTTTGACAATGTAGTCAAAAAGTCTCCATGTACAATAGAAATAATTGTTTGACTAGATCAAAAAAATCTTACAACTAGAATAACTGTTAGTTGTAACTCTATAATAACCAAATTATAATATTTCTAAAGTGAAGTCTCTCCATTTTAAAATGAATTCCTATTTCTATTCCTATTCTATTTCTATTCCATTTTGCGGATTACTGATTGCTATTGCTATAATTTTGACCACTCAGAAACCCTGAGAGCGCAGTCCTTTAATGACAGGTGTATTCCTGGTCCGTGCTGCAGGCTGTACCTCTCCTGGTCTGGAGTAATCGTACTCGATGAGTTCAAACGCGGCGAGCAGCTCTCCGGCCGAAGCCTTTCCCAGAGAAACGTCGTAAAACTTCAGATGAGGTTTGGAGTAGAGCTCCTCCACTCGTTTGATCTGCGGCTCTGCGTACGCCCGACCCAGAGAGCGCGGACTGCCCTTGAACGCAACACAGACAAGATCAGGGGGTTAGTAAAGTCTTTCAACACAACTGACTCAAAACTTGTGCACTTCAGATCCAAGTTTCATTCCAGTCAAGGTCTTGGAAACATACACTTTTAGTCCTGGTTACTGCTCTAGTGCAACCTTTTCATCTAGGGCTACATATTGAAACGAAAGATGAATTGGAGGGCCACAAACTGCTGGTCAAAAGACAATCATACAAAAAGTTGCATTTATCTGAGAATTAAAGGAGCCACTACACTTTAATTCAGTCTCAAAATTAGTACCAAGTCTGTCTCACATCAAACTGTTTGTTTAAATGGTATAGAATTTTAAAATTTGAATAAAAATAATTTCTCTGGATAATTCATCAGGAGGGTCACATTTGGTTTGTACACCCCTGGTCTAAATGTAATAAACATTATAGTGTAAATGATCTGTTGCCTTTACAAAACAAGTTTAAATGTGAAGAGTTGTACACATAATGAGACAGAAAGTGTAAACAGGAAGTGTGTAAACAGGAAGCGTTACCATGGCGTCCTGGTCATAGATGTTGATGATGATGAGGGGCGGGTCCAGCTCCAGTTCTTCTCTGGATCCCTCCAATAAAACTCTGTCGAAGAGCAAACACTGGCTCCAGGCCGGAGACAGCGTGTCCTGCAGCACCTGAACACATCGCAATATTAAACCAGAAACTCCTGAATGCAGCATGAAATTAAACCATGTAATCTCCTGTTAAAGCATCGCATTACAATACTGTGTAATTAATTGATTCATTGTTTAGAACGCATAAGTCATGTGATAAAAATGTTGCTAAATTTGACGAGATGAAGCTAAAGTGAAGAAGTTTTAAGATCCCGGTGGAGTACGTTTATGGAAAAAATCTATCAAATACACTAAATTTACACATTTTCTCCATCCTTAAACTCTTTTCTTGGCTAATAGCACGTTTTGGAACTCATGTATCGACCAGTGAACGATTATTAGATGACTAAGTTAGTTATTATTTCAATAATTAATTAGTTGCAGTTAATCGATTAACTTGTCGCAGCCGTATGTTGTGGAAAAACCTTTGATGTAGATAAGAGATGCTTCTTAATTGCTTCCTTTTTGCTGAAGTGGAATAAATTATTGTATAAGTAATTCCCTCTCCCTTTTTTACTGCTGTTATTTTCTTTATAATAAGTGCACATTCATTAGCCTTAATTCAGAATTAGCAATAAGTTTATTAAGAATGATGACTCAGTAACTTAATAAAGATGTAAGTTATTTTTCATGAATTATTAAGCCTGAATAATAAATAAATAATAAAGTATTTGTTCATTATGAAGTCTTTGTTTGTGCTTTATTAAAGCTAATTACCAAATAATCAATAATACAGTGGGTTCAGCACATTATGTTCAATATACAGTATTATGCAATTATTCTAAATACTTTGCACCACAAAATAACAAGAACATAGACAAACAAGAGGATAATACTGACTCTAGATAAATGTATTATCGTTGAGCTCTCAAAAGCAAAAGTCATATGCTTACTTACTACTTAATACTTATACTTTAATGAGTTACTGTCATTTAATTTAATTTGTTGGTTTATTTGGTCGGGACAGAACATGTTAATGAACACGCAACCCTGGAATTAGTCATAGGTTAGTTTTCATCCATCCAGAGACATTGACAGACAACCATTCATTATCCAAGATCTTACTATAAACTAACTTTTATTCTGGGTCATACATTTAAAGAACAAATATTATGAATTATTTGTGCTGTTACTGGCCTTTAAACTCTTGAGTATCTTTACTTTGACATCTCATGTTTTAGAACTAAAATAAATGTTTTTTACAAAGATAACTTAATCACTGCCTTGGGAGACCGCATATTAACTTAGCTGTGGCTCCATCTATTGGCTGCAAAGGCAATTACACAAATCTGGATATACACAATGCTATTGAATTTCAGCAGCGCTAAAACGTGACGCAGTTGTAATGATCGTGTTTAGATGGCAGAAAAACTCTGGCAAGTCTGGCAGTGATTTAAGGACTTAAAACACCAGAAGGTTCTCGGATAAGTGACGTCAGTTTTCGAAAAACGTCACACATCGAAGAAATTCAGAACGCACCCCATTTTCACGGTCGGTGGAGAGAGGATTTTCAAACCAAGCGTTTGGCCACATTTTAGTGAAACGTGTCGTCTACTCTGTTATACAGACTTTAAAGGTCCCATAACATGCAAAATCGACTTTTCAGAGGTTTTAACCTTCCTACAGTGCTATTTGGGCCTCGTATGTTGTGCCCAAAGTGTTTTTTTGATTGATTCCCGCATGTTTTCTCTAGAGAACTGTCTTTTCCGTCCCCCTCGGCTGAGCAGCAGACGGGGGCTCCTCACAAGGATGACGCGCTTCACCAGGATGACGCGGTGTTTAAGCCACGCCTCCGGGAAGCGCGCGGCGCAGAATAAAAACAGCTAATGCTAATGCTACAGTAATTACACGATGGATACGACAGATCGAAGAGTTAGCTTGTTATTTACCAAACGTCGTCGAGGCCCTGGAGCACGTCAAACTCCAGGTCAGATCCAGGACGTAGGACTCAGCACGACGCACCGTCAGGAGGATAAAAGGTTTATTCCCGTGTTTGTGTAGCGCTTTTTCCCGGCGCCCCCGGCGCATGCGCACTATCTCCGCTCTAGGCTTCGGCACGAGTTGGGCGGGGGAGGCGCGCGGGTTGGGCGGGGGAGGCAGCCTGCTCTCTGTTCGGGGGGGTCAGATCTCAGAGGGAGCCGTTTGCTTTTGCAAGGAGGGGGGCCAGTCCAAGAAATGGGTGTTTTTTGGAAACTGTTATGTTATGGATATTGCACAACGCAAAATTTTATCAACAAAGCCCTTAGAATAGACTGTGTAAAGGGGAAAATAGCAGAATATGGGACCTTTAAGGTCTTCAAGAGCAGAGCTGTTACCTTGGAGACCTGGCACTGAGTGGAGAACAGCACTTTGGCGAATGGATCCGAGAGTCCGTTATCATCAGCAGCCAACAGACTCCTGCCCTGGTACAAGTGACACCGGAGCTGGAAATACCGACTGTCTGTGAACCCAACACACACAAGGCTCAGGATGAATATGATGTTTTAAAATGGGACCCAAAGTGTGGTGAATAAAACTAGGTTGAAACTAAAAAAAATCAAATAATTGGAAACAGCAGCTTGTCTTTGTTGACCAATGACTGTTTCATTGCTTGATTTTCTAACTTTCTGTTTTCTGTGCAACCTTTGCAAGAAAACTGCAGAGATTCTGGACTCATTGAACATAAAATGAATAGAAACAGTTGGTGCTTAAATGGGAATTATATCCACTGGATTATTTTGGGTATTGTATTTGTGTTTGTTGTATTTTTCTGTGTTATTTTTTAATAATCTATGGACCAAGTGAGTGTCCAAAATAAAGCTTATGATGATGATGATTACGATATGTGTCAATTAAGTGTCTTCTTTTGGGTTTCTTTCTGTTGCTTGATTTCTCTTAACTTAAACTTAATTAATCAACATTTTACAAAAGGAGTCGATAAAATAAGATGTCAAATTTTACTTCTCGTCCTTTCTTGCATCATGGGCTCCAATGTGGATTATATATTATTTTTCGATTTGATCTCTTTTTCTATAATGAATATATGAATGTTTTCTGTGTTTTTAACTTATGCTCAAATAAATAAAATAAATTAGATAATAAAAACTGTCTGACCCTATAGTTTAAAACTACAAAGTTGTGAAATGCACGAGAATATCGGATTTGTTTAGGGAGTTTCTGTTTCAGTATTCTCTTAAATTGCAAGGTTTCTTGAATGTGAACTTGGAACAGAATCCTACAATCAAAACTTAAACAACAACAAAACTTAAACTTCACAAAATGATTTGTAATCCCAGTGTTTCAAATTAAAAAGAAATGCAATTAGATACAGTATTTTTCAAAACTTAATCTAATCACAAAAATGTTTGAAAGACGTTATGTATAAAAACTCTATTTGTGTTGTTGATGCACCTTCACAGGCCAGGCTGACAGGAAGTGCTCCGCTCGGAGGCCCCGCCCCCTCCTCAGGCGCACGCACAGGGGTGAAGTCCTCAGGTAACGAGCCCACAGCCTCTTTACTGTATTTGCTCGGCCCCAGCCACAGGTACAGCTCCAGCTTCGCAAACACCTCTCCAGCAGCTGAGCCCGGCGACTGAAGGGTTAAATACAGACCGAGCACAGAACAAAGAACAAACCTGCAGGCTTTATTCTGGCTGTGCTTCATTCAAAATGTGATTTCACAAGTCAACTTAATGTTCATGACAATCCAGATCAGATGTCATAAACAGGGGCATATACAACTCTGAGTGTGAAAGAAATAACCAGAAAATCTACAAATGTTGAACTTTATCATTGTTTGTTATGGATTGGATGCATTCATTTGTCGTAATAATCGTGTGACATAAAGTCTTTGCAAGTGACAATAATTGTGCCTCTTTGTCTGAATTATGGCATCACATTTTAACACTATAAAGCAGTTCCCATCCCAGGGGTACGTGAGCATCTGAATAAAGAAAGCGTTATTAGTTGCATCGTTATCATTAAAATAAAAATGTATTAATAATAACTGACAATGTGTGACGACTGTGTGACTTGTGTTCAATGGTGATGCTGATTGTTTTGCTTGCACTGTTGGTGATGTCTTGTGTCTGAGCTGAAGCATGTGGTCCCCTGTCCCAGGACAAATTTCTCTCATGAGAGACAATAAAGGATTATCTTATCTTATCTTACTAGTAAACCCACTGAAACTCAAGTTAAAGGGTACTCGGAGTGTGTAACTCAGTCCTTGAGGCAAAAAAGGCTGGGAACCACCGCTTTAAAGGACACTATTGTTTATTTTTGCGGACAATGTGGAGTTTACCTGTGCTTATAACTAAAAGAATTTCATATGCACTTTACTCTTTTACAATGAATTTCAATGTGATTAATTGTGCTTTTATTTTTTTGCATGATAATTTTAATTATGTTGTGATTTCAAAGTATTTTTATTGTCGATAAGCACTTTGAGTTGCTTTTTGTGTAGAATTTAACTCTACAAAGCAAATAAATTGGATTAATTGATTGAATGATGTCTGTGTGGAACCTGTCGTCCAGGAAGGTTCCATAGAAAAAGAACATTTCTGTCAACTGGACCAAAGTTTCCTCCCTTCAGACAGACATAAGGCAGTGACTCTCCAGTTCTTCATCAGATGAACGGAAGAAGCTACTTGGATGAGCGGCGAAACGTCTTCACTCTGAAAACGTTTATCCAGTGATGGATTCAAATTTTCTTTTGCTACAATTGATTGAACGCCTTGTCAGTTTTTGTTTCATGTGGATAGACGGAGTAATTACAAAACTATTAAACAAGATTAAAACATCAGCATTTGGCACTTTAAAGGCTAATGCTTCAAACATCTGACCTTCCCTCTGTTGTGGTCTTTCCAGCGCACAGAAAATAGCGCTAAACCCACACTGAACCAGAACTAAACCAACCAACAAAACCCAACCTGACAAAATAACCAGACACCATGAAACACACTACCTTCATGTAAAGAGTGGACACGTGGCCGCAGTCCCGCCCCTTCTGCTCCTCCACCATCGAGAAGAGGATGGAGTAGGCGGGAATCCGGACGTACGCCAGTCGTTTTCTGCCGCAGCGTAACCATAACAACACGTCAGGAATTGTGCTCTGAGGCTGGAGAGACAGAAAAAGGTTGGATTTGTGACGCTTTTCAACTTCAAGTATTCTGAGCGTTCTTTTCCCAATCGCGCTCAACCAGAGAAAACACAGATTCAGATTCATTTTTTTGTTTAGTTCTGCCCGAGCAATGTGTAAATGTGATTTCTAAAAGAGGTGGTGCTTGTGTAAGTGAACCAGGTCTTGACCCCTGACCTCATGAGCCAGGAGGCGGAGCTTCCGGAGTATCTTCCTGGAGTCCGTTAGTTTCTGCTTGATGTTTCGTTTGGTGATTCTCCGGCGAGTCCTGACCGCCTGACGGGCCAAGATCACCTGCAAAAGATCATGTTTCGACAATAGTGAACGATAGAGAGACTCAAATTCACAAGGCCGCGATTCTTAAATTAGGGCAGGGCGATATGATTAAACTGAAGTTATGATTTCGATTATTTCTATTGTATATTTAAACTTTATAAATATATTATCAACCAAATAGAGATCGAAATATGGTGACGGAAGGCTCCTAGATAAAGAATATTTATGAATAAAGTGTATTATTGATAAAAAATCGGGAATAATCTACTCTTTATTTGACATTTTTATGTATTTAATGTACCGTAATGTCTTTGTTATAAAAGGTCTTTTGACATGTGTTTTAGAGTCTGTATAGATCACTTAATTATTATGATTATCAATTATTACAGTTGATTTATTTTTTATAATCGTTGCAGCCCTAGTGGTGGCCATAGAGGTTATGCACTGACAACATTCCAACTGAGTGGCAGAATTATGAGCAGCACAACTGACAAAGTGTGTTTCTTTTATCTTTTTGCCTAAAATTAAAGCTTTTAAAGCTTTTGTTTCCCTCCAAATGAACTTTATACGGTAAAATACAAACTGAAAGTAGTTTCTCCGCCGTTGCTCTGACTGTGCAGAGCTTATTTGCTGATGGCAGTTGGAGATAAAGGACACTTCAACTTGTCTCAAAACAATGTATATCACCAAATGGACTGAGATACATCTTATTTTAAGAAAGAAATGCTATGAGTTCAAATGTCTGTTCAAAGTCTATGTCAGTGATAAATGTGAGCGTGGCTGCAGTGTTCCTGTTGTTTATCTGGTTTTCTACAACAGTTTCCTTGAGTTTCTTTTTTAGATGTCAAAACTAAATGTTTAGCACAGTTGTAGACATTTATATTTGTTATCAGACTGAAGTAGCTCTTTAACATTATTGCTGTTTTTTGAGCTTTTACAGGAAAAATTTCATCACTCAACACTGACTCTCATGTGTTTTTGCCACTCATTGCTAAAACTCGACTGTCATGACGTTACCTGTATATTTATTATTAGCAGCACTCTCTGTCTCACTCTAATGAAACCCAAATGCAAATTACATCACAATATCCGGGCCAACCACATATGCACTTCTGCTCTATGACTGAGCCACACATGTCGTACACAATACTTTTAGAGATATTTTTGTCTATTGTCCAAAAGATGATAGAAGAAGACGCTGGCTGTCAAATCTTTCTTCCTATTTTAGTTCAAACGAGCCAGGACTCACCAGGTTCTTCTTGATGAAGTCCTTCCGGCAGCGGTCCAAAGTGTTGGGTCTGAACTGAGAGCGTCTGTCCGAGAACACGCTGAAATGTCTGAGAGAGAGACTGGGTTAAGACCTGGTTTAATTCTGAATTTGGCCTTTGAAACAATCACAATTTTAGGATTATTCACCATTAATAACATCCTATATCACTTGTGAGATAATGTTCAAATAGAAATCACAAAGAGTAGCGTTCAAAACAAAGAGAAATCAAAGAATTCTAATTTCCAAACATAAATCATGTCAGAATTGGCGCGCCTGTTCTGGGGACACTGTACCACAGAGACAGCAGAGAGCGCTTTGGCTGCATGGACACTCTGCTCCTTCCCCAGTGCGGCACGTTCTTTCCCTGCACTCGTCTTCTTCCTCCCTGTCCATTCTAACTTGACCCTTCCTTTGAGAATATAACATTACACACATAGACCCATGTATATTGTGTGTTTGTTGTTCTTTCTGCATTGATCTTTCGTGTAAGTTTGGGAGATGTGGATACAGCTCTGTGTGTGACGCGGACATGAAGTGTACATGAGCTGAGACCAGGAAATTGAAGGATATTAACTTTCATGAACTAAAGTGACAAAATGAGGATTATTTTGGTCACGGACTGAATGAGTTGATGGCAGAAAAATAAGACGAGCATGTGAAAGTAATATCCGACAAAGCTGAATTGTCAAACGCACAGGAGCGCATTTGCAGCATGCATTTGTCCACTCCAGGACACACGACACACATGTAGACACACAAAGCTTGTTATGCGAGCACCACCATGGAAGACCTAAGCACCCCCTCCGCCCCTCCCAGGAAAAATGTCCAGTGCTGCTGCTGATTGTGATCACATGAATTATTACGATTGTCATTTCACTGAATAATATTGACCTTTCTTGTTCAGAGTTCTGTTATGCTGTTTTATTTATATCTAGCCTTGCTTATAACTACCTGAATTCAGAATATTAATCTTATTTTGAGTAGTTTTTATATTAAATTGCTTATGTGACTGGCTTTAAGACATTTCTGATGATTATGAGATAATTTACCTTGAAATAAGAAAATTTATTTGCCAACGAGGTAAGTGAAACATTCTTACCTCATTGGCAAACAATATGACTTGAAATAAGAAGAAATAAAAATAAACAGAAACACCTTTAAACCTGTAAAATAATCTTCGTCCATCAAGAAAATCTTGACTGATCAAAGTGATTGAAATTAAGATTAATATACTGAATTCAAGTCATTTAGACTAATATAGAAATATGTTTTGCAGTAGGTTGGTCTTGATTTAGTCCCACAGTTTAATCCAGGTTTACCTTAGTGAAAATTAGTCATGTTTGTGTTTTTTTTTGCCCAGATTTGTCCAATTTAGTTTGAACTTCAATAGTGCTTGTAGTCCTGGTTTAGTCTTGGTTAAATCCTGGTTTAGTGTTGGTTAAGTCCTGGTTCAGTCTCGGTTAAGTCCTGGTTTAGTCTTGGTTAAGTCCTGGTTTAGTCTTGATTAAGTTCTGGTTCATTCTTGGTTAAGTCCTGGTTCAGTCTTGGTTAAGTCCTGGTTCAGTCTTGGTTAAGTCCTGGTTTAGTCTTGGTTAAGTCCTGGTTTAGTCTTGATTAAGTTCTGGTTCATTCTTGGTTAAGTCCTGGTTTAGTGTTGGTTAAGTCCTGGTTCAGTCTTGGTTAAGTCCTGGTTTAGTCGTGGTTAAGTCCTGGTTCAGTCTTGGTTAAGTCCTGGTTTAGTCGTGGTTAAGTCCTGGTTTAGTCTTGATTAAATCCTGGTTTAGTCTTGATTAAGTTCGGGTTCAGTCTTGGTTAAGGTCTGGTTCAGTCTTGGTTAAGCCCTGGTTCAGTCCTTTTTCATTCCATACTTGAAGGATGCGATGAGCTCCAGCAGCGCCTCCTGCAGTCGGTTCTTGGCGTTGGATCCGGGTCTCCTCAGAAGCCTCTCCACCTGGTCCAGACCCAGTTCTAGCCGGTCCGAGATCTTGTGGAGCCAGCTGGACTGATGCAGACGAGGACTGTGGTCTTCAAACCGAGACACGACCCAGAGACAGGGTTTAGGCCTGGACTGGAGAGGGATGCACCGGAAAGACCTGCAAAGACCAAACCGAGAACACGTTTTTAATCGCTGAGTTTCAGATTACGTCGCAACATTGTACAGGCTTGGAATAATTAAAGACACGGGGCGGGTAAAATTACTATTGCTGACATGTTGAGATTCAAGATTTGTGGATTATCCTTTTCCTCATAAAAATATAATGTAAGCAGCAGTTAATATGAAGAAGGCTTTGTGAACAAACAAAGAAAAATGATGTGATACTTTAATATTAAGCCATTTTCAGCACAAAATAACACAACCAGGGCTGTAGTCGACAAAATGAATTCTTGGTTGACTAAAGACACGTCCTGTGCATTGATTCGTTGACTCAAAAGGGTGTGGTGTGGAGCTGGTAAAAAAGTATCTCTATGATCTAACAAAATATCTGACCCAAACTGCACTTATGAGATCTCAAACTCACAGGATATCATGCAAAAAAAAAAAAGATTTTCATGGAAAAGTATCAGTATTCGCATTTAAAAAAAAGGCAGAATAAATTTACTCCCAAATCTTTATAAATTCAGTAAAATTAGTTGAAGAAAAAAAAAAAAAAGATTGACTCAAACGCGTGGTACAGTCTATTTAATCCACAATTTTACCGCTTTTGGGCCAATCCTCGAGCTAGAACTTAGTACGTAGTTGTTAGAATGTAAAGGAGTTGTGTCGTCCCATTTTAGATCTGGTTTAGCTCTAATTCAGAACAAATTTTAGATCTGGTAGTGCTCAAAAGGCCAAATATTTTCTTATGTTGTATTTGAAGTAAAACGTTTGAGAAGCACTGGACTAAGTGACTTAGGACCTACAGCTGTAAATGGTACTTTATTATTTATTACATTGTGCAACTAATTCTTAAACAGTATAATTGATAGATACGAATAAATAGAACTCTTCAAGGTTTCAAAGGTTCAATATTGTCCGGTTATTTTTTAAATATCAATACAGAATCTATCACCAGGTGTGGACCTTCTCAACCTCTTTTGAGTCGTTGCACACTTTTTTTGGTTGAAGACAGACCACGGCACACCACCTACTGCAAAAACATTACAAAGTCAGACCATTTAGTTAATAAATATGGTATAAAATGAGCCAAATAAGGTTTGTGCAACTGTTTTGTTCTTTAAAAAATTGGCAATAGTGATGGCTTTGCATTATTTTTTGGCACAGAAGTTGCTCAGGACACTCCAAAAAGTAAATATGTCAATGACATCCGCATTTGTGAATTTTTTAACTCAAATTAGACATTTTTTCAAGGTACCTGGCAAAACTTCATGGCACGCTAGTTTTTCATGGCACACTGGTTGAAAATCAAGGTACCAAATCTGACATTTTAGTTTTTAAAAATGTAGTATATAACTATTTTGTTCTTTAACTGTGGCAATTGTGATCGTTTTGCTAGTTAAGGACACTCCAAAAAAGGCAAATTATTCTATTCTATTCTATTAATCGATGTATGGCTCAAACTTGGACATTTTTTTCAAGGCACACCTGGCAGTACCTCAAGGCACAGAAGTGTTCCTCAGCCCAATGGTTGAAAATCAAGACACTAGGCTAAATAAATATAAATAAAATGCATTATTATTGTTGTATGGGCACGTTTGTTACCTGTCATACTCTGTGAACTCCGCCTTCATCGGCTCAGTCACAGAGTGGTTCTCCGGTTCTGGTTCAGGGTCCAGGTCAGGGTCCGGGGTGTGTGGACGGTCCGGGTCTTGGTCCAGGTCGTCCTCAGACTCCAGCAGGGCCTGGTTCTCCTCGTTCAGATCCTGTCTGCTCCCGCGAAGCTCGTCTCTGCTCTGAGCGCGCCGCCGCACCACCTCCACCGCCTTACCGAAGTTACCTGAGAGAGAAAGAAGAATTAAATGCTCAAAAGTGGAACAAAGAGGCTGATTTTACAGTGATGATAATATGTTTAAGTTGTGTTGTTGTGTCGAATTGAAATTATTGACATTGCCTGGAAATAGGAGTAGCCATCAGTTTAGTATTTTTATCTGACTGAATTGGATAAACTCAACTCAGCTAATCACAGCCAAACAGAGCTAAATGACTAAACAATATGACAGTAAAAATGTTTATTTTTTGTGTAGAGGAAACTTTTCTTTTTTCTGTTGCCCTGATCTAAAAATGGAGATCAAATACCCACAGTGATACTGGATTATTATTTTTGATGTTCTGTCCATTGTAAATTGTCACTGAGTAATACACGTTTTGTGTATCAGCTCCTGCCAGAGACTTGACCCGTACGCCGCCCGCAGCCATCTTGATTCCGGTGGCTAATGTAAACAAACGTGAGCTTCAAAGGAAATCTGCAAAAACTGCTCAAATATCAGAACAGTCCTAATGTTTACAGAGGTTGTGAGAATTATACAAGAAATTACATTACACAAAAGCACAACTGCATTTTTACAAAAAGGCAAAATACACTTGTCGCTTCCCGAAGAAACAATATGTCTCCAACCAGCCGCAATTTAACCATGAATTGAACTCTTTTCTTGATATCTGAATCTGAGGTAGGTTAGCCTACAGCGCCCTCGTGTGGTTGCACAGTGTTATTGTTTTCTTTTGGTAAATAACAAGTAAATCCAAGATGGCCGAACATACTGTCAAGTTGTTCATGTGTTGTGCTCATAGTGCTGTATTCCTCTCAAAACGATTGTTGCGTTGGACTATATTTGTTCATAAGCATTTTGAAAATATTCATGTGCCTTTAATTTGGAGCAACTTGTGTATCATTTTTGTTAGGTTTGAGAAAGCTAGAAAGCCTAATTGATGTGTTAGCCTAAAATTAGCATGTAATTAGCACACAGTAGCTAATACAACATTTTGTATTGTTTTAGTTTTACTGTTGGTCAAATGGTTGAATGCCATTCTTCAATAAATCAACATAAAAGCACAAAGTCTGTTTATCTCTTATTCCTGTTTTCTCGCAAGTCTAGCTTTTGCAAAGACAGTAGCTTGGGGCCTGGACAGCACAAGGCAAACAGGATCACCATAAACCTCATAACATGACATTTAACACAGCAATTACAAGATTAAAAAAAATTCTCAAAATTGATAAAATTTACACTAACACATAAAATGTTGAATGTTTTTTTTTTTTTTTTTTAAATATTAAGTAAGGGGTCTGTTACCGATGGAGAGTTCGAAGTTGAGCGTTTTGTTGCCCACACTCGGGTCCATCATGGTGATTTCAAACAGCGACGCAAACAGCACAAAGTCCTGCTTCTCCCCCAGAAAACCCTGTGAATGGACAACAGCCAATCAGCATCAAGAACAAGGACAAAGCAACCAATCAGAGCAAAGACATGGGACACAACAACAACAATCTGTATAAAATAAAAAAAAAGAACACACACACACACATATGTATATATATACATACATTCAAGTTATGCAATCTTTCGAAAAACCAAAAAACTTCACGGCTGCATTCAGTTAAAAGAATATTCAGAACATTTAATCTTACAAATAATCTAAGATCCTAAAAATTGTGTTGTTGTGTTGAAAGGTGTTGCAAAACTAATCTAAACTAGAGGGACAATAAAGATAACTTGAACTTAAAGACTTGACACCAAATGTTTTTTTGCGAGTCTGACCTCAGGAATTGGATGTATCTCTTCTGTTTCCACAGTTACAGCTTCAGGAACCTCCCCAAAGTCCTCGACAGTGTCTCCAGACACAGACTGAGGCGCTGCAACAGAGAAATACTTTTCAGCCAGGCCTAAAGTAGCTTTAATGTAAATGACATTGTGATTCAAGGCCACACTGCACAGACCTGTGCTTTGCTCCTGGTTTTTCTTCTTGCTGCTCCTCTTCTTCCTCAGTCCCAGTTTACTCAGAGCGCCTTTCACCTTCAAAAACAAGCATCTGTTGGCATTAACTGTGCTATGTGATATTTTATATATATTTTTTTTTGTTTCTTTGACCTTTTTGCAACCAGGTTAAAACTTTTTTCCCTCTCTGTTTCCAGCACAGAGCGAAAAAGGACAAATATTATACATTATTTGGATTGTTATTGGTCTTTAAACTTGCTCATGAGTATGTTTACTTTGGCATCACATATATGCAGCATATTTGAGTTCAAATTAAATGAACACACAATCCAGCAGTTGTAATGAATAGACGACACAAATGCTCAGAACAAGCCTGAGGATAATTTATGGATTTAAAAAACAGCACAGAAGATTATCTGAGTCACGTCACACATCGAGAATACATCACTCAATGGGGAAATTGAGAGTGGAGTGTTTTTGACCCTCAGAAGTAAGAGGACTTTCTTACCAGGATTCTAGCATGAATGAAGCTAAATGCAACTCCAGCTATGTTTTTGATGACGGATCCATGTCAGAACAGGGTTAAAAGCTCAAAAAGTCACTTAAAGTTAAATACAAGTGTTTAATTGGAAACTTAAAGAGACAGCATTCCATGTTTTGTTATTTTAAGTTCTATTTCAATCCTACTGACCTCCAGCAGGCATGCGTGAAAGGAGCCATTGGGATTCATAGAACTGTAGTTACATTCGTAATTTTCGTTTTCACAAATGAAATGCCAACACAACTCAATCATTGAATAAAATGTAACATTATTATTAGTGCAGCATTAATGAATAGCAATATTGATTTATGACAAAGAGAAAAGATTTTAAATGGTAATTCTTACCTTTGTCACAGGCCCAGATTGGACCTCATTGGCAGCTGAAGGAGAGGAGTAAACCTCCACACTCAGAGCAATCAGGATCCGGCCTCGATAGAAGATGCCCTCCCCAAGGCCTTCATTCAGAGCCTGGCAGACCAAAAAAATGGGTATAATCTAAATTAATATGTGTTAAATTATGATCAAAAGAATTAGGACTAAACAAGAAGCACAGCATCTTGGACAAAAAACAGAATCTACTGAATCAGGAGAGAAAAGTAATGAAAAACAAGTCAAATAATGTCAAGTACCTGGTGAATGTCTCTCAGAGTGGAGTTCTGAGGAGATCCGTACAAATTCACCCAACTCGGACCAAACGTGGGGTTAAAACCTGAAACATGACATTTTTGTATTTTATGTAAATGTATTGAGCTTCACTATAAACCAGAATTGAAATAAAGGATTTTATGGACTTAAGCTGGTTTAAATCCTGACTGACCGTTCCTGGTTGGGTCTGAGATCTGCTGCAGATCCAGGAAGTGCGTTGCCAAGGCGACGTCTCCGGTCTTTGCGTCATCGAGGATCTGGATTCTGATTCTCTGAGCCAAAGGCGGGAACTGCTCGATGAACGAAATCTCCTCGTTCCAAACGGGACAATTGCTTGCTCCAGCCACAGAGGTCTCGCCCTGAACACGGCAGGGTCAGAGGTCAAAATACTGCAGGGTTTTCATGTTTAAGAATTCTATAAATATTGTTTTTATTTATTTTAAAGATATTTGATCTGTTTGTAGTGGTGAATTTAGATAATCAGTTACCGTACTTTCCATCAACAATTACACATCTTCAAAGATTGTTTATATTTTAACACAGCTGCTTTTTTTAAATTATAATTTTACAATTTACAATTATTTTTAAACCATCTTTGCTCATTTATTTATCAGCGTTTACTCTGAAATGTCTATACTATCGAGGAAAGTAGGAATGGAAGAAGATGAAATGGATTGAAAATAAATGAAAAACAATTAAAAAATATAGTTAAAAAAATTATTTAAAAAACAAATGTATGTACAAAGTAAGCCAAAGTAGCAGCTTCTATTTCTTCACCTGCTGTCCACAGAAGGTGACCTGCACGTACGGGTCGATGAACACGGTGCGGTCGGACACAGCCATCTTAGCCATGAGTCCAGAGTCCATCGTGGGAAGTCCCTCGGCTCTGTAAATCCGGACCCTGAACCGGGCCCAGGGCCGGTCTTTGGACATGCCTCGGGGCAGCATCAAGTTTCTGTGGAGCAATAGAAGGAATCAGTTGGTTCTGGGCAAAGACAACTCAGGCGGTTAGGGCTTGTTGTTTCTTGCTCTTTATGTGCTTGTGCTGCCTGTGCAATCTGTGAAAAGTTTTCTCTTTTAAAAACAACACAGAAGGCCCTCAATTTCAGGTTAACGATCAGCTGTCACCTTAAAGGACAAACATTATACATTACTTGTACTGTTATAGGCCTTTAAACATGCTCTTGAGTATCTTTACTGTGACATCTCTTTGGCTCCATCTACTGGCTGCAGAGGCAATTACACACATTTTTACAAACACAATGCTTTGTTATGCTAGCAGCGCTGAACTGTGACACAGTTGTCATGATCGTGATTAGATGGAAATGCTCAGAGCATGTCAGACGGTGATTTATGGACTGAAAAACAGCAGAAGATTTTGTGTTTTTTACGGTCGGAGGGGAGACCATTTTCAAACCAGGATTCATCAAACTAGTGTCAATGAAGCTAAATGCAACTCCAGGTATGTTTTTGATGACAGAACAACTTTAGAACATGGTTATAAGATTAAAAAAAAAGTAAACTGCATAATATTTCTTCCAAAGATAATTTAAAGTGAGGTGAACATTTTAAACAGGAGATGGTTTAAAAGAGGTGTGAAGGAGGCCATTTTTGGTGAAAAACGAAAATCCATCGTTGAACAGAAATAGTGGGTTAAGGTATAATCTCCCTTCTCTTTACAATGCTATACTTAAGCTGTCAAGTGAGTCAAAGCTTTGCAGACAACACTAGCAGACAAAACTAACACGCAAACGACCTGAGGTTTAGCAGTTAAACAGGCTGCCTGGGGTCATAGGCAGAAATGTACAGCATGAGAGATGATTTATGGACTTAAAACAGCACAAAAGATCTACCTATCACGTCACAAAACTGGTAAATTCTGAACGAGTGCTCTGAACGGCTCAGAGGCAGATGCCTTACAAGATTCATCAAACAAGCGTCCATGAAGCTACATACAACTCCAGGTATATATGACCTTTAACACAGATAAAGTAACTAAAGTGTCTTGTCTAATAAGACAGGGTTTGCACGGGGCATTAAAAAGCATTAAAGGTCATAAAATTAATGCTGGCAAAAATAAGGCCTTAAAATGCATTAGAAAGCATTAAATTCAATCACCACAGGCATTAAATCTAAAAAACATTTTCAAAAAAGATTTATCCATCAGAACAATAACTATAAACATAATAGAAATCCCAGATGTGTATTGGATTTACTGAATCTAGATGTTAATACCTTTGATCAAATCATCTAAAAAAATAACCTAACCCATGGTTGTAAATAAGATTTTAAAATATTTTAAAATACTTTATTACATTCTGGCCATTCTGCTACTAATGAAATGTTCACAAGCTGGTAGTTTTGACATGATAAAAGCTTAAATGTCTTGTTTTGACGTTGATTATGGCATTCAAAATCTTCAAGCGTTAAAAAGCATTACATTTGAATTGCTGACATGCACAAACCCTGCAAGAGCTTACAACACTGGTAGATGGAACTGAACCAACCAAAAACCTTCATCTGAGGCTTCTTCTTCAGTGCACAGATAGTAGAAATGTGTGTGACTCACTTCTCGATTTCGGGCGAGGCGTTGGAGCTGGATCCGGGTTCGATGCTGGTGCCAAGACTGTCCCCCTTCATCAGAACCCCAACCGTCGCCCTCACGTAACCTTTGACCCCAGAGCGCGTGTCAGTGGGGTCACACAGCGGCGCCCACTGCTGGTAGAAGCGCTGATCTGCAACAAGTTATATCTCAAGTTTGAAGACTGGTGTTCAAAGACATTGTAATGTCCTCTGTATGTTTGGACATCACATTTGTGGTACCAAGAATGAGATGTTAAATCAGCTATGAATAAGTGCCAAACATCGGGTACCTGGTTGGTTGAAAACAGTCTTCATGTCCATTTTGAACAATCCGATCAGATCCAAGAGAAATGGCAGTGTTTTTCTGTGACACACCTGAAATTAACATTAAAAACATCAGGAACTAGGAAGTACAAACACGTTTAGCAGGTAGAAGTCAGAATATCTAAAGAAGAAGTTACCTTTTAGTCGAAAAAACATTCACAACCATATTCAGTCTATCGCTAAAGTGAGATACAGGTGAATAGGGAAATGTTTCATAATAAAATAAGGCATAATATGTGTAACACAGGCCAAAATGGTACGTAATTGGGACATGAACATATGAAAAATGGATTGAAACATGTTTGAATCTCTTGATTCCATTTATCTACATATTGGATTTAGGGCTGTAACAAGTGGACTTCAGAGGGTTTTAGGGTTGAGGTTTTATGACTCAGACAGAGCAAGAATTGCACAATTACACAAACCTTTTGCGGAAAATGTGAAAATGTTGTGTTTTGATGAAAACAACCTTTCGTCTGTAAATATTATCCAGGATGGTTTCACTTCGGTTTTATCTGAGTCAAACTGAGTAAAAATCTCACATTCACAGGCTTTTTGAAAGAATTTAGAAAGGATTACAACTCAACTAATCGATTACCAAAATAATCATTAGTTGCATCCCTGATTGGGTTTCATAGTTCATATATATTTGAGAAAAAAAACTCTAACTGAAAATTGGTATAAAAAGGTTTGTCCAATTTCTTTTAGTTCAAACTTCAATAAATCAGGCTTCAATTTAGATCAATAAATCCTTCATTTTGAGAAAACGGTCTTTGAAATTAAATCGATGGATGCAAGTGAAATAATAAAACATCTTAAGGTGCAAATTGGTTTCCAGATAATTTTATGCCTTTAGTATCTCGAGTTAAATGTCTTTTCAATAATTAATAGGATAATTAACAGTATATACATTCAAATACTAATACTTTTTAAAATGGCTTGGGAAAATAGCGCAGTGAATGGAGCACATACCTTTATCTCAATGACTTTGTCAAAGAGCATCTCTGGAGCCTCCTGAAGCTCAAACACAAAATTCTGAAACATAAACAACATCAAATGTACTTTGTCTACTTTGAATCACCATTCACTGTTCCAGCACCACCGCAGCAGCAGAATCACCAGCCTCCTTCACCGTCTCTTCCTCGTTACCACCGTACTCTGTTGCACTGCATCACTGACCTTTCTATACAGGGACTCATCTTTAAATCATGAGTACAAGTGTTGCTTTAATCTTACAGCTACTCAACAAAGATTAGAAAACTGAAATAGACCAATGTATCGGGCCGATTTCTGCACTTTTTGTGAATCAGATATCGGCCTTAATTC
The DNA here is from genome assembly GCA_019453435.1 of Rhinogobius similis. NCBI lineage: Eukaryota > Metazoa > Chordata > Actinopteri > Gobiiformes > Gobiidae > Rhinogobius > Rhinogobius similis. The sequence goes on from CM033630.1 coordinate 12,666,292, forward strand.
TCCAGCACAGGCCGATATTTTGTTTTGGCCGACCTGCAGCCTAAAGGCCATGTGTGAAGCGTTATGTTAACACTTTAATATGAAGAGGTACTGCACAAAACACGACTACACTGCTCTCTTTTTGTGGTTAAAAAGAGACGAGGGTGAGTCACAATTTGGAGAAAACGATTATAATTGGCCCCAAATATCGGCAGAGCATATTGGCCATCGGTTTCCCTGCATTCTGAACAATCGGTTTCAGCATTGGCCATGAAGACACCCATTTTGGTCGAGCTCTACTTGAAAACCAACTTTCTACAGTGGCTTGAATACATACAAAGTTACAAAAAAATGTAAGGACAAATATTATGCATTATCTGTGTTGTTATTGGCCTTTAAACAAACTCTCAAGGATCTTTACTTTGACATCTCATGTTTTAGAACTAAAAATATATATTTTTTTTTTTTTTACATAGAAAAATACAACTTTATCACAGGCTTGGGAGACGCCATATTAACACAGCTCCATCTACTGGCTGCAGAGGCAATTACACAAACAGCAGAAATGCTCAGCGAGTCTGACTTAAAAATAGAGATACCAGATTCATCAAACAAGCGCAAATGAAGCAAAATGCAACTCCAGGTATGTTTTTGATGACAGAACAATGTTAGAACAGTAAAAGCTCAATTTGCATAATATTTATCCATTAAGCCAGTCCTAACTATACTGGTTCAATTTTGACAGTGCTTGAATAATAATTGTTACAAGTAATTACCTTTTGATCTAAATATTTGTGTTAATATATATTTCTTTATATAATCAGCCAGCCTTATCTTTCTACTGGCCGAGCAGAATCGATCTTTACTCATTTCCCAGTGTCTCGATTGGCGTTTACCTCGTTGTAGTACGGACAGTTGGTGGACTTCTGTGTGGCTGTGTGTCTCTTATGATTCCCAACTCGGATAAACACGACTGGGTTTATGTTGACTCCAGCCAGTTTCTGAGCCTCTAGAATATTTATACTTATCTGATCGCAAAAAACAAAGCAAATTATTATTGGTATTAAGTATAAATGCAACACTTTCATACATTTTTCTGATATTATTTTAAAAGGAAGATCTGACCTGAAAACTGTGGACTCTGGGTGAGGCTGCTGCTTCTCTCTTTGACAGAGCTCTGCAACGACTGCATAAACAATGTTTTTATTTAATTTTTTTGAAATGCAGTAGTTTAACCTGAATGCATACATAGCCCTCTACTCCTCTTGGTGGCAATATAAAGAAGTTTCACACTGAATGCAAAAAATATCCTTGATTGTGTGTGTCTGATTGTGGAATGGCTCTAACATCGCCCCTTGCAAAGAAGTAATACTTGAGTAAATACTTCATATAAACAAACTAACTAGCTAAATGGGTTTATTACGACAAAACCAGGTCATCTAAGTGGCTCTCACTTCCTTATAGGCTATTGTATTTATTCATGATTAATTATCTTTTCTACATTTATTCCCTTTTGTCCACCATCTGATAAAAGAATAAAAGCTATAACCCACATATTTCCAGTCAAATCACCCATTCTATGAGGAATCATCAATCTCTACTCCAAACCCACAAATAAATTTTTAAAGGACTTGTATAAGCATTCAGCCTGGACTTCTATATTTTTTTTAATTTTTTTTTTTAACTTTGTATCGACTCCGTAAATCTAATTTTTACAGATATATGCTTAAACTTTGAAAAAAAAAAGCTAAAACCCCAACGAATTTAATCTGCTGTCTATAAGTAGGGCTGCTTGATTGTGTAAAAAATAATTATCCCGATGATTTGGCTCATAAGTGAAATACCAATTATTTCAAACAATTACTTCTATACTGTCAAAATGAACCCAAGTCAATCAATAAATCTAAATCTAAATAAGTACTTCTTCATCTTCAAGGTTTTCAGCGTTTCTCTGAGGAGGATCAACTCACCACGATAGCATGTAAACCGTGAGCAAAAAACCTTACTACTGTAGCTTAGACAGGTGTTTTATAGAAAATCAGCCGAAATGGACAGAAGATGAGGATTAAAGTATTATCTCTTATTTCCCAGAGGTAATTATGCATGAAAGAAATGCTCTCCGCTCCCCCTAGTGGCTTTTTGAAGTATTTCTACATGAACACAGCTTTCTTCTCCCTGTGGTGGTCGTTACCTGAGCAGCTGTGTGAATGTCACCGACTCGAGCTCTGTGTAGTCTTCGTCCCAGTCTTCATCGCTGTCATATTCATCATCACCGCTCGTGACTAACTCCCGCCCCAAACGCCGAACCTCGCGCTCCAGTTGGCTGGGACGGGCCACGCTCAGCTGACTACAAATGAACATTTAGATTAGTCAAGTGTTCATTTCTTCAGCTAAATGATTTTGTCATAGTTTTTGTGAATGCCGTATTTTTGCTGACTATAACTGAATAAAAACTAAACAAAAAGTAATCACAGTGACACAGAGATTACTAAAATTACATACATTTTCGGCGACTAAAACTGTGACTAGGAGTAGATATTTTTGTCGACTAAAAGTACTGATATTTTTGTCTGGCAGTAAAAACTAAACATAAAGAATGAAAAGAACAATCCCAGAGCACAAACCAGACGGTAAACAAACTCTACGACCAAAGAACACACCTGAACATGTCCCATGATGCAATGCAATTCATTTTATTGTATTAAAATATATTGTCTGGTCAACTAAAATGATCATGGATTTAGTTGACTAAATTAGCATGACATTTTAGCGTGACATCGACTAAAACTAGACTAAAACGAAAAATGAAATGAATTGTTTTATCAAATCAGGACTAAAACTAATTGTCATTTTACACAAAAGACTAAAGCTGAATTGAAATTTCTCGTCAAAATTAACACTTATTAGTTTAGTGTAAACTTCAAGTATTGTACATAAATTCTTTCACTACTCACCTCTCGATATCATCAAAGGTATCATTTCTGATCACGAGACAAGAGCTGAAAAAATAACATAAGAGATCTTTTATTTGTCCCACAATGGGGAAATTCCATGTTGCAACACACAGTTTAGAACAGGAATGAATGAAATAGGCGCATGCAATAAAAATAGGATAAATAATTTCTAAACATGGTAATAAAAATACAATATAAAGTATAAAGTGCACACTCTTATTTACAGTAGGTGGCTGTCTGGGAATAAATAGTAAATGGCAAATAAAGTGGCTTAAGTGTCTTGTTATATACAGTAAGTGACTATAGTGAGGTAAAAGTGTATTAATAGTATGTTAAATGTAATAAAATATATAATAAAGGATTAATATGAACAATAATTGGTTTGAATTATTAATTATTTGACTATATAATTTAGTTTATCTCACTCGTCTTTGTCTTCAAGTTGGATGAAGTCCTGTCCGTCCCAGTTTCCTGCAGCTCCTTGAACCGGGTGGTACCTGATGTCCAGCTCAATGTAGATCTAATCACAGCAGAAAACAAACTACAGTGAAAAACACAATCGTTTGCAAGTTTGATCCAGTTATAACTTTGTTTAAAAAGAAGACAAGGAGTCAAACCAAGGAGACAAGGAGTCAAACCAAGGAGACAAGGTGAAAAACCAAGGAGACAAGGAGAAAGACCAAAGAAATGAGGTAAAGCAAGGAGACAATCAGAAAGACCAAGTAGACAAGGAGAAAGAACCAGGAGACAAGGGAAAAAGGTATATTGCTTGATGATTCGATCAGCATGTATTGCACTTACATCTGTGAGACTGTAGTTGGCGTCAGTGAGCGGTTCTCTGAGAATTAACCGCCCTGACGTTAACACGTGCTGCAGACTGATCTCCAGGTGACCCAGCAGTCTGCAAGGAGAGGACACAAGAAGAGAGAGAAGAGAGGGCATGAAAGACGGCGCAGGACAGAGACAAAGGAGACAAGGAGACAGACCAAAGACACAAGGAGACAGACCAAGGAGACAGACCAAGGAGACAAATCAAGGAGACAGACCAAGGAGACAGACCAAGGACACAAGGAGACACACCAAGGACACAAGGAGACAGACCAAGGAGACAGGAAGAAAGACCAAAGAGACAAGGAGACAGACCAAGGAGACAAAAAGATAGACCAAGGAGATAGTTCAAGGAGACAAGGAGATAGACCAAGGAGACAACAAAAAAGAATAAGGAGACAAAGAGAGACGAGATTATCTATGAGACAAAAAGGAAGGAGGAGATAAGTAAAGGGAATGCATGAAAATTCCCAAAAGAAAGAAAGAAAGAAAGAAAGAAAGAAAGAAAGAAAGAAAGAAAGAAAGAAAGAAAGAAAAAAAATAGAGGTCAAGGAGACAGATCAAGGAGACAAAGAAAAAGGAGAGAAGAAGGTGCATGAAATATGGCAAGGAGGAGGAACAGAGGACAAGGAAACAAACCGAGGAGGGAGGAAAGGAGAGACAATAAAGGTCAAGGAGAATTACCAAAGAGACAATAAAGGGGGGAGAGGATGGAGGCAAAGAGGAAGGTAATGACGTAATGACACGTAGAAACGAAGAAAGAAGTGGGGGAAAGGTCAAGGAGACATACCAGGGAGACAGGAAGATGAGAGAAGGCAAAAAGAAAGCAAAAGGAGGCAGAGAGGAAGGAGATAAGATAAGGGTTTTGTGAAATATGGCAAGGAAGAGGGGAGTGAACAGACCAAGGAGGGAGGAAAGGAGAGAGGATAGAGGTCAAGGAAAAAGAGACAAAACAGGAGATGGAGGAAGGTAGACGAGGAGAAATACCAAGGAGCAAGGAGACAAAGGTGGAATTGGGAAAGAACAAGGAGACATGGCAACAAATCAAGGGAACAACAAGGGAGGAGGGGAGAAAAGAAGTGAAGGGTGTATGAAAGATAGCATGGAAGGGGGAGACGAGAAAGCGAAGAGAAAAGAGACAGTCCAGGAAGGTTTAAAGAATCAGTTAATAGTATGTACCGACCTGTTGGAGAAGATTCTGCTGCAGTTGTAAACACAGACAGAAAGCACTTCATCTTTGCCCAGTTTACCGTAGTGAGGCCACCGGAAATACTGCAAAAAACACAATTACTGTTAAAATAATAAACAGTGATAAAAATAAAATAAATTACAGTGACATTTACAAGCCAAGTTTAAAGTGTGTATGACAGGTTTTTAAGATTTTCTAATTTTGTCTTTATTTGGTATTTGGTATTAATACCTGTTTTAAATAAAAGTTATAGTTTTACACCAATCATGTAGTTGTTTGCGGAAAAAAAATCTGTTGAAAGTTACAAGGAAGTAAACAGATGACATCACACTGGGGAGACAAAGTTTTTTGTTTTTTTAATCTGTGATTAGATGAGTTTTGGCCCAGTGTACTGTGTGGTTACTATGGTAATTTCCTAGTGTGACGTCATCATTTACCACCAGCAAGTAAAACAAAAAAACAAAAAAATGCTAAACCCAGAAAAAATGTGTAAATTTGTATTTTAGCAACATTTGAAATATATTTATCTTAACTGCATTTTAGTGAAATAAGCAGTCCAGCCTGTCATAGACACTTTAATGTAACATGATAAAAATGGAGATCAACAGTGACAACCCACTTTGAGGTTCAGGAAGTAAATTTCCAATTTTTTTCCCTGATGAAAAATAAAATAATACATAAATTGATCACTCAATCAAAGAAATACTAAAAATTTGAAAGCTTGCTTGGGGCTTTAGCAATGTGGTACTTATGACCAAGACTTACAATTGTATGTACAATTTGTTTCTGAAACTTTATGAACAGCCAAACATTTGGCCAATTTTCAAGTTTTAAATGTATTTTTTGGACGTAAAACAACTGTTGGTTACCACAAATCTCATTAGTGTCCACTGTGCTTTTAAACTCTTAATATTAGAATTTTTATGTGGAAAATAAATGTGAAATTTACTTCCTGAAACTCGGCCACAAATAAGGAGCTACAGAAGTGTTATCAGATTTAGCTTGACGTCAGTTTCAAATGTTTAGACTCACACCTGAAAAGCAAACATTGACTGACCTGACGTAACTATGTGAGAGGGGCATCTTCCTCTGAGATACACTAACCATAAACTTGTTTTTATTTGATGATTTCATGCTGTCTTTGTTCATATATGCCCTCAACAAATCCAAAACCAGATCTAAACCACGGCTAAACTCAACTTGGACTTGAGCCGAACCAAAATCAAGACTAGATTAACCAGGGTCAAGAGTAAAGTTTAAATAAACCAGGACAAAATCAGACCAAGAGTGGATGTAAACCAGGTCTAAACTAGGACCAGGACAGCATATGGGTTTAGAGGTCCATACTTAAAAGGAATACAACAGTAAATAATGTGACATCGATCTATCCTGAACAAGAGGAGCACAAAGATCTGGAGATGGGTCCCCTGTGGCATTGCTGCTGGGGAATCTTTTCAGCAGCAATGCCACAGGGGAGGATGGGTCAAATGCACCGGACACCGGGGAACAATAAAGTGTACCTTAACTTAAAGTCTACAATATATGACAAGTTAGACTACACATTTCACCAAAATGTAGTGAACATTATTACATTCAAGATTTTACTAAACATTTTGCCTGCTTGTCCCCAGTTTGACAGTTTTTGCAATGTTTATGATGTTACTTCCTGGTTGGACATGTGCAGCAAATATTACATACTGTAGTTCAGTGTTTTTCAACCTTTTTTGAGTTGTGGTACACATTTTGGGTTTAAAAGCTACCGCGGCACGCCACCTACCACTAAAACATTACCAACTCAGGCCATTTAGTTAAAAATATTGTATATAATGAGGCAAATAATGTCTGTGGCACTGTCTAGTTCTTTAAATTTGGTAATAGTGATGGTTTTGTGTTCTTTTTTGATGTAAATGTTGCTCAGGACACTCCAGAAAGGTATATTAGTTCATTAAATCTGCATTTTGTGAATCCGTTAACTCAAACTGGACATTTTCTCAAGGCACACCTGGCAACACCTCAAGGCACACTAGTGTTCCCCGGCGCACTGGTTGAAAATCAAGGCTGTAGTTAATTCCAAAACTGTTACCTAGCAACCATTTTGAACCCTAACCCTAAAATCAATATAAAGCACACAATAGTTATAATTTGACAAATAATAGTGCATGATAAAACCTTTATTTTCTTGAATGACTGTTCAAACTGTTAAAAAATGTGTCAGTTGTACATGTATTTTCAAAGGTGCGTCCTTTTTTTGAGGGATTCCGCTTTTAAACTTTTATTTTCAAAATGTCTTCACAAACTGCAACTTCACAAATGTAAAACTGTAAAAAAAATATTTACCACAGGTGCCCATAAGAACCTGTTATATAGACTTTAACCTTAATACCAATAAGTTTTGTTTGGAAATGCATTGAAACTCCTCGACTATGAGCAATTTGATCTCGGCTTTATTTTCTTTCAATCTCTGTTTGAACAAGTACGGAAAGTAAATGCATGTGCAGAATACCTAAAATATAAACAACGCATTTCAAAAATTTGCTAAAGTAGCATTTTTGTAGAAATTTTAAGTATTTTTTGATATTTGGTATTGATTTGCCCATCACCAACAAAGACCCTGGGACTTGCACCACATTTTGAGAACCAGTGTCATAGAAGACTATGATAAAAGTGAACAATACATTATTAGAGTGTGTAGCTGTACAGTAGTGTGTGATGAAGGAGGGCCACTGTGTGTTCAACAGGAGAGGCTCAGTTTGTGGGTCATGTGATTTGTGCACCATGTGATCAATTAAATCTGTGCATTGTCTTTGTAGAGCAGAGAAACTGATGTGACACAAAGGTGGAGGAAGAACTAATATCTGCTCTGAAGAATAAAGAGTCATACAGAAAGAAACTCAAATGTAGAAATTCAGTTTAAAACTGAAGGGTCTTACCCAAGGACTCTAAAGGAGAAACTGACTGAAGATGTTTTCAACCTCAAACCTTTCTGGGGGTTAACCATAGGTCTACATGAGCTACTGTCGGTCCAAATGTGGGGTGAAGGTGTTTGAGATGTGGGTTCAAGGTGTTTTGTTGTGGTAGAACAGTGTGAGTGTTTGACCTCATTGAAGACGGCTGTGTCCTCGCTCTGCAGAATTCTGGTTTTGTGACTGAAACCTGACGGACAAATGAACACGAGGGTCAGGAGACAAATGACACCTGCAAACTGGATGAGTATTTAGGAGATTTTACCTCTGAATTTGAGCGTGACCTTCCTGTCGCTGCGGCCAGGTAAATTCCACACCTTCCTCAGAGTCGCACTGATCGACATCTTCACCTGAAATGCACCTGAGAGTGTCCTCTGACAGGTGAAGTGTCCTCTGACAGGTGAAGAGGTGTCCTCTGACAGGTGAAGTGTCCTCTGACAGGTGAAGAGTTCTCTGACAGGTGAAGTGTCCTCTGACAGGTGAAGTGTCCTCTGACAGGTGAAGCGTCCTCTGACAGGTGAAGCGTCCTCTGACAGGTGAAGTGTCCTCTGACAGGTGAAGAGTTCTCTGACAGGTGAGGTGTCCTCTGACAGGTGAGGTGTCCTCTGACAGGTGACAGGTGACAGGTGATGTCTCTAACACATATTGTCTGAAATATGGATCCTGTGAGAACAAAACTTAATGGTAATTCATAAAATAATCTATTCATTTTCAGCACTTATTGGATTTCAGGTGGTTACAGCTTTATCGCAGAGTAACCCAGGACTCAAAGAACAATCATATCTCAACAAAATTTTCGGTTTGCATCTATCAATTATTTTCTAATCAATTAATCTAGATTCAAAACAGTTACCATTCGGACGTCCCACCAATGGCACGATATCCTTTTCCTTAATTTTTGTCTACCATCTAATAAAAGCTCTCAGCTGCTGGACATGTTAAATATGAAATGAAGGTGGTAACCCTCTTATTAACACTCAAATTATTCTGGGATGAGTTAGAGTCCGTTTTTACTCCAAAAGCACAAATTTAAAAAGTGACACTAAAATTCTGAAGATTTGAATAGGACTTTTATGTGGATTCCGTCTGGACTTTTAAAATTTATTACATGTCCCTAATTATAAAATAAAACTATTTTTTTGTTAAATTAGCTTCAACTTTGAAAAAGGAATTGTCAAAACCCCAAAAATGCTCCACCATCTTCACTTCTTCATATATTTAATAAAGAAAATTGCTTGTTTCCAAGTGTAATTAGAGTAAATCAGAAATCAGAGGAAAAAACTACAAAAACTGCAGAGTCTCAGCTTCACAAAGAGTTCAGCCAATAGTTTGTGCTCCAAAGGGTTCAGAAACAGCTTCAGTTTGAATTTGGGATGATTTTCGTCACGCTTTTTACTAGGCAGGAGATGACATCATGTTAATCCTGAAACTTATAACATCAGAAACAGGATAAAACACCTAACGCTGCTCAGTGAATTTCCATTAAGGCCAGAGAAAATGAGAATCTTTACTATAATAATAATAATAATAATACTATAATAGACCAAGGACATACATACATGTTTTTCCCTAAAAAACACTACATTTTCCGTGTTGTTTTGATGCAATTGCTGCTCAGTTTGAGTCATAAAATCGGACTCTGTGTATAGACCAAGCAACAACTATTCGATTATAAATTTAGTTGATGATTATTAGATTATTATCCTTAATCAAGTAGTTACGATTAATCAATTAACTTGTTGCAGCACTGCAAGAATTCAAGTGGCAAGTTCAGGTGAGAGTGAAGAATTGCGTATTGACAATGAGACTTAGCCTGAACTAAAACAAACAATTTTAAATAAATAAATAAAACACAATTAGGGTTCAAAAACTCCGCAGGTGCAGATATATGAGGAAGTTACAATACAGTTTTTCCAAGAGTCTGTTTGAGAAGTTTCACATTACTTGTAAGTCGATTCATATGTCTCAATCGGCTGCAATGCCATTTAAATACAGAACATTTACAATTTTGAACTCCATCATTGAAACATAGACAACCAAAAAGAGTGATTCGGGTGAGGTACCTGTGTTTGAGCTGTAGTTTCTCCTGTAGTTTCAAGTACCTCACGTGTGTTTGAGCTGTAGTTTCTCCTGTGGTTTCTCCTCCTGAGCTCTTCTGCCTCTGCACCTGCCCAGAACCAAACTGTAACAGTGAGTTTGTGTTTGATGAAGGGAGGGACGTGTGTTTACTCAAGGACTGGTCCAAGGAGATGCGGAAGAAAAAAGTTCAGTTGATTTTATCCCAACAAACAAAACAAAACAAATGCTTCATAGAAAACAAAAATGTACAGTAAATATTTAAAATTTTTACAGACTCAAATGAGATCCAGCAGTTCTCTGCAATAGATCTACAGTGAGGCCTTATCATATCTTTTTGCTATGTTAATATGTAGATCTTTATTTTCCTTTTTTTTAATGATAATTAATTCAATAGCTCCATGGTGACAACATAAACTTTCAGAGCACTGCGCCTTGAATGCAGGAAAATCAAACATCGGTTCCGTCGGCAGCCATCTTTTTTTTTTTTTTTTTTTTATTACAAATTTATTTGTTACAATATCTTGCAGAGGTAATATCAAGACATGTGAAACAAGTAGAACAACATAACAAAAACAAGGGGATTACAAATATGTAAGGCATACAATGGAGAACAAATAAATAAAATAATCAAAAACGAAGGTTGGGACATTAAATGTGAAATGTTTTTAGCATAGTCCGATTTTAGCAGTTTCAGAGAGGAGTAATACAATTTGAATTCGTTCATAAAGTGTCTAAAGCAGGGGCTAGAGTCTCTCCACTTACAACAGTGAATATGGTACTTAGCCAAAAGGAAAACAATATTGACAAGATCAGATATTTTAACATCCAGGTCATACACAAAATATAAAATATGGTAGACATTTAAACTAGGAATATTTGACATTTTAAGAGACAACCACTCTCTAACGTCTTTCCAGAATTGTGTAGAAACATGACAACTAAAGAAAAGATGCTCTAAGGTTTCATCAGTAAAATCACAAAAGGCACACCCTGTTTTATCAAATTTAAATCGTTTGTGGAGAAATGTGGATACTGGATAAGTCTTGTGACAAATTTTAAAATGTGTTTCTTTGACTTTTGGGGGAATAGGCCATTTAACATATTTAGAGAAGGCCATTTCCAGCAGACGAGGCTGAATTAACAACACTTTAAGTTTATTATAATCATGGAACAGTATGGATTTAAATGTAGTTGTTATAAATTTGTTATTACATTTTTTATCTAACAAATTAACATTATCGATTTTTAAAGTTGGTAGGGAGGATGTAACATTGGAATGAATAATGGTATTTTGGATTAGGTGTATCAAGGCCGTTGGTATAGCTTTACAAATTTTAAGATATTCTCTAGTGGTACAAACCAAATCAAATTTTCCGACAAAATCCGTATGATCCAAAAGGACCCCGTTAGAGTCCAATATATCAGTTACAAACAGAATCAAGTTTAAAGATTGATTTTCTGTTAATTAGTATTGATCTGTTGTTCCACAAAACCGAACCATGTGGAGTAAAATTGTGAGTGAAAATTAACTTCCAAAAACGTAGTATTTGACAGTGATACTTTGACAAAGCAAATGGAATCTTGGATATTTCAAGGTCACATGTCAATAAAAAATCTAGACCACCAAACTTGTCAAAAATAGCCCTAGGAATGTGAAACCACATAGAATTGGGTGAAGCAAAAAAAGTTTTTAACCAGTTGACTCTAAAGGAACCAACCAAGGCCTCAAAATCTAAGGCTTTTACACCACCATTTTTGTATTCTTTAACTAATTGGGATCTCTTTAAGTAAGTCCTCCATAAAAATTGAAAAATTACTGAATTGGCTTTTTTAATATTGTTATCTGAGATAAAAAGAGAATGGCAAGGGTATATTAATTTTGAAACCCCCTCAGCTTTGGACAAAAGAACCCTTCCAAAAATTGTAAGATCTCTTGTGAGCCAGTGACATAAGGACTTTTTCATGTCAATTATACGTTTCTCAATGTTTGTCTCTTGCATTTTCCCAGCATCTTTGGAAATTGTTAACCCCAAGTAAGTGACCTCAGCATTAACCTTTATGGATTCTATAGAGCTCTCAGCGCAAGAGTGGATAGGGAGCAATTCACACTTTTTAAGGTTGAGAGACAGACCTGATGCTTCTGAAAAAGCAAAAATCAGTTTTAACGCTGTGGCAACCATAGATTTATCCTTTAGAAAAACTGCCGTATCGTCTGCAAATTGACTAATCTTAAATTCTTTTTCAAAAATTTTGATGCCATGCAAATTTAGGTTATTAATTATTGACAAAGTAAGCATCTGAGTGGTCAAGATAAACAGTTTGGGAGAAATAGGGCACCCTTGGCGAATACCTCTTGACATCCTGAAGCTAGGGGTAATTTCTGATCCCAGAGAAACTGAGCTACTTATATCGGTATAAAACATCTTAATGATATTACAAAAATTATCACCAAAACCCATGTGTTTTAAAGTTTTAAATATAAAGCTGTGTTCAAGTGTGTCAAACGCTTTATAAAAATCTAGGAATAATATTAAACTTTCGTTCTCTATGAATTGTCTATAGTCCAGCATGTCAAGGATCAGTCTAGTGTGAACATGTATATTCCTTCCCTTTATAAAGGCAGACTGGCACTCATTAATAATATCTGACAGCCCAGTGTTTAAACGATTGGCAAAAATAAGGGCTAATAGTTTATAGTCTGTACACAAAAGGGTTATAGGACGCCAGTTTTCAATCGAAAGAGGATCTTTGTTGGTTTTAGGGATCAAAGTAATGAGACCACGCTTCATGGTGGGAGAGAGATTATGGTTTACAATACATTCGCCAAGGGCTTCGAATAAAATTTGGCGTATTTCTTTCCAAAAAAATAAATAAAATTCGACAGTTAAACCATCTAAACCAGGTGACTTGCCTTTTGCCATTAGATGAATTGCTTTGTCTAGTTCTTCTATAATTAAGTCCTCTTCCATATTGTTTTTAAAGTTATCATTAATTCTGTCACCAAGTAAATTGACAGATTCAAAAAAAGCTTTGCACTTTGACTCTGAGTAATTGGAACAGTACAATTTACTATAAAAATTTTGTATTGCCCTATTGATTTCATGCAAATCGTCAGTAACTGCATCATCAATTCTTAATTTGGCTATTCTCTTTTTTGATTGTCTCTGTTTTTCCAGGCTAAAAATAAGAGGAATTTTTCTCACCCTCTTCAATCCAGCGAGCTCTGGAACGGACAAAAGCACCCTGAGCTTTATCGATAAAAATATTATCCAGTTGATTTTTCAGGATTTCTAGTTCAGCTTTTTCATTATTAGATAACAGTGGTTTAGCACATAAGTTATTAATAGTGCAAACAATTTCATTTTGTTTAGCTCTCTTCTGTTTAGCAGACAGCTTCCCAATTTGAATAGCTATCTCTTTGACTTTGAATTTGAACCATTCCCACTTGTTTAGGGGTGTGGAGTCTAAAGAAGTTATTTCCTCAACTAGATCCTTAATTTTGGTACAAAAAATATTATTTTCCAAAAGATTACTATTAAATTTCCAAACTGTTGATGGTCGGAACCTATGGTTTAAAGTAAGACACAAAGTCACTGCACAGTGGTCGGTTAGAGGAGAAGCAGAAATTTGACATTCTGAGATATTGTTGACCCAGTTATAAGGAATGAGCCAATAATCCAGCCTAGAGCATTGACCATTGTTTGATGCATTAAACCAGGTGTATTGTCTTATATCATTGTTTCTTAACCTCCAACAATCAACTAAGTTTGTGCTAGAAACCAAAGCGGTAAAAGTGTCATCTCTGTAGTTAGACTGCCCCCTAGAGGGCAGGCGGTCAACTGCATTGTCTGGTACTAAATTGAAGTCCCCCCCTATGAAAACATCATCACATGAGTAAGATATCCTCCACTGGTTTATCTTTTCACATAGATCTGCATAAAATATCCTATTGAGGGCTTTACTGTTGTAACCATAGACACAGATTAAGATAAACTTGACATTAATCATTTCTATCACTACCATTAACCAATGACCATTTGTATCAGTTTTGTGATCCAAGATTGACCCTTGAAACTTGTGGAATAGAATCATAACCCCAGCTGAATGAGACGTTCCATGACTGAAATAAACAGAGTCTCCCCACTGAACTTTCCAAAATTGTGTGTCCTCTTTTTCAGAATGAGTTTCTTGCAAGAAAATACAGTTCGCCTTCTGTTCCTTACAAAAAAGAAAAGTCGCCTTACGTTTTATGTTGTTTTTAAGTCCCCTTGCATTCAACGATAATAAAGATAACATACACCAATAACACAATGCGGTTCGTGCGCAAATAAAACAGGAAGATGCGCAGGAATGAGATACCTAGCCACTGAACGTTGTGATATAGTGCAAATAGCCCTAAATCAAGTACAGGTAAGAAAATAACATACCTAAGGGAAAATTAACAATAATGCAATAGGATAAGCAAACTAATCCGGGTCCACTCTCTTGTTGTCGATCAGCGCATAGCCCTCCTTCAGGTACGCTCGCTTCCCCCTCCTCCGGGCCTCTTGTACCTGCGGCCACAGCTTGGCCCGCGCAGCACGATCTTCTTTGGAAAAATCTTCCTTGAAGCTGATGTGAAGCTCCTTGCAAACCCTGGCATCCTTCGACTTCTTCCAGACTTCATCCCGCACAGTTCGCATCCCAAACTGAATGATGACAGATCTGGGAGTGTTGTTCGTGGTGGCGGCCGTCTCCTTTTTTCCAAGCCGGTGTACCGTGTCAACGGTGTCTCTCAGTCGATCCACAGACAGACCCGTGTCAGGATTCCGATAACCTTCTCCCGCACGTTCTCGTCCTCCTTCTCTGGTAGGCCCGCCAATCTCAGATTCCATCTTCTCCTATAGCGAGAATGTTCATCACAAGCACTCTTCAGGGCTGCATTCTCTTTTTTGAGAAGCTTAATTTCAGACTGGATTTCCCCTATGTATTTTTTGTTTTTTTCGATGGCAACCGTGTTTTCTTCAATCTTCTTTTCAAAGCGTATGAAACGCTGGGTTTGGTCGTCCATCTTCTGGGCAAGCTCCTGTACAGCCTGCAGGACAGCGTTGACTGTGCCCTCCTTGGCGTGGCTGTCATCTTGAGACCTGCTTCGTTTTGACTTATTGTTTTTTATCGGCGTGTGGTCCCGGTTCACTTTATCCCCTTTGGACAAAACAGTGTTTTTTTGGAATGAAATATCTTCCACTTCAATCTCCTCAACAACGTCTTCATCATCACAGGCTTCACGGAGAGCCGTTAAATTGTAATCGTGGTCCATGTTTTGCTAGCAGGCAATTTTCAAAAATAGAGGTATAAAATTCAACTTAAGCTTAGGTAAAGGATTCAAAAACAACCGAAATGTGTTTCAAAACAAAAAAGAGGGCTATTGCATTCCAGCTTGACAACTTGGCAAAAGAAAAAAAAGTTTGATATCGGACCTGCTGAAAGCGTTACCTCTCACTCCGCCATCTTGGACCTCTCCATCTTCGGCAGCCATCTTGATTCTGGTCGATAATGTAAACAAATGTAAACTCCAAAGAATAAACTGCTCAAATGTCAGAATAGTGCTGATCTTTACTATCTGCTGTGGTTCTGACACATTATACAACAACAAATTACATAATTCAAAAGTACAGCAGCATTTTAAGACAAATGTGGCGTTGTTGTAGTAGCACGTTATGTAGAAAATGCTAATAAAAGATTAGCATTGGTGATTAGCATACATGTCAAACACTGGACTCGAAGAAAACGTCTAACAAATGAAATATGGCTTATAACCGTCTGAAACTTTCCCTGTGTACGGTAAAAATGCAGCACTAAATATTAATTACGTTTTGAGTGATTTGGAACTTTTAGCGCTTACTTTGATTAAGATCTTTGCCAGTTAAAAGTCTGCGTAAAGTCGTGAAAAAACTGTTAAAAACTCCCTGTGAGAAGTTTGCAAAACCTAGCTACATATTTCAGGAAAAATTCGTGACCCTATTTTGCGCATCTAAAAAGGCAAAGTACAAGAAGTTAACACTTATCGCTTCCCGTAGAAACAGATCAGCCACAATTTAAAGCTGGGGTACCTGATATTCACATTATGGAAATGGCAGTAGGTTTTAAAGCAATCTAACTCATCCCCAGCTCTCAAATACCCTTCTGGCACATCGTTAAAATTCACAAGTTATTATGTGACGTACTTTGGCATAAACCGACATTTTTATAGCTTCATGATTCATTCATTCAAGTCTGAATAAGCTAATCATGAGAAGAAACAATTTACCCTGCTTATATAACATGGTGCAAACAGAAAACGTGGAAAATGTCAGATGTGTATAAATAAGAATTTTCTGTTAACCGAATGGTTGATGTTGCCTGTGTTTGCCACTAGATGGTACTGTTTGTACAATGTCTATCATCTTCCTCTCGTCCTCTAGTCTAGTCTATTTACTTTCTGGGTTTGATCTTCCCTCGTCCATCGTCTAAATTTTAGAACTCATGATTTTCCCTCTTGCACATTAATTAATTCGCGTGAGAGTGAATGTCTCTGTTTGCTCTGTGCGTAGTCCCGTGTTTAGAACCCCGTAAAAGGCCCGAGTATTTCAAAATGTAGTAAAGTAAGTAGAGTAATAATAATTGACGTTCTTGGGTTAAAAAAAAAAAGTAAGAAATTCACAATTATTTTATTACTTCTTTAATCATGAAAAGTCCCACTGAGATTCAAGTCTATATGGCATGTTAAACTACACAAAAAAATAAATAAATAAATAAAAATACAAATTTCACTAAAACGTGGTAAGCATGATTGTTATGAATTTTACTAAACATTTTGCCCATTTGTACAAAGTTACACAGTTTTGTAAAGTTTATAATGTTACTTCCTGGTTGAACATGCAGCAAATATGACACAGAGGTAATTCCACAACTGTTACCTATCTTGACCATTTGTTACCGATCTTGACCATTTTCATTTTGAAATATAAATTACAAAATAGCTATGATTTGACAAATAATAGTTCCTTATATCACCTATATTTTGTTGAATGATCACTTAAACTTTCAGAATTTTTTTTCAGTTGAGTGTTAACGGTCTCTTAATTTTATACAGTACCTTGCTTTTAAGGTCTTATTTTCCTACATTTCTTCACAAACTGCAACTTCACAGATATAAAACTATGGTAAATATTTACCACAAGCTCTAATCCACCGAAATAAGAAATAATTAGGAAGTCATGAGAACCTGTCATAGACTTCTCCTGTTCAGGGGAGTTCTAGCCCCAGAGGGGAGGAGGCAATTTGTGTATTTTATATTTTGGGCACATTCAAATACACATTATTATGAGTCAAAGAAGAAAAGCTTCTAGTTTAACATAAAGTGTGTAACAGGAGCTGCCACACGATGCTGAGAAAAGGACAATAGAAATGTGCCCATGGTCTTGTAGCTTCATGGGAAACAGGATCTGTCTGGTATGTGACAGATTCAGTGTGACTCATGTGGACACAGAGAGGACCAAGTGCCCCAAAATGTTAATAATTATTAGTTAAAAAAGAAAAAAAAAATACATAACTGCTATAAAACCAGTGTTACAATACTACTAATTACACTTTATTACATCATCACATCTTATGTGTACCAAGACCTTTTAAAAACTATTTAGCAAATATCTATTCTTTTCAGGAAGAGATCCAGTTTTGTACTCTTTATTAAATATTATTTTCAGTACTGAAAGAAAATGCAGTTTTGATACTAGTTTTAGTTTTGATTAGTTTAGATCAGAAAGTAGTATCTCAACTATTTTGATAACCCAATAACAATAGTCAGACACTGTTTTGTCATTTCTACACAAATGTAATAAAATATGTCTTTAAATATATTAGCCGAGGTAAAATATTACCTTATTAGTTTAAAACTTTTTTTTTTCTATTTTTAGCTTTTGCAGCATGTTTTTGCAGCATGTTTTAACTATAAATGATATACTCAGCATTTAAATTTTACGTATCTTAAAAACAACATTCACAATATTATCTACATTGATACATTGTCCACCTAAATCTAATCCTGGGGGTTTTAACGTTTTAGACCTGTGGACTAAACTCATCGCCTATTCACATTTTAAACCATCATATTAACCTCAAAGTTGTGCTTTTTCTTTCATGGGCCCGGGCTTTAAGAATTACTAGTCTAATCCTACAATGAGCTTAATCTATAAACAACTTGCACAGTGGAGATCATGTTGTTTATGTTTGTGACGTGGAACACACTTGGTTTGAATTGAGGCTGTGTTTACACAAACACAAACTCCACATCAAAACTGTGATTAACTCAGGACTAAACTCACAGTGGTGGACTCACCATTGGGCAAAAGGCCACAATTGCCTAGGGCCCCCAACCTGAAGGGGCGCCCAATAAGATGCCCTTTCCAAGTATCACAGACACAAGGCTCTGAAACAGTTCTCTCAATATCACAATAAAGTGGTGACGTGTACTGTTAAACAAGAAAAAGACCTACAAAATAGTTTGGGATTGTCAAATGTATTAATTCTGCCCAATAAAGTTAAATAGTACATCAAATGTATTACATACAAACAAATATTATTTATTTAAATCAGCTGGAAAATGTGTTAAAATGCATCAACATACAGGAAATATGGTCTGATTTCTTAAATATTCTTCTGGGGAAGAACCTCCAAACCCCCCTTTGGTTAAAGCTGTTTAGAAGCTGTATCTATTGCAAATGAATTTTCCAATAGTTCACTTTTCACCCAAAATGTATGCATCCGTCCAGCCACCACACGTTAAAAAACAAAACAAAAACAACTAAAAACAAAAGCTGCAAGAACAATTCAAGAGAAACAACAGAAACGTTATAGAAAATCACACTTGATGAGGAGGGGCCTGGACTTAATTTTGCCTTGAGCCCCCAGACTCCCAGGTCCACCCCTGAACCCAGACCACGACTAAACCAGAAACAAACAGGACCAAAGCAGGGTCAAGTGTCTTCTGATAATTAAACTGATGAGACGCACATATTCCAGACACAGTTTCCTGTCAGATACATTCTCGTCGTATACGTTACACATTTTTGCATCTTCTCAGGAGTCTGTCGAGGTGGGACTGGTTTGGCCGGTGGTTTTGTGTCAGGAGATCGTGCCCCAGGCCCAAAAGCAGCAGCATATAGACCAAGTTCACAACCGGGACTCTCAGATCCTCCTCTGTGCCGGACCAAGACTGTCAGCAAACGCCAGGAGAGAAAAACACTGAAGATTAACTGCTACAGGTAAAAATCCTTACGCATTTGAACAATAGGTGGGTGCACACTGGTCCTGATTTGGTTTTGGACGGATCCTGGAGTGCGTAGCTATTTTTGGACCTGTTCTAGATCAAGTTTAGTCCCATTTTTGATATGTTATATGATATGATATGCAAGTTTGAAAGCAGTTTTGGTGTTTCTGATCAATATAGCTTCATTGCAACTGTAATATCTTCTTTTATTATCGGTAAAAAGGAAAAAAGTAACAAACTCCCCCACCTCAGGAGCAGAATCAACATCCTCTTCAGCCTCTCCATCTCCTCCTCTTCACCACCACGGGGTCTATGAGAAAAGAATTTTAACACACACTTTTCATTTCCGCTATTGTCCTGTACCTTAAAGTCTATACGACAGGTTCTGAAAATTTTCTAATTATGACTAACTTTAATGGGATAGCACCTGTGGCAATAATTTATTTATTATAATTTTACATAAATGAAGCTGAAGTTTGCTAAGAAATTTTGAAAAATAAAGGTTTAAAATTACAAGAAGTGCTGAGTTCTAAAACATCGAAAACTAATTAAATGTCATTCAACAAAATAAAGGTTTTATCAGGAATTATTTGTCAAATAATAACTATTGTGTAATTTACATGGATTTTGTTCCTTGCTTTCAAAATGGTTGCTAGGTAACAGTAGAATTACCTCTATCTATGTCATATTTGCTGCTCATGTTCAACCAGGAAGTAACATTATAAACTTTACAAAAAAGGGTCAAACTGGGGGCAAATGGGCAAAATGTAGAGTAAAATCTTAAACATAATCATGTTCACTGCGTTTTAGGGAAATGTGTCGTCTAACCTGTCATGTAGACTTTAAGTTAAATAAGACCAAATGAATCCCTTTTGAGTAATAATCTTTTACATCTCTACTGTTCTTCCAGGTTGCTGTCAGCTGATTGGTCGGTTCAACATGCTCCTCCTCCTCCTCCTCTGTGTGGCTGCTCTGGGTCACATGACAGGTGCAGAAGTATTATAGTATCCAGAAGTTCTCAATTTAAAGGTTATAACGTTAATGTGGATCTATTTGCAAAGTTTATTCTCAATAATAAACAAAAATTATCCGCACGTTTCCAGGCTACCTTTTTGCTTATTATTTTTTAGTTAAATCTTCACAGAATTTCTTTAATTATTAACAAATGTGTGGCAAATTGTTTGAAACTGTGATTTTTGCCTGTATTAAATGTAATAATAATAAGAATAGCAACTGTCCTGGAAATTACTAAAGTTGTAAGCAGTTCAATTATACTTGCAGACGTGAAGGTCTACAAAATAAACATTTAACTGTTAAAAGTGTACGAAATAAGTGTGTTTATATGTTACAGGAGCAGCCCTCACTTCAGAACAGCACAACATCACAGAGTGCCCCATCATTGTCTATGGAAGAGAATACAAAACAGTTTATGTGAGTGCAACACCGACACAAAATATATGGAGAGTCACAAGGGACAAAAGCAAATCAAAATCTAAGTTTGGTTGTATAAATGCTAAAACAGGCAGATATTTGACATAAAGATAGTGTAAAAAAGCATTTATACTGGTATAAATTGTACTACAACCACAAGTCAACCTGGCGTGTTGTGGACACAAGGTTGTTGGTTTTAGTCGTAGAATCTGGAAACCCAAAGATACAACCTGATTCTGCTTTCTGAACTAATATACATCTTGAGAACAACACAAAAACATACAATTTATACACTATGAAAAGATTTTTGTGTGTGAACAAATCAAACAGAAAAAGACAAAAAAAAAAGCTTTTCTTTGACTTTAGATTAATTCCCTTTCCAGAAATAAAAGAAGTTCCAGAAATAAATATGAGTGGAGTAAGAAAGTTTACTCCAGAATACAGATTAGACCACAGATTATCTTGAATTGAGAAAAAAATATTGAAAGACCAAAATAACTACACAAACTATATATAAACACTTCAAATCAAGATCAATTTAAATTATAGTCTTAAATCATGTAGATATCTGCAAGTACAATTTTTATCAGTAAAATCAACTATTACATTTGGACTCCAATACAAACAAATACAAATTTACAAATTTACCATTCGATTAGTTAAATTAAACTTTTTTAACACGAAAAGCCCGTAAATATCTGATTCTTAAATCTGACCCAGATGAAGTTAAGATGATGGCACTTGAGCACATCATTTGACTATTTACAGACAAAATAGGTTTTTGATCAAAAACACTAAATGTAGATGTTTCTTGTGTCTTTTTGAAGTGATTCCTGCTTAATCTGAGTCATAAAACCTGTTCTCTCAGCACATGGTATGTTTAGAAGCTTGTACCAGATGAGGACTTTTCAATTACTAAACTCGCTGTCAATTATCTGAATAATCGATTAGTTGCAATTAATTGATTCATTTATTACAGCCCTAATGTACATTGAACTTTAAATTTGAATGAATAATCCCCTGTGAGACTTTTCATGTCTGTTGTTTGTATTTCTGCAGGTGAGCGAGTTTGAGGGCTCCCTGTTCTTCTGTTTCGATGGGTTTAAAGGCTCTTCTCCGGGGGACTGTGTGCAGACTCAGAGCGCGGGTGTGGGGTCCGTGTCTCTGTCTCTGTCCCGGGACCCTGTGGACACGACCTCCCCTCAGTATCCCTCACTCCCAGGGGTCCAAGGAAACGCCACCTGTGCGGTCCAGTTTAACATTCTGGATGGAAACAGCAGCACGGTGGTGAGTGCGTTCATGTGAAATGTTTTTGTGTGATTCTCAGCAGTGGTGGACTTACCATTAGGCAACGGGCCACAATCGCTTAGGGCCCCCAGCCTGAAGGGGCCCCCAATAAGATGCCCTTCCCAAATCATCATAGATACAAAGCTCTGAAACAGTTCTCTCAATATCACAATGAAGTGGTGAAGTGTACTTTTAAACAAGAATAAGAACAACAAAATAGTCTGGGATTGTCAAATGTATTAATTCTGCCCAAGCCACCCTCCCAATAAAGCTAAATAGTACATCAAATAAATTACAATGTATTATACAAATTCAAATTCAACAATTCAACAAAATATGGTTCAATTTCTTAAATATTCTTCAGGGGAAGGACCCCCAAACCCCCTGTTTAAAACGTTTATGCTTTTGCACATATGAATAGTTCACCCCAAATTTGTGAACCTGTACAACCACCACACGTAAAAACACAAACAACAAAACAAAACAAAAACCAAAAGCTTACTTTCAAGAACAATTCAAGAGATTCAAGAAAATCATACTTGATGAGGAGGGGCCCCAAAATCCTAGGTCCACCATTGATTCCCAGGATGTGGTGGATCACATTGGGGGACATTCTGTCATTTGTCATTTTGATTTTTCTTGATTTAGTGTTGTCAAATGTAAAGAAAATCTGAAGTTAATCAATGCTAAAACGAGTATCAAAACTATTTGGACCATCGAGGCCACTGCTGTTTTGATTTTGGGCGCTACAAAAATAAATTGTATTGAATCGAATTGAATTGAATTGAAAACTAGTGACTCAATTGAAAAAGTACTGATATTAAATACAAGAACAAAAATTGCACCTTTCCAGAGTAGTTTTGGAATGGGCTTTATCATAACTAGTATAAGGCCACACTCTAATTATTTTGTGTTGGAAACTACTGTCTATTGTCTTAAAAAATATTTTTTAAATTTCCACTGCTGAGTCAATTATCAAGTCTATACCATCTAAATCAAGTTTGAACTTTTAGTACTGTGACTAGTTTGATTTAATATTTACAGTAACTGTTTACAAATACATTTATCGCTCTATGGAGATTAACTCTGAATTAATGTTGAATTTAGCTTGAAATCTCAATTGATTTAACTTAAAATTTTATGAGGTGTGATGACAATAATTGAAATTATAATTATTTTGAGAAATTACTAATTATTCTGTGGAGAAAGTATAGACTAAATATATTTTATTAGCAATGCTTTAGAAAACTGCCTTGTGCACTCATAACTCTGAATAGAAGGTAATTTATTGTTTATTTTATAATTTTTTTGTATTTCAATAAAGTAATAATCGAAATCACAGTTATATACACAGTTAATTGCACAACTGTAATTAGTTTGTGTTTTTTCAATTTTTTATCCATATCTTTTTGACTTCTGTTTCTGCTTATTTTGTCAAACTTTTCCAGTTTTTCTATTGATGGGCAAACCGTTTTGTTTTAGTTATTTTTTGCCTTATTGTATCTTAAAGTCTGCACATTACTGATTTAGTGCTGGATTAGAAAAGGTTGATATTTTGTGGAAATCTGGTTTCATTCTTGGATTAGACCTCCATAATCAGTCCATATCTAACTGTTATAACGCTTCATTTATCCCTGGCTTTAGACCTGGGGCAGTCCTGATTATTATTTCACTGTCTTTGTACTTTTCACAGTTCAGTCTGATTCTGTCGCTGTATGGAGGGATCTATGGAGTCGCTGCTGTGAATCCGACCGGACCTGGGGCCAGAGTGAGTGCAGACGGGTCAAAACGATGCAAATGTAATATGTGTACAATTTTTAGTTTATTTAGCTCTTTTTTTTCTTCTTCTTCTTCTTCAGGTGCTGTATTTAAAGGTCAGCCCTGAGACCAGCGCAGTGGACTCTATAAATGTAACTTCAGGAGCGACTGAGTTATCTTTGAGCGGATGTAGAGATCAAGGTAGACTCCACTTGACACAGACAATTCTGGAGGAAAAAGTTCATTTTAGATCTAAAATAATCTTTAAACCATGATAATAACATTGACTAAAATATTTTTGTCATAGCTTCTGACTAAAACTAACTAAAAAGTAAAACTATGACTTCAATTGCATACTTTAAGTGAAGTTAGTTTCGTAGTCTAATAAAATAAAACCATAAATGGAGACTAGATCCACTTTTCAATTCTAGAGCCGAAACATCATAGTAAAAGTAACAATATATATTGTTCGGTTGACTAAAACTAATATGGATTTAGTTGGCTAAATGAACATGACATTTTTCCAGATAAAAAATAATTTGTGTTTTGGGCAAACCATTAAAAACTGGACATAAGAAGAATAAATTGATTAAAGATTTTTTAGGGCACAAGACATACAATATTTACATTGTAAAATGTGTAGGGACAACAAATGTATGGGACAAAAATAATAATAAAGTGTAGAAAGAAAAAAAATAAATCAAATGTATAAAGGTAACAAAATACAGCAGCTGTCAAACTCACCTTTGTATGAGCGACTGATGTTGAATATGAGCCGGTATAAATGTTCCTGCTCCTGCTGTGTCCAGGTGTGGTCCTGCACAGAGACTCGAGGGCCTGTCTGTCCGATGATTCTGTGGGAATCTGCAGTGAGTCTAACGTCCTCAGCTCAGAGCCCTGCAACCACTGTCACAACGGAGCGTGAGTGGAAACCTATAATCAATCAGATCAATACATGATTATAATTAATACTGTGAGTAGAAAAATCATATGTCGTTAGATTAATTTAAACTTTCCAACAAAATATTAAGGTGCCACCTGCTCGTCTTTGAAGAGATGAGAGGTCAGATCTGTGCAGAGGCAAGTACACACACAATTGACTCTGTGCACAGAACGTCAGTTGGGTTGTTTACTTTTAAATTGTTATGCATTAACATTGAGACACAAACATGTCCCTTTATAAACACACACGTGTCCTTTGGTGAAGCACTCGCTCGTCTTTAACGTGTTTCAGAGACGTCCAGCACAACTCACTGTTCACTGTATGATCTGTCAGGATTTATTCATTTTAGTCTGGGCGAAAACCCCACAGAAATAGATTAGACAGGAAGTACTGAGCTCGCCATTAAAAAAAATAAACATACCGACTGCCACCTTGTGCACAGAGTCAATAGGAATGCAATGTTTTCCAAAGCATTATTTTTTGCAATAAATTAATGAATGCAAACTACACAAGTTCAATGCCATACTACACACAATCCAGGCAATACAATAACACAAAAGGAGACACTAAAAAGTTACAGAGTGCACCTTTAAAGTGCCCATGACAGGTTGAAATACACATTTAATTAAAATGCAGTAAAGATACATATAATCAAATTTCTACTAAAATCTTTACAAATTTTACCCCAGTTTAGCTATTTTTTAGGTTTAAATTTTACTTCCTGGTTGTAAAGTATGACATCACACTAGGAAATTACCATAGCGACCGCACTGTACAGTGGGCCAAAACTATTCTAATGTCACAGATTTTGTTCATTTGACAAAGAGAAACACATGTGAACGTCTTTATTTTGTTTAATTAATGTTTAAAGGGTCAAAAAAGTAGTTCATTTGGTGTAAATAATGCATAACCTTTGTCTCCCTAGTGTGATGTCATCAATTTGTTTACTTCCTGTAATTGTCGACAGATTTTTCAACTTTTCTCCACAAACAGTGACGTGACTGGTGTAAAACTACAATTTATATTTACAAGCGGTATTAATGCACTGAATAAAGTCAAAATTAGAAAATCATAAAAACCCGTCATACGCACTTTAAGTGTAGTTTTTGTCATTATGATTACTACCACTACTACTACTACTACTACTACTACTACTACTACTACTACTACTACTACTACTACTACTACTACTACTACAAATATGACCTAATATACTTCTATGATCCATTGATTTTTATTTTACTACTACCATTCATTTTGTACTGCTAGTATCATTAGAAATATTTCAGACTTAACTTAAATTACTGGGTTAGACCTAACTTAGCTGAGTTCTGGATTTGTCCTAGTTAAAGTGCATAAGACAAGTTTTTCTAATGATAACTTAGTTTGGTAGGAGGGCACATGTGGTAAATATTTAGCGTAGTTTTACAATTTTGAAGTTGCAGTTTGTCAATACAATGTGAAAAATAAAGTGACAAAAATTAAAATGACAGGAAAGTAAAACTGAGTTCTAAAATGGAATCCCTTTACCTATGTCATCAAAAAGCGACGTACCATTGAAAATTAAGTGGCAGTTAACACTTAACTGAGACATTTTTGTGACTGTTTAAACGGTCATTCAACAAAATAAAGGTGCTATCAGGTAATATTATTTGTCAAATCACAACTCTTATACTCTAATTTATATGGATTTTGGCCCTTGTTTTCAAAATAGTTGTTAGGTAACAGTTGCAGAATTACCTCTTATTATGTCATATTTACTGCCAAAGTCCAGTCACAAAAACTGTCAAACTGGGGACAAATTGGCAAAATGTTTAGTAAAATCTTAAATATAAATATAAATATAATGTTCACAACGATGTAGTGAGTAATGTGTAACTTTAGTTTAACGTGTCATGTAGACTTCAGGCTTTGTTTAGTCCCGTTTGACTCGTTGCTGTCGTGCTGACGTTTTTCTAATCCTGTAAAAATATTTCTGTCTTCTACTTCTTTTCTTCTGTAGGTGTCTGCTTGGTCCCTGGTGCTCGGTGACGGGCTTCAGCCTCATTGATATTTCGGGGTTCCTCACCTCCATCCCGGGCCGATGCGGGTACTCTCTGCTGTCCCGGGATGGTCTGCACCTGGGGGCCGTGTTCAGGGAGCGCCGCAGGAGGGACGTGAGCCTGTTAGACCACCTCGTCCTCACTGTGGGGTCCACTCACATCCACATCGGACCAGCAGGAGCGGTCAAGGTGAGATCATTGACTGTGGTGGTGAGAGAGACCAAGAAACAACAAAAAACAGGCTCTTTTCAACCCAACGGCTAACTAGCTAGCTCACTGTTAGCGTAGCATAGACATTTCCAATTCTTTCTCTTTTGCCAAATCGCGCACAAATAATGCTGACAGATTAAGCAGTGACGGAAAACATGTTAAAAACTTTACCAATGAGGTGAAGTTTTTAACATGTTTTACCAATGAGGTGAAGTTTTTTCTACGTAGAAAGGTAGTTTAAGTGCTAATGCTAGTAGTAGTAATCTGAACACAAACGTATTTTTCCCTAGTAAATCTGAATTCTTTGAAGAAGCAACCTATTAAAATGTAAAGTGAAGACTGCATGATTTTATATCTGATTACCTCATTTTTTTATTTACATATTAACTTGTGTTGTGTTTTAAATTATCTTTGTTATGCTTCAAAATTAGCTTTAGCGTTAGCGTTGACCCACAAACATTTACCAACACAGTTTTTAAAGGACAACTATTTTGCTACAGTGGCTTTTTTGAGCTTTTAACCATGCCCTAACCATGCATTCAGTTGCATTCACGCTGTTTTGAGGATTGTTAATTAGAAAATCCTCCCCCCTGAGTGTGAAACCATAGAACATGCGTCAAACACACGCCCTGCTGAACTTCAGGGATTTTCAGATGTATTTTCAGACCTCATACGTCATTTATGAGAGAATGTTCTATCCCGAGCACTATTCATCTCATTTGTAAAGTCTTGGGTTGAGTTTAATTGTCCTTTATCTCCCTCTACCGTTAGCAAACAAGCTAGCAAGCAAAACAATAGCTGTACAGACAGACACTGATGCAAAAAATGCTATAATGTTGTGCTGCTGAACATGTAAACTGTGTTAAACATTCTTAAGAAAATTTTGTAATCTTCATTACATTACATACATTCATGACATTTTTTGGTAGTGCCCTCCATTCTTTCAGTCTTACTTCAGTGATCAGGCCATTCATCTACGGCTGAGGCTTGATCCTTCTCTCTGTTGCAGCTGAATGGTTCTGCGGTGAACATAAGCACAACTCGGATGCCTGAAGGACTCACCATCTCCAAAACATCATCTGAAATCTCTGTCCTCTACAGCCAAGAGTTTGACCTGCATTTCGACGGGGACTCTGCTCTCATCTTCCTCAAAGGTAATACCCTATGATTCCCAACCAATGCGCCCACAGCGTCACAGTGGGTCCACGGGAGTTCCCAGAAGAGGACCAGACTAAAATGCTTGCCTTAAAATTTAGTTAAAAATGTAAAAGTGGACAGTGTAATTTTTCTAGCTCACATGAAGTTTGTGTTCCACTCCAGAGCATGCAGTACACAGTGAAAATGAAGAAAGACAAGAGAGATTAGTTTAAATTCAACTCGCGAGGAGAGAGGACGGAGAGAAAGCCTTCAGTCACATGTACCAGCTCACTCGCTCCGCACCCTCTGAAGTCTCAATGGCCCCCTCTCCTCTTTTTTATTAAGATTAGGAACCCTAGTTACATCAGCCACTGCCTTATCTCAAAGGGAGGGGGAAAACATGTCAACACGTAAGCAAGGGCAGTGGGAAAAACAGGATATTCATTTCACATCAAAGTATCCAGTATCAGCAGATCCTCCCTCCGCCCATGGTGGCCACTCAAACAGATGTTTCCTGTTTTTTGGTTATGGTGACCTTTTGTACTTAAAACACGGTATTTCTCTGCAAACTCAGAGCACACAGATTACAAGCATGTACTCCAATTTCGCAATACAGTATGTATGTGATAGTAATAGTAGAAAAGAGTGAAATGTTACCTTTAATAAGGTGTACAGTGAGATTAATATACATAATGAATCCATCAAACCTAAACCACCTGACGAAGACGGAAGTCCTGCCACTGAAACATGTTAGGTAAATGAACTCATAGCTTTTTTACATCTGTTTTATTTGAAGAAAAATGCAAATTGCTATTTAAAAAAAACAGAAAGAATTTCCTAAACTCAATACATAAAGCCTGCAGTAATAATACTATGAGCATGATGTGAGTTCACAGTGTTTTGTTTCCTCTCCTCAGGGTTAGACGTTTCAGCAGTAACAGGTCTTTGTGTTGATGCTACGAAGAATTTAAACACTGCAAAGTCGTCTGAGCTCAGCCAAAACGGGTACGACACCAACAGCTTCTTTATTCACTCAACAAACAAAACAAAATGAAATGACAATCCAAATTAAATGTATTTTGTCACCTTTTTAATTAATTAATACATTCAGTATTTTGAGTTATGTTTAAGTCGTTTCAATTGAAACTAGGGTTGTGATTCTTTAGTCATTTGGTCGTTTAATCGGTCGATGGTGTCTTAGTCAACGAACATTTTTATTAGTCGACCAATTATTTTATCTGTATTAAAATTAAAAATATATGAAATCTTCAATAAGATAATAAATGTGTAAGTGTTTGAAATAAGCATTAATAATCTTGATTTGAGGATATTCTGACGGTCTCAAATTTCTCAATGGAACAAGCATAAAATGTATTGCTTTACTACTTACTGCGTAAAAGAAAAAAGCTACTGCGCTTGAAGGAGAAAAAAACCTGCTTGTTTCATTGGCAAATCTTATTTTATGATGGTAAAATATACTAAGATTAAGATAAATATTACTTAACTCAAACACTTTATCTTAGATAGTTGAAAACAGCAAAAATTAGAAGATTTTGGAGCGAATCATGAGTTTAATCAAACTTATATACATTTAAAATATAAATCCACTTTTTATTAGTAGTTTTCTACATAAATGGTTGTTTTAGCATGAATCCCAGTGCAGTTGTGTTTTGAGTGCAGTTTAAGTCAGAAAATGGACAGACTTCATAGTTTTAATATATTTTTGCCACAACTGCTTTTAGTTGACTAATTGGACGATAAAGCAGTCTTTAGTCGACCGATAATTTCTTTAGTCGACTACAGCCCTACAACAATCACAACTTTGGAGTTGAGCAACAGAACCACTTTATGGGACTATAGTGCAAACATTATTTTCATTTTATTTTTGTGTGCTGACAGAGAAGACGTTGAACTCTGTGCCAGTTTTTGTTTAGCGTGTATAAGCCCAATAATCAACACCTCTGCAGTCTGACAGTTACGCAGCAAATTCTCCCTTACATTTTTTTCCAAATGGATAACTGTCCCAGAGAATCCCCTGTCCTTGACCCGCCTTCTCCGCAGGTACAAAAAACCCAATAACAAAAAATGGCCAACTGAAGTCACTCTCCTGGTCGAAGCTCTGTTGCTCAAGTTAGATTTTAATCTAAGCTAACCATAAAGAATTGGTTTAGTTGAAACTACAACAGATGAATCAATCTGTTTGTTTCAAATGTCACTGCAAACAAAAGCTCACAGTAGCCAACTGTTTTTCTGTCACACTCACCTGTTTAGGTGATTTTTAACCACCTAAACAGGACCATGAATGCCTGTATTAATCACAAACTGTGTTGTTTAAATCAATTTTGTATTATGTAGTTTTCTGTCTCTGTGGTGGAACTGACCTCCACTGAAATACATGCAGCTCACCTCCAGTGTGACGCCGCTGCAAAGTATCAATTCTTTATTATTATCTTTTCCAGATGTG
The DNA here is from genome assembly GCA_019453435.1 of Rhinogobius similis. NCBI lineage: Eukaryota > Metazoa > Chordata > Actinopteri > Gobiiformes > Gobiidae > Rhinogobius > Rhinogobius similis. Next base: position 12,696,845 of record CM033630.1, read on the forward strand.
ACACAGTTCATACAGATGTTAAGGACCACACCATCAACTGCCCAACTGCAACTCTACAGTAAGATTCACACACCACAGATATTTGCAGTTCAAGGAGGAAGTTAATTTAGTTTATTTGTAGCATTGTTTGTTGACAGTAATGTTCAGAGGCCATGGCTCCATCTGCCGCATGTGCCAAAGCAGATCACCACCAATGAGACAGGACTGGGTGAATGAAGTTGGTACTACTATGCCTAGAATATTCAAAAGCATGGCATTAGTTACAAGTCATATCTGTGGAGAGGCAAACCTGCTCACTGTAAAAAAATACATTAAAGGTATTTTTGTGCAGTACATAAATATATGTTTGATGACATATTATTGATTAAAATATTCCAAGTAAAGACAGGGAGACAAGCAAGTCACTGGAAAAGTTACGTGGTGCACCTTTAAACCTAAGTAGGCGGTGCATCAACTTTGAGTCGATTAGAGTTAGTCCTGGTTTATAGTTTAGCCCTGTTTCATTACAAACTAACTTTCGCTTCTTCTCCTGTTTTTGTCTCTTAGTTGTAACCTCCTGAACAGTTCTGTTTTTGCCTCGTGTCACGCCCACGTCGACCCCGCGCCCTTCGTCAGCTCGTGCACACAGACACTATGCAGTTACCCCTCTGTGGACGGCCTTCAGTGCAGCTTCCACCAAACCTACGAGACCCTCTGCTCACGTGCCAACGTCACCCTCCCAGACTGGAAAACTCAGGCCCAATGTGGTAAGAGATACAACTACATTATTTTGTGATGGTCATATTTTTGCTAACACCATGTAAAAACGAATCAAAAAGTAATCATAATGAAAACAGTGACTAAAAATACAAATATTTTCATCAATTAAAACTGACTTAAAAAAAAGATATTTTGTCAGCTCAAAGTACCGGTACGCTGCTTTTTCTTAATGTGGACTTTCAAGTGGGATTTATAATTGGATACACACGCAAACGCCTTCCCACACTCCTCACACATGTATGGTTTTTGTCCAGTGTGGATTCTGTAGTGAACGTACAGTGATGATGACCTTCTAAAAGCCTTAAAACACAGATCACAAATATATGACTTTTCTTTTGCATGCATGAGGTTGTGACTTGAAAGACCACTCTTGAGCTTAAATGTTTTTCCACACTGGTCACACTCAAATGGCTTCTCTCCTGTGTGAACCACTTTATGTTTTTTCAGATTACCAGACCATGCAAAGTTCTCACCACAAACATCACAGCTGTACGGCTTTTCTCCTGTGTGGATCCTCATGTGGTCCTTTAGATTTTTTGATAATGAAAACGCATTTCCGCACAGATCACAGCTGAACGGCTTCTCTCCTGTGTGTATAGTCATATGCTGCCTCAGGGAAGACTTGTGTTTAAACTCCGTCCCGCACAGGTCACAACTGTACGGTTTTTCTCCAGTGTGGATTTTCATATGGCGTTTACACTGTCCAACTTGAGCAAATTTCCATCCACATACTTCACATTTGTAAGGCTTCTCTCCAGTGTGAATTTTCTTATGTGACTTTAAGTATCCTGAATTACTAAATATTTTCCCACACTGGTCACAGCTGTATGGTTTTTCTCCTGTGTGAGTCCTGTAGTGTCTAGTGAGGTCGTCTGAACCTTTGAACGTCTTATCACACTGGTCACATCTGTATGGTCTCTCATCTCTGTGTGTGCGCTGGTGACGTAAAAGCTTGGTTTTGTGTTTAAATGTTTTGCTGCACTGATCACACTCAAATGGCCTCTCTTCAGAATGGATGACCTTATGGCTTTTTAAACGACCAATAGTTGCGAATGTCTTCCCACACTGATCACAGGTGTACGGCTTTTCCCCAGTGTGGGTCCTCATGTGACCTTCAAGATTTGTTTTTGAAGTGTATGCCTTTCCGCACTGGTCACAGTTGAACCGTTTTTTGCCAGTGTGGATCAGCAAATGCCGCCTATAATTAGAAACCTGAGAGAATTCTGTCCCACACTGGTCACAGCTGTATGGTTTTTCTCCTGTGTGGATTTGATTGTGAGCGGAAAGGTGCGCTGAAGTTTTAAAGGTCTTATCACACTGGTCACATTTGTACGGCCGCTCTTCACTGTGGGCTCTCTGATGCGTTAAAAAAGAGCTTCGGAAACTAAACCTCTTCCCACATTCATCGCAGGTAAAGGGCTTCTCTTTGTAGTGGGTTTTTGATTTAGATTCACTGGCGTTCTCCATAGTGATCGATCAGGTGACTGAGGTCTGCAGCAGAACAGAAATATACGAAGTTAGGAAACATGCTGTGGGGGAAAGATCCCACTTAGTGCTGTAACCTGAATACACCAAAACACAAGAAAAGGCGGACACAAGATTAATTTTTACTTGCAAGGGGAGCGAGGACTCGGCCTCACACAGCCCTGACCAGACCGCAGGAGACTATTGTTGAGTTGACTGTTCAGGTTCAGTTTTAGGTTCCAGGCTGGTCTTAGCTCGCCACCGTGTGTTTTATAACGCTAACGCTGCAATAGTAGGGATTGATTAATTTTGTTGGTTTTATGACGTTTTATGACCTGGGTTACATCTGTACTACAGCCTTGTGGTGACTGTTACAATAGTTATTTTACATATATTTCATTTGATATTGCATGAATCATAATCCCAAGGGTCCTCCTCCTTCTCCAGTAGTCCGTAAATGTCCCTGCTCGGCCCCTGTTTGAGCATCACACGCAGTGCTTCTCCTGCTCTTCTACGGGACAGATCGAAGCGCTAGAGAACACTACAGGCTGCAACTATTTACACTTTCTGTTGCATCTATAAAAACATGAGTTAGACATTTGTAAGAAGTTGCAGCACTTTGACTTTGCGCGCTCCGTGATGTCGGCTCATCAGTTCGCAGCACAAGCTGAACGCAGCTGACGCTTTTCACTGTATATGACGGCGGTTTTCATAAACTAAAGAGCTTTTGGTCCATGTGGAACCTGCTCCACGCACTGTGCATTATGTGCATAATGGGAGCGAGGGCCCTGCTAAGGGCTGTCCCCTCCTTGACTCTTTTATTGACCCGTATGTGTGGCATGACATACCATTACACAAAGATAGCATTCAATCTGCTGAACATAAAACCAAATTAGGAAAGTAGAAGAAGAATGCCTTTTTAAACAACCATAGTTCATGCAAATTACAAAAAAAAATAGGACATGTTCTTTTAATCAAAAGTAATATAAAACTACTCAAATGAAGGATCCACCTACTCCACAGGTGAGCTTTCTGTCATCCCTCCTTCCTTTAATCAGTAGAGCTTAGGTTCAAACCTCAGAAGAAAACACTGGTGTTAAAGTTATCATTGCTAAATGTGTGATTCAGTGCAAACAGATGTTTGGTTTCTAATGTGCTTTTGTCAGCTCAGTCTGATGGAGTGTTCAGCAGACTTGAATGCGATATTTGTGTAATAGTCTGTCACCTGTCCGGGTCGAGGAGGGGACAGCCCTGGGGACCAGGCATTGGTGCTGACACGCACTGGGGCTGGTTGCCCCTTGCAAGTAAAACGTCGTTTTGTGTCCAGCTTTTCTTGTGTTTTGATGTATTCAGATTACAGCGCAGAGTGGGATTTTTTATAACTGGTCTAATAAAAAATATTTTATTATTGCAACACACCAGTTTACTCAGATTAGATGTTTATTTCCTTGTTTATTTCCAAGTTGTGCACATTGCCAGATGCCTAAACTGACCAAGAATGGTGATCCAACCAGTCAGAAAATGTCACAAGTTTACCCGAGTGATAATTATTTATTATTAACTTAGAATAATGCGATACAACAGGTGGTGGCATGATAATAAACAAAATGAGAAGCTTAAATTTTTAAAAATAAAACAAAAAAGACTGAAATCAGATGTGTTTAAGATTTGGACCACATGGTTTTGGTTTCTGATTCAAGTTTTGGTTCAGACTAGGTTTCCACAAAGTGTTACATTTAGTGTTTCTCTGTGGTATGATTGTAGAATATATAATTGTGTCCCTTGTGTCTTTTGTCGGTTGATAAGACAGAGACAGAGTGGTGTATTTTACTCCTAAATGGCAGTTTTAGACCCTGAAAAAACGTTTTGCAGTTTTAATACAAGTTTCAAATTTAAACTGGAAGGTTGTGCCAATATACATTTTTGAAACCTGAACTGGATTTTTGACCTTCAAATCAATTCTGCTATTACAAACAAATAATTAAAGGTAACTTATGCTCTTAAATAAGATATATTTAATTTCACTTCTATTTCTATGACACAAAGCATAAAACAATGTTGTTGTTGTCATCACAAAACAAACATTTCAAACTAGCTTCCATACCGTATCTGATACTACAATGATAATAAATGTCTTTTTATAGTATTTTTTAGTATAGTAACCTCAGTATGTATCCTTATTTACCAGAGGTCTAAGTTATAATTAGAAAAACGGGAAAAAAGCCATATAAAGTTAAAACATTCAACTCTATTTACCTAGACTTGGCAGTAAGTTTTCAAGATATTGTTCATTAAAGCATATAAAAAACTTACCAAAGACGATCACAGAGCAGTCGAGTGCAGTGGTATATTGTTGTTGGTCCAGTAAACGGTGTGTATTCCTCTGCCTCAGAGAAGGGTGGGAGCCTAGACACTCATTTATGTGTCCACAGAGCTGCACAAATGGGGGCGTGTTGTAGAAAAATTATGTTGGTGATGTCTAAAAACAGTTCTCCATAAAAACACAAGAGAAAAAAATGCGAGAGAGAGAAGAGAATGAGTCTGGATCAATAAGCTTTATTCACTGTCCCTGACAAAGTGATCTCTCCCTGGTCCGTCCCCCCAGAGAGGACTTCAGCCTTAGATGTGGGCGGGCTTACACAGGCCAGATGGCCAATGTAAATCAGGTAGTTAGATGATTTACAGGAGGTAAGGAAATACATTGTGATACAGTTGAAGTCCTCAGAGAATTGTGACCACAGGGGGTCTCTGGAGGGTGTGATTATAATAGCAGCTGTGTCTCTTGAGGGAGGGCACCTTTGTTGGCTGGCCTGGTGGGGAGCAGAGACAACAAAAGGTACTACTAGGTGTGTGTAAAAGTATTCTTATTAAAGGCTTGTCAAAATGATACATTTCTGGTAATAATAATACATTTGCAAAAATATGCTTACGTGTGAAATGTTAACTACTAGAATAGAGAACTAGATGCTTCAAGATTTTATGGAGATAAGTCTGTTATCTAAAGTTCGGGAGCAGGACCACACCTCATCCACGCCCTTCCGGTGACTACTCTGTTTAAGCTTCCCGGTCACACACACCAGCATTCGTCGTTTCGTGCCCCTCCCTCCCACCCTCTTCTAATTATTCTGTTTTATCTTTTAGTCGGGGGGTATCGAGGCCCGGGAGCCTGCTGCCCTCATCGCTAGAAGCCTCAAAACTGCATTTATCATCAACTCTCATGCATTTTATCGTCGTTCTCGTTCGCCAATAAACTTCTGCATCCAAGCTTGAGGTTGTGGTCCTTGCTAGTGAATGGATCGTAAATTCACATAGTTCTAGGGCTGTAGTCGACTGAAGAAATTCTTTGTTGACTAAAGATCTTCTCTATCGACCGATTAATCGACTAAAAGGGGGTGTGGCAAAACTATGAAGTATTTCTCTGGTTGTGACGTCAACTGCACTCAAAAAAACACAACTGCACAGTTCATGCAACAAAAACAAAAAAAACAATTGATACAGAAAAGTACTAGGAAACAGTGTATTTATTTGTTAGAGATGTATAAATTAGATTAAACCAAAATCTTTAGCTCCACTCACTCCATATCTTCACTTTTTCATAGTTTTTATTGTATAAATCCTTCTATCTAAATCTAAATAAATCTAAAACTAATCTAAATAAAATAATTAGTTGACTAATAAAAATGTTGGTTGACTAAAACAGTGGATCGCAAGATGATTTCAAGATATAGTTTTGATAAATATGACACTGTGTTTACTCAATGTTTAAATTAAAAACCGTATCTTTTAGTTAAATGGGGTTCAAAAAGACACTAAAGATTAAACATGATATAACGATGATGATATATCGAGTTGGGGGTCCTAAGTTAGTTATATGGCTAATTTTGGGGGTTCTGTCCCAAAAAGTTTGTGAACCACTGATAGGTTCAGGTTAAGTTCTGCAACCCTGCTAATAAATGAAGAAAGACAAGAGAGATATTAATTTGATTTACTCGCGAGGAGAGAGAACGGAGAGGAAGCCTTCAGTAACAAGTACTAGCTCACATCCTCCGAACCCTCTGAAGTCTTTACCGCCCCCCTCCTCTTTTATTAAGATTAGGAACCCTAGTTACATCGCCCACTGCCTTATCTCAAGGGATGGGGGAACATATTAAAAGGCAGTGGGAAACAGGATAACACTTCACATCAAAATATTCAATGTCATCGTGACTTCTTTCCACTCCCATGGTGGCCACCCAACAGATGTTTCCTTGTACGTTGATTATGGTGACCTTTTGTACTTCTGTAACCTTCTGCAAAACAATTACAATATGCGTGTGAGAGTAAATAGTAGAAAATAGTGAACATGTACCTTTAATGATACTCAGTGAGATAAAAATACATAATGAATCCATCAACCACTGGACTAAAACACCATCGACCAATGAATCGACTCAATGACTAAAAGACTACAGCTAGATAGTTCTTTCAAAAACAGTGAAAATATATCAAGTTTACACATTTATCAATCTGGCAAGGCTCTCAGTGAGTGCTTTCATGTGCTCAACCCAACATCAACAAAATGAAACGTCATAAACAGCAAGTTACACACCTGCTCTAAGATAACAAAGATGTTTGGTGCTGCTAGAAGCTGGTTCTTGTTATCTTCTTTTGACCTTGGTTTACACAAAACTCTGCTAGTGTTATGTTTGGTGCACACTTCGAGGTTGTGACCCAAGGTGAACAGTTTTGCACAGCACATATTATTACTACCAATCTCAGTACATTTCCATTGTTTCAAAAATAATATATAAGTGATATGTGAGTAAATGATAAAATGTTTTTGTTCACTCTGCATTGTTTCATCAACTTAAACTAACCTTAAAGGGCCTCTGACAATTTAGAAGACCAATTTTACTAAAACACGGTCATTCCATTTAACATTTAGCAAAAAACATTTTTAAAACTTTTAAAATTTTACTTTCTGTTTGTAAATCATGACATCACATTAGGAAATTCTGCAACTGTTACTTAGCAACCATGTTTTACACTGGGCCAAAACTCCTGTAACGTCACAGCCCAGAAAACCATCTGCAACATTTCCTAACACTGACTCAAGTAGAATTCTCCTGAGAAACCTTGGCTCTCTTTTTTTTTTTGATTTGCCAGCGTAAAATGTTTTTGTATGTGATGGCACTTTGTTATTTCAATACAGAAGAAGAAAAAAAGAAAAAACAATAAGCTTTTGCGTTTTTGCATAATAACAATGGCTCAGACTTATATTTCTCTTGAGAATCCCCCCAAAGTACAGTAAATATGTGGATGAAGTGTTTTGCTCATGGACTCAATAACATCCTGAATTGGTGTTAGGAAATAATCACACAGACAATTAAACCTAAACAGTCTGAGAGAACAACCTTCTATCTAATTGAGAATTAAACAAATTGTCAGACACCGGTCTCAAGTTTTTACGTGCACGGGGAGAGAGAGTGGCACATCGGCTCGTCCCACCAGCAGAAGTGACGCTCTGTTCAACTTTCTGCAGCCTCTTCCAACTTGCCTCTCACCTCCCCTGCCTTTTATTCAGTTTTAAACAAACATAGGTCAATATACATCTGTTGCTCCACAACCTCGCAACATAGGTCAACATACCTCTGTTGCTCCACAACCTTGCAGTATATGTTAACATACCCCTGTTGTCCCCCACAACCTTGCAGGGCAGAAAGCTACAGCTGCTCTAAAACCATTAAGAGAAACGGAAAACAGGTCAAGCATAACATCATATATAAGGTTAAAAGCAACATTGTTTGCACTAAGCATATGGTTCTCTAGTAGCTAGCATTTCACACGTAAGCATATTCTTATAAATGCATTATTATTATAACCAGGAATATATATCATTTTGACAAGCCTTTAGTAAACATCTCTTACAATTGGCTACAAATGTAAAGTCACAAAACTGCCCTTGGAGCCCGAGCCACAGAGAGTGATTTGTGTTCTGTGTTTCTGTTGCAGTGGATAACCGTGGCCTGTGCCTGGACACTTACTGCAGTGAGCACGAGTTTTGTGGAGTCTACATGCACAAAGAAACCTGCCTCTGTCGCGCCATTTACGCCCAAAAATACACATCCAACAAGACCTTTGGTGAGGACAAAAGGGCTGCCTTGTTTTTCATAATGCTGTATTTGATCTTGGCTTGTTGTGTCCCATATAATCATGTTAAATTCTACTTGTTCTACTTATTCTACTTCTACTTAGATGACAACCCCTGAAACCTTTTCTACAACTTCTACTTAGACTGCTTTATGTTGGTTAGTTCTGGTTTGAACAATATCTAAAGCCCTGTTTTGTTCTTGGTTCTATAAAGATAATTAAATGTTTTTTTAAAGTGTCAGGTCTAAACAAGCACTTCAGATAAAAGCAATATATCCAAGGTCAGATTCAGGGTCTAATCCAGGGAGATTCAATTTAAGGCCCGCAAGCCATATCGGGCCCTCCAAAGGTTATGAGGTCCGTCAAAATTAAGAGAAAATATTTTATCTCTTGTTATTGTTTAGTCCTGGTTTAGACCTGGTTTAGTCCTGGTTTAGACCTGGTTTAGACTTAGTTTAGTCCTGGTTTAGACCTGGTTTTGGCCTGGTTTAGGCCTGGTTAAGACTTGGTTTATTCCTGGTTTAGTCCTGGTTTAGACCTGGTTTAGTCTTGGTTTAGACCTGGTTTTGGCCTGGTTTAGGCCTGGTTTAATCCTGGTTTAGTCCTGGTTTAGACCTGGCTCAGTCCTGGTTTAGTCCTGATTTAGATCTGGTTTAGTATTGGTTTAGTCCTGGTTTAGACCTGGTTTAGACTTAGTTTAGTCCTGGTTTAGACCTGGTTTTGGCCTGGTTTAGTCCTGGTTAAGACTTGGTTTAGTCCTGGTTTAGACCTGGTTTAGTCCTGGTTTAGACCTGGCTCAGCCCTGGTTTAGTCCTGATTTAGATCTGGTTTAGTATTGGTTTAGTCCTGGTTTAGACCTGGTTTTGGCCTGGTTTAGGCCTGGTTTAGTCCTGGTTTAGACCTGGTTCAGTCCCGGTTTAGACCTGGTTTAGTTCTGGTTTAGTCCTGGTTTAGACCTGGTTCAGTCCTGGTTTAGTCCTGATTTAGTATTGGCTTAGTTAGTTATATAGTAGTTAGTCCTGGTTTAGACCTGGCTCAGTCCTGGTTTAGTCCTGGTTTAGACCTGGTTTTGGCCTGGTTTAGGCCTGGTTTAGTCCTGGTTTAGACCTGGCTCAGTCCTGGTTTAGTCCTGATTTAGATCTGGTTTAGTTCTGGTTTAGTCCTGGTTTAGACCTGGTTTTGGCCTGGTTTAGGCCTGGTTTAGTCCTGGTTTAGACCTGGTTCAGTCCTGGTTTAGTCCTGGTTTAGATCTGGTTCAGTCCTGGTTTAGTCCTGGTTTAGATCTGGTTCAGTCCTGGTTTAGTCCTGGTTTAGATCTGGTTCAGTCCTGGTTTAGTCCTGGTTTAGATCTGGTTCAGTCCTGGTTCAGTCCTGGTTTAGTCCTGGTTTAGACCTGGTTCAGTCCCGGTTCAGTCCTGGTCCAGTCCTGGTCCAGTCCTGGTTTAGATCTGGTTCAGTCCTGGTTTAGATCTGGTTTTGGCCTGGTTTAGTCCTGGTTTAGACCTGGTTCAGTCTTGTTTTAGACCTAGTTTAGTATTGGCTCAGTTAGTTATATAATAGTTAGTCCTGGTTTAAACTGACTTGATTGATAAAACGTGACTGAGGAGCGTTTGATTTCGTCTGCAGGTGAGCCGACGGTGTGCGGGGATAACTCGGCCTCGGTTTATCTGATTGGGTGCCTCCTGAACGAGAGGGGGATCAAATATTCGGACCTCCACCTGAACGACCCCACATGCCGAGGCGACATGGACCCACAGACACACATGGTCAAGTTTGGCTTTGACGGCATCCACTCCTGCGGGACAGAGGTTACGGTCAGTGTCAAAGAACAACGTCTGAGCGGAGTTTCGTCTCTTCATTTTCTCTGTAACGTTTAAAGTCCATATGACCAGTTCTTGTGTTTTCTTATTATGACTTAATTTGGTGGATAGTGTGGTTTCTGAAGATGTTGGTCGGTGTGTCAATCAGCAGAAGAAGACTCGTTGACGCTAGCTTCTGTATATTAAATGAAGTTTATTACAGAGAGCAGCATCACATACAGACAGCCGGCGTTGCCTGGGAGTCCCACTGTGGCCAAATACAGGATCTCCTAGACTCTCGTATTACATAGCTTTATATATGGTAGGATGAATGCTTCTTCAAAAGAGACAAACCCCCTTTTCAGATAAGGAAAAACCACTCCGGATTGTTTCTTGATTAACCCTTTCTTTGTTTATGGTCACACGACCTAATCACTGTGATTATGATTACCCCTTCTTCCTTTTTCGCCCCCCAGTCTAGAGGTGATTGAATCAACACTTATCACTGCCATTGTCACTCACAGTAGATACTTCAATAGCCCCTTCAGTAAATATTTATCACAGTTTTATAGTTTGAAAAATTAACGTTTTAAATTACAGGAAGTAGTGCTCCAGAGTTCCAAAACAGAATCCCTCTGTGATGTCATCAAAAGGCGACATACCATTGAAAATACAGGAGCAATTTACAGTAACTGACGTTTTTTTCTGACAGTGTTGTGACCATACTATTCGTCCCGGAAATACGATTCGTCCGGAAGTGCCATTGCAAGCATGCGCAGTACGAAATAAAGTATAAAATATTTTTTAACGGTGGTGTTCTTTTTATATTATGTAAAGTTCCAATCTTTGTATTTATTCTATACAAGGAAATACCGTTTTTATATTTATTTATCACTTTTATAGTGTTAAACCGCAGGCGTTCGCTACGCAGTTGTGTAGTGACGCATTCAAGGAAATGGAAAGATATACGAATATAAAAAATTATTTTGATTGTTCAGATTTGTTTAGATATTTTAAGGAAAAATATTAGAAACATTTATTAAGATAAGGACCACGTTTTTCTGCTCCATTTATATGGAATAAGATTTATATAACGACCTGTAATGAAGAGCAGCAGCTCTGAGCATCGATGACGTCAAAGTCAGAGGGAGATTTAAATTTTAAATCGCCTCTGATTTTGTTTCGCACCGCAAAATGGATCAGTACGTTGTGTATCAAGAACTTTTTGCTTTTTTAAGTGGAAAAGAATGTTCAAATTATTCAACAAGAAAAAAAGTTCATCGGATGGCACCTCAATATGTAATTAAAGGTAAAACAATTGCATTTTAAATAATTTATCTTCATAAATCTATTCTACTACTCTGATATTCACTATTTTTTTCATAGAACATTGTTGCAACTCAAATACATGTTTTATTTGTCTTAGGGTTATGTAATTCTTGCTTTGTCTGAATCATAAAACCCCTTCCCTCTGCACATGCATGTTTTGGAGTCTATGTCTAGATAACAATTATTCAATAACAGTAGTTTATTATTTAAAAAAACGTAGTTAAGAATAATCAGTAAACTTATTTTAGTCCTGTTTCATACACTAACAAAACACTTTTCTGTGTAACACTAGTGTACAGCTTATAGATAGGCTGCAGGCTTGTAAAATCTTTAGTTTGTGTATGTTCCCCCTCTTCACAGACAACCACCTCTTCTATGTGTCGGCCCAAACAAAAACTGGAAGAGGCTTGTGGTTATGTCTGAAAAGGAGAAGACCTGTATATTGACAGAGTGCCACAACAACCCAGGGACAGGCAATCACTGTGGAATGCAGGCCACACTCAACCGGGTCACTGCTGGGTATTATTGGTCAACAATTAAAAAGGATGTGAAGGAATGGGTAATGCTTCACCAATCAACTATGATTGTGTTTCTTTATAGAATGTGAGATTTTATTGTAAACTGTTGTACATGATTTAGTGAGCACATTTACATGCATAGTTGGTTATTTAAACACAATAGTTTTACACAGTTGTCTTCGGTAAAACATAGTTTTTATTATTATTGTTTTATTACATTTTAAAGGTCACACCATGGTAGCTTTTGTGTTAAATGTTATCAAATGAACAGCTAATTTGTTTTTCAGGTGAAATGCTGCCATCGCTGCCAGGTCAATGACCCTATAAAAACAGTGGCACCAGTGCTGCATTCAATAAAGGTCAGATGAAATTACTTTTTTGACAACCGTTTGATTTGACACTCAAAATGCATAACAATAACATTGAAACGAAAGACATTGTATATTTGCTTATAATTAATGTATCTGTTTCAGGTAAATGAACCGTGGACCGTAATAGGAATGGATCTGATTGGTCCCTTAAAGGAAACAGCGCAGGGGCACAAGCACATACTTACAATGACAGACCTTTTTACGAAGTGGGTAGTTGCTGTGCCCCTGCGCTCAAAAACTGCAGTAGAGGTTTCTGCTGCAGTCACAGATAAACTCTACACCTTTGGTCTGGTAAAAAAAATAATTACAGACCAGGGAAAGGAATTTGTGAATGAGGTGAGATATCTTTCTTGTGTATTTTATAGTTTTAGGCAATAACTTTAAAAAAAAATTTATTTGCCTTTCCCCTACAGTTGAATAGGAACCTCTTCAACATGCTAAATATTCAACACATCGTCACTAGTGCTTACCATCCTCAAACTAACGGACAGGTTTGTTTTGAAAAAAAACTAACATGCTTGAGTTATATAAAAATGTTTGTTTTTGTTGTTGTTTTTTAGGATGAGAGGACCAATCAAAACATTAAGCGGGCCTTGCGAAAATATGTTAATGATCACCACAATGATTGGGACCTTCACCTCTCGGCCGTAGTGTATGGAATCAACACGGCAAAGCAGGTACACAAATTATTAATTGTTGTCCTCAACATGATGGCTTTAAAGACCTAAATCTATGTTTCCTTTATAATCAGTCTTCAACCAAATACACCCCCTATTTTCTTCTTTTTCATCGCCACCCCCATCTCCCCAACATTGTTAACACCTGTCCCTTGGAGGACAATTTTGAAGTTGAAGTGGCTGAGGAGAACATCGACAAGAAACTGACTGAAGTTACTCAGTTAAATGAGAAGGTATCTTAAAACATTCATTCAAATTCATTCTGTCAGGCTCACAGGATTGTTGTTGTAGGTTCTTGAAAACATTCAGAAGGCACAAGAGAGGCAACAGAAGTCCTATGGGCACCGAAAAAGTAAAGCTACACGTGTGGCCTCAGTTGATATTGGAGGGAAATGTCTCATCTCTGGGGACCCAAAACGTCGCACTGGGGACACATTAAAAAATACGCATGAAGGGCCCTACACAGTGGTGAATGTAACAGCAAAAGGGGTAGCCACTGTGTTAAAGGGCTCAACTTGTAAAAATCTTAATGTGTCCAGACTGAGGCCTTACCATCGGCTTACAAGTTAGTAAATGAAGATTTATTTTTTAAAAGTAACTTGCAAAACTGATATGCTGCTGTTACACATACTAGATGGACTACAAACAAGAACTCTCCAAGAACATGACTATGCAACGTCAAACATAAAACAGGAGCATTGTTATGGCTCATCAGGAGAGAAGTGGGAGAAAGACCTCAGCCCCATCCAGGAGGACCTTGTGAGTATTTTGAGAGTATACACAGTAAATACCTGTTGCACAGTTTGATTGCTTTCATGTGGTTTGTACTGTGATAATTTGTTTGTAGCACTTTGATTTGACATTCAATTATTAGATTTTTAGAACTTTAATATGATGTTGAAACTTACACATTTTATATTCTCACTTTTAGCTCAAGTACGTATTAGATCCAGAGCGTCCCTCAAATGAATATATTGTTAAAGAGGGAAGGATCTGCCTGACCCGGGAGGATTTTTGGTCACTGGGACACAATCGATGGATGGACTCAAATGCAAGTGTTATCATTTGTCAAACATCTCTTTTAATGTGTATGTGCATTATCAACTCATTTACAACAATTTGTTTTAGATTGGAAATGCCTGTTGCAAGATTGTGGCAGAAATGGCACAAAAAATTGTAATTACATTGCTTTTTTAACCAAACCAATTAGCATTCGGATTAACTAAATAAAATGCTTTTTCATTAGGGAAAGGAGGTGCATATTTTTGACATGTACACTGTGCCCACGTTTAAAAATCAGGACCCATTTCTTCCAGTGCGTATCACACAAATCCATAACATTTTTGTTTTACCTTAATTTTCTTTCTTGTCTATATGTAAATCAAAATTTACATACATAAAATGTCTGTTTCTTGTTTATAAGGACAACCTGAACACACAAGATGTGATTGTTTTCCCAGCATGGAGCCGACAACAGGGGGGTGATCACTACCTGCTTTGTGTAATAGCATAATGTTACCTAAATGGCATAAGAATCTTGTGTAGACATGTGTAATAACAAATTAATGATTACAGATACTATTGGTTAAGGAGAGAGAAATTATTTTCCTAGACTCTCTTCGACCCAGTGGGTTTGGCGATGAGGCCTACCAAAACATATTTAGGTTTATATAAAAAAATACTTTACTACCAAACATCTGTTCCTATGTTTTCATAAGCCTCGTTCTCAGGCCACTTGTTCAGTAAGGCCTCGTTCTCAGGCCACTTGTTCAGAGAAATGTTTTTGTTGTGTTTTCACTATATTTATATACTCTACCTTCTGCAGACGTATTGCAACCGCTATAAACCCTGAACACTGGACTGAAAAGACTGGGAAAGACCTAGAGGTATGGTTTAATTCATTACATCTAATTATCCGTCTACCTGTCTGTCCATCCATCTATCTATCCATCTATCCATCTATCTTATCTATCTATCTATCCATTTATTTTTTTATCTATCTCTCTATCGATCTGAAATGAGAAATGAGAAATTAAATGAGGGTGCAAACACCTTTCAATGAGTGTGCAATGCACCCTTTTGCACCCCTATAGACCCGGGTCCGTGTGTATCTATTTCTCATCATCTACCCATCTTTATAAAATGAATAACATTGTTATTGGTTTCTTTGTATGGTTGTATGGTTTGTATTCACAGAATTTCCCCCAACAGTCCTCGGGAATAGACTGTGGAATCTTCGTGTTGATGGTATAACAATTTAAAGTTGATGAAGTTCACCTGCAGTGTGTTCATTGTTGCGTTCATTGTAGTATGCCCTCTGTATCTGCACCTCAACCCCTTTTACATTCGCACAGGTATGATGCAATTCTTGTGGACTAAAGTCAAACGCTGTAAATAAGGAGCATTTACTATTTTACTGGTGTATCTCTTTTTATCTAGTGTGATATGCCAAAAATCCGACGCTGGTGGTGTCTCCAACTCATGGAGAGGTTTGGCATTGATGGGTATGAACATTTTTATTTTTAATTAAATTCAACATAACTTGTCAGTATAATAAATTATATGTGTCTCCACAGACATGGGTATCGTTTTGCCCACTGGTCAAAAGAAGCAGAGACACTTTTGAAAGGATCTCTGAGTCCGGTCTTCACAGTGCCAAGGAACTCTGAAGCTAAAAGAACCAGAAGAATGTCCGGGGCTGAAAAGGTAATCCTCCTCACTCACAGATTTTCTTTCTGAAGTCTCAGTTCCAGGCTTTTTCAAGATAATGGACAGTGCTTTGTTCTGGAGATTCTTGTTGATCAATACTGTTCTGTCCTGAATATTATAGGATAGGCACAATTGCTTTTATTACATTATAATTTTGTTACGGTTTAAGAAATAATTTTTTTGTCATTTCATTCTATGTTTGTGTTATTTGTGCATGTATATGTTTAGGAGGAAGAGCTGCAGCTACTTGGCGATTTGAATACTGCTTGGAAGTGGGTAGAGGAGCACAAGGCATTATTCAGAGGTTATGTTGAGGAACCGGAAGTGCTGCAGATGGACAGCATTTGCCAGAAGAATGCCTTTCAGGATTATGAATCAAGAAAAGATGATTTTGTAATCTCATTTGAATTTCAGGATGACATGGAAGCATTCTACACACAATGTGTGGATGCAATGAGCTTGCGAGTCAGTGCAACGTTTGAACAATAAACCAGATCAATTCTTGGAGAGTTCTTGTTTGTAGTCCATCTAGTATGTTGTTGAATAATTTGAACATTCTTTTCCACTTAAAAAAGCAAAAAGTTCTTGATACACAACGTACTGATCCATTTTGCCGGTGCGAAACAAAATCAGAGGCGATTTAAAATTTAAATCTCCCTCTGACTTTGACGTCATCGATGCTCAGAGCTGCTGCTCTTCATTACAGGTCGTTATATAAATCTTATTCCATATAAATGGAGCAGAAAAACGTGGTCCTTATCTTAATAAATGTTTATAATATTTTTCCTTAAAATATCTAAACAAATCTGAACAATCAAAATAATTTTTTATATTCGTATATCTTTCCATTTCCTTGAATGCGTCACTACACAACTGCGTAGCGAACGCCTGCGGTTTAACACTTCAAAAGTGATAAATAAATATAAAAACGGTATTTCCTTGTATAGAATAAATACAAAGATTGGAACTTTACATAATATAAAAAGAACACCACCGTTAAAAAATATTTTATACTTTATTTCGTACTGCGCATGCTTGCAATGGCACTTCCGGACGAATCGTATTTCCGGGACGAATAGTATGGTGACAAGTTTAAACAATTGTTTAACAAAATAAATGTCTTTTCAGGTAGTATTTATTGTAATTTCCTAACTATTGTATAATTGTTTGGATTTTGGCCCATGCTTTCAGTCTGGTTGCTAGGTAACGGTGGCGGAACTATGTCATATTTGCCGTCCAACCAAGAAGTACAATTATAAACTTTACAAAAACTGTCAAACTGTAGACAAACAGGCAAAATGTTTAGTAAAATGTTAAAAATATTTATGATAACTATGTATCAGTGAAATGTGTACTCTCACCTGTCAGATATTCCTTATCTGTGTATTTTATACAGTGTGAATGTCCATTATTTGTCACATACTACAGCTTTAACAGTGGTGAACATGTGTGGCAGACCCAGGACAGTCAGGTGATCTTCAAGAACTCGATCCGGATGAAGAACCAGACCGGGATGGTGACGCGCCAGGACCAGTTCACGGTGGACTTCTCCTGTTTCTACAGCCAACCTCAGCTCAAGACTGTGGCCCTCCGCATCAGAGACAGGTACAATCCCAAAGATCTAGAGACAGGATTTAGGTCACAAGATAATCCAAAGTACTACAAAATAATAATCAGAAGCACGATGAGTCAGTCTAGTCTATACTAAAAAAAATGAAACCTGAATGTCAAGTTCACTTTGTCTTTCAGAAAGTTTGAGTCACATACATACACATACATCTTTATCCCCTTTTTTCAACCAGTGTGCCAGGAGAACACGAGTGCGCTTTTATGTGTTTTTTTTAAAGTGATTTTATGATATGAAATGTATATTGCTCTTTTATCAAATGTGCATTTCTCAAATGAAGAGCGCACGAAAGTATCTTGAAAACAATATTCTGTCAATATCATGTCAATCCAATAGAAATGTGTTTAAATGTGTCTTTAAAATGTGTTAGTTGAGGCTTATTATCAGACAAATGTCAAATGTTTGTAAAAGGAATAACCAAAGTGCAGAAATATTGCCATATACACTTATTTGAAAGATTACAACATCACTGTTTTAATTTTTATATTTATTCAGCTCTTTTTTTCACTATAAACAATATACTTAATATTCAAATGTGGATTATCTTCAAAACAACATTCACAATATTATCAAAATTTGATATGTTGTTCACTTCTACCATACAATGGTACAGACAATATTTTCCACGTTATAGATACCTTTTTTTCTTTTCTAAAAGGTGGTGTGCCGGGGTATATTTTCAACCAAAAAGATGTGCTGTGACTTAGAAATGGTTAAAAAACAGTGTATTAGACATTGTTAATGAAACCATCGTTTGGCCATGGTGTTAACAGTGAAAAAGTGACAATTTACACACTGACACAACTTTCTTTACTAATCAATCATTCGACAAAATAAAGGCGTTGTTATTTGTAAAATCATTGTGTATTTTTACAGTCTGGTTGCTAGGTAACAGTTGTGGAATGATCTCTATGTCACAAATGCTGCTCTTGTCCAAACAGGAAGTAACATAATGAGCGTCATCAAAATTGTCAAACTGGGAAAAATATGCAGTGTTTTTAGTATAATCTGAAATATATTAATTTTCTGTACGTTTTAGTGAAATTTGTAGTCAAACCTGTCATGTGCACTTTAACTGACAGTAACTGACAGTAAAAATAGTAGAATAACTGAAGTATTCTCCTGGTGCAGTTCGGTGGTGCAGAAGGTCGTGTCCGGAACCTGGTCCTACAACCTCAGCATGAAGTCTTACCTGGACTGGTCTCGGACTCGGCCCATTTTGCCAGAGACTGAGCTGGAGCTGGACCAGACCATCTGGGTCCAGCTCAGCACTTTTGGTCTGGACCACAGCCTCATCTCCGTGGTAACAGACTCCTGCTGGGCCACGAGTCAGCCAGAGCCAGACAGCACGCCCAGATACGACCTGGTCCAGAAGGGGTGAGGCGCTGCTAAACATCTGCAAACATCCTCTGTGGTTTAGCCCTGGTTTAGACCTGGTATGAAGACTGCATTTAGACCTGGTCCTGGATTTAGACTTGGTTTAGGGCTGGTTTTAGTTTTTGTTTAAGACTTAGTTTAGACCTGGTTTAGTCCTGGTTTAAAATCATGTTTGGGCCTGTTTTGGATTTGGTTTAGACCTGGTTTTGACCTGCTGTAGGCCTAGTTCAGACCTGACTTAGACCTGGTTTTAGACTTGGTTTTAGATCTGGTTTTAGACCTAGTTTAGACATGTTTTAAGTCCTGTTTTTGACTTTGTTTAGACCTGGTTTTAGAGATGGTTTTAGACCTGGTTTTAGATTTGGTTTAGACCTGGTGTAGGCCTGGTTTAGTCCTTGTTTTGACCTGCTGTAGGTCTAGTTTAGACCTGGCTTAGACCTGGTTTTAGATCTGGTTTAAGTCCTATTTTTTGCTTTGTTTAGACCTGGTTTTAGACCTGGTTTAAGTCCTATTTTTTGCTTTGTTTAGACCTGATTTTAGACCTGGTTTAAGACTTGGTTTAGACCTAGTTTAGATCTGGTTTAGACCTGGTGCTAGACTTGGTTTAGAACATGTTTAGTCCTTGTTGAGACCAGAAGATATAGTCCTAGTTATACATGTATTGCTACTTCAGAAATATTCATGGGTTTCATCTTCCTGTTTCACAACATTTTGAGGACTTTTCAAAAGGTATAATATTTAGTTTTAAATTGTTGATCGCCATGGCAATGGTACTGATTTCTCTTCGTTCTAAAATCCATTGATATTGGATTATGTGAAAATCTTTGTTGTTTAAGGCTGCAAAAATGATTTGTCTAATTGTGACTAGTCCACTTGAAAAGATTATCTTATTTTGCTAATCACACTCTTTCTGAACAATACAGACTCTAAAACAAATACAAAACGACCAAAAAGATTTGATTCATGAATATTCTTTATGTAGAACCAATATATTTCAACATTTAATTGGTTAACAGTGCATTTAAAAGTCTATTTGTACAATTGAAATTATTGTTTGACTTGTCGTCTAATCGTAAAACAATAGATAGACTAGTCTGCAACTAAATAAATTCTTAGTTGCATCGCTATTGTATTAAATTATTATCATTTCTTGCACCTTTCACCTTCAAATGTAATTTACTTGTATTCATGAAAATACCAGTTTTTGTGCATGATTTAATGTTTTGCCTGCACACTTACATATGTTTTTACTTAATTTAAAGGAACACACACTTCTTGGATAGTATTTTTATGAAGTAAAAGTACACTCCTGAACTTTTGCAGCTCGAACACATTCAAACTGTTCCCCTAAAGCGCTCTTGTGTTTCTCCCTCAGCTGTGCCAACCCAAAGGACCGGACGGTGAAGGTGGAGGGGAACGGCCACGGCACCTCAAACTTCTTCTCCTTCAACATGTTCCAGTTCAAGGGGAGCTCAGACCTGTTTCTCCACTGCAAAGTCGTCCTGTGCAGCGAGGGGAACTCCTGCGCTCCGGTAAACACACAGAGGCTGTTTGTTTAAGAGAAAGTTACCAAATATGTGATTTACACAGACTAAATACATAATCTAGGCCAGTGGCTATCAAGCATTTCACACAAAGTACCAACTAACTTTTTACATTTTACTTTTCGAGTACCACCAGATCTGAACCTGGTCTTTTTCAGGCCTAAAATGAGACAAAATGTGGTCTGAAATGAAACAAAACATGTGGTATAAAAAGAAACAAAACTTGGTCTAAAGTGAAACAAAATGCGGTCTAAAAAGAGACAAAAAGTGGTCTAAAATGAGACAAAACGTGTGGTATAAAAAGAAACAAAACGTGATCTAAAAAGAGACAAAAAGTGGTCTAAAATGAGACAAAACTTGGTCTAAAATGAGACAAAACGTGGTCTAAAAAGAGACAAAAAGTGGTCTAAAATGAGACAAAACGTGGTCAAAAATAAGTTGTTTAAAATGAGACTGAACAAAGTCTAAAATGAGACACAACATGATCTAAAATGAGACAAAACATGGTCTGAAATGAGACAAAATGTGCGGTATAAAATGAGACAAAACGTGATCTAAAAAGAGACAAAAATTGGTCTAAAATAAGACAAAACTTGGTCTAAAGTGAAACAAAATGCGGTCTAAAAGGAGACAAAAAGTGGTCTAAAATAAGACAAAACTTGGTCTAAAGTGAAACAAAATGCTGTCTAAAAGGAGACAAAAAGTGGTCTAAAATGAGACTGAACGTGGTCTGAAATGGGACAAAACTTGTGGTATGAAATAAGACAAAACTTGGTCTAAAATGAGACAAAACTTGGTCTAAAATGAAACAAAATATAAGATAAGATAAGATATCCTTTATTTGTCCCACAATGGGGAAATTCCACTGTTGCAACACACAGTTTAGGACAGGAATGAAAGAAATAGGTGCATGCAATAAAAATAGGATAAATAAACATGGTAATAAAAATACAATATAAAGTATAAAGTGCACACTCTTATTTACAGTAAAAATGGTAACTAAAGTGGCTTAAGTGTATTGTTATATACAGTAAGTAACTATAGTGAGGTAAAAGTGTATTAATAGTATGTTGAATTATATTGCACATGATTATCACAGGTGAATGACACATGTTACAGTACTGCACATGATTATAGCGATTATATGGTCTGAAAAAAGTCTTAAGTTGTGGTTTGTCAGACTCAGGGCTCGGCACAGAAATGAACAAATACAATCTCTGATGATCACAACGGCACATGATCTCACACCGCAGTTTAACTTTCACTGGCACTGCAAACCCAGAGGCTTTCAGTAATATTCTCAAAGAGTCATTATCAGCAGAGATGGTATAAACAATAATTTATTAATTATGTGTTTGTTTGCAGACTTGTGGATCCAGGCGCCGCAGGTCCGTTTATGACGACCCAAACCCGGCCCTCATCACTCTGTCCTGGGCCAGTTAGGTAAGAACAGCCCCTAGTCGATAAATTATATGATTCAGTGCTCTGAAGAATACTCATAATCTTACTATTTTTGCCATTTCCAAGTCCAAGCATCAACTATGGGCCAAATACTGTCTAAAAGTAGTAAAAGGCCCCTGTTCATGTGGTTCAGCTTCCTGTTGAGGCATCAGTCAGTTATAATACAGGCTAGAGAGATGACGGGTTCTGTTGCCATGGCAATTGTGGCGGCCATCTTGTGGGTGGAGAAGCAGCAAAATTCTTATTGAAAAATCATATACTGTATCAAAGTCTTTAAAGGACACATATTAATGACTTTTTTGAACTTTTAACCGTGTTCTAACAATGTTCCATCATCAAAAACATACCTGGAGTTGCATTTAGCTTCATTCACACAAGTTTGAAGAATGCTGATTAGAAAATCCTCTCCCTCCAACCGTCAAAAACAATCCCCGCTGAGCTTCCTCGATCAATGATGTTTTTTCAGATACATGACGTCTCTTCTCTGAGAATCTTCTACTGCTGCCGTCTAAACACGATCACTGCAGCTGCTAACCTGATTAGCATCTCACGCAGTCCCTTTAGTAATAACATAACTATATTGTGTAAGTGCTATGCAGCCCGTAGATGGCGCCTAAAATCAGTAAGTGCCAGGGCAAACGGCAGAGATACAGACGTTCATTTAGTTCATAATAAACATATTTTTTTTGTTTCAAAACATGAAATGGCAAATTTAAGGTACTCAAGAACATGTTTAAGGACTAATAACAATACAAAAATGCATACAATTTTTCCTTTAAGTGGTGGTATAATGGCATGTTTGGGTCCTAATATTATAAAACTCTACTGTCAGGGCATTGTTTGAATTCTGTTATCTGAATTATGAACATGAATACTCGCCACAGGTCGATATGTTTGCGTGTTACTGCACCACATGGACACCACATTAATCATTATACTGTTTACTTCATGACCATTACTATCATAATCATAATTTTTTTTACATTTGTAAATCATTGGGATTTGACAAATTACAAATTCAAAAAAGTCAAATTATCAAAGTGTTTATTGAAAAATTATGATTAAAAAGTCCAGCTCCCCATTATTTTGAATGAGTTCTTAAGTAGAATTTTCCAACACAACATGGACCTGGACGTTGATTACTATAGGTTACCACGGCGATGATCTCTTTGGCCTTTAATACAACTCATAGGCAGACATTTTCAGAACTTTTCACAATTTAAAAAGTATGATTTTTAGTTTTAAATAGTTAATGCTATGGCAACGGTCTTAATTTTTAATCATTCTGACACCCACGTGACTCACACTGCTTTAGTCACTCTTTAAATTTGCATTAAAAAACTAATAATAACCCAAGAGCGAATTGCGACGTTAGACTATTACCAAGCTGCATTTTGGCTCATTGGTTTAAATCTCTCACCACTATTTCTCCTCAGGTCGTTTCCATGGTAACGCTGATGAAGTTCGACCTTGGGACCATCGGCTGAATGACCTCATCTAATATTCTTGTTTTATTCAGCTTTCAATACTTTGCAGAATAATAATAATGATCACAGAGGAGTTTGGTTTGAAGATTTCGGATGATTGACAAAGTATGGAAGTTCCGCTTTGTTCGGTGAATCCTAAATCGAGCAGAAAGTTGAAGGAAATGGTGGTGGGAGAGTGTTTTGATCAAAAAATTTAACAAATATAAAACTGAACAATGAGTGTTTTGAACGAACAATGACAGAAAATAAGCTAATTTATATAATAATGCAATGAAGTTAGTTAGAAATCCAATGAAAGTGTTGATAGAAGTTTGAAATTTTAATATATTTGATCCACTTATGTATTTTTTTCCTTTTAAATTATAAAAAATATCAGTAAAATGAAGAAGTCATGTATTAAGTGGAAAAAGTGGAAAAAGTACCACAAAATGTCACACAAATAATTTCAAAATGTAAAGAAAAATCAGTTTTAAAAAGTATGAAAACACTTATTTCTCATGTATTTCTGTCTGATTCTTTCATAAAAAGGGGATTAATAAAAAGCATGTGGTAAAAAAAAGCAACTGTGTCGACTACAATAATGTTTTAAAGATGGTTTGAAAGTTGAGATGGGAAATAACAAAAACTGATATAATCACAACAGTTTAGTTTTGGAAGTTGTAAAATAGGGCAGATTATTAAATGTAAAATAAATCAAACTTGCTAAGCTACAACACATGGGTAAAATGTGATGTTTCCTCAGTTTTGTGCTCCTTTCTATTTAAGTCCATTGCACCGTTCCCTTTTTGTGCCAAACTTAAACGATTACTCCCACAGCACATTTCAGGTGGATTATCATAAAATCATCTGAATATTGTTATTAAAAAAAACACTTTTTCTTTCTTTTTCTTTAATAGTTCAGGTTAAGTTTGTACTCCAAATCCACAAATAAAAAATTGTCTACAATTACAAGTCCCTACATTTGATTTTTTTGTGAAATTAGCTTCAACTTTTAAAGAGAAATAGTCAAAAGCCCAACAAATGCCCAAACTGGTGTCAATCTGAGCATCCTCAAGACAACAGCTTTACTCCTCTTTAGAGCTGCAGTCGACTAATCGTGACTACGTGACTCTAAAAAACAATCAACTCTAATAATTGGTAATTATAATTGTTAACTGGACTATACTGACTCTATAACACGTGTTAAAAGACTTTTTATAACAAAGACAGCAATGTTATTACATCAAAATGTCAGAAAAGAATAATGTTTTATTCGTAAATATTTCAACCAGTATTGGCTGAGAATGTATTGAAAAAGTCAAAATATACAATAGAAATAATCGTTTGACTAGTCGACTAATTAAAAAAATAAACGCTGACTAGTTGACTACTAAAATAATCATTAATGAGAGTCCTACTCCTCTTTATATTTACCAATCGGGATTTAAGATCTGATTTTCCTCTGTGCAGAGCTTGTTTCCAAGTGTAATTAAAGTAAATCAGACACCACAGGCCAAAACTACAGAGTCTCAGCTTCACAAAGATCCCAGACATTTGTTTAAACTCCAAAGGGTTCAGATACGGCTTGTGTTAGTCTGACGTTTTAGGAAAAATTAACTCATAGTAAGCGGAGTAAAGGATGTAATGACTCCAAAGCTCTTTGAATTCCATGGTATAATATTTATATAAATATTGCATTATTCTGAAGAGACGAACAAACTATATGATACTTCTTTCCTTTTTAAATGCCTTGATAAGACTTTGGTATGAATAATTACCAACTTATTCAAAGAAGTAAAACATAAAAGTTCTAGTTATGTCTTCATGTTGTCTGCACTGAAATGGAGCAAAGGCTCATGGTCTATGTAGTTTCCTCTGTTTTTTAGCTGTTGCTGCAACCAAACAATGCATTTAAGCAAAACAGTTTATGATTTGCTCTATTGTGACAGCCTGCTATGTAAATGAGATTTTTGACAATATGAAATCAGTGTTATCGGTCATTTTTGTCGTCGATTGTAGTTTATACAATACTTTAAACAATATTATTAATAAATCCCCAAACAGACCAGACCTGTTTCTCCTAAATCGTCTGACTAAATGAGCCTTATTTCAAACTGAAGCTGTTTCTGAACACTTTGGAGCTCAAACTATTGTCTGGGCTCTTTGTGAAGCTGAGACTCTGTCGTTTTGTCCTCTGGTGTCTGATTTACTCTGATTACACTTGGAAACAAGCTCTGCTCAGAGGAATATCAGAGTTTAAAGTCCACCAAAATGTTCTTTGTTAAATATAAGAAGAAGCGAAGCTGGTGTCTTTAGATTTTGCCTGAGTGACACTACTTTTGGCTTTTGTTGGTTTTGACAATTCCTCTTTCAAAGCTGAAGCTAATTTAACAAAGAAATAGTTTCAGGGACTTGTAATAAAGTAAAAAAAGTTAAGGCAGAATCCTGAATTTTAGTGTATTTTTTTTTTATTTGTGCTTTTGGAGTGGACTAATTCATTCCAGAATGTTTGAATTGATTGTAAATAAGTGGGTTACGGCTTTTTTTTTTTCATATTTAACTTATTCAGCAGCTGAAGGATAGATAAAAAGGAATAAATGAATTTAAAAATCCAGCGTCCAGAATAGTAACTGGTTGTGTAGAGTTGCTAAAATTGTAGTTAAGACGTTTTACAGTTAAAATGATGTAATGCATTAACTAAAACTAAAACCAAATTCAACAATTTTTAACAACGTATCAGTTTTACAATCTCACAAACATGACCTAAACGACTCCTTCATGAAATACGTCACGCTTATCAAATTCCCAAATATAGCATTACCTCCAGAGGCCACATTTTATTTATTTTTTCCCTGTGACCTCCTTTTCCCAAACAAAACCAGTTTCTTTAGCTTTATGCAAATTCAAATGTCCCTTTAGGGCTAAACTACACGCACCTCTGTGAACAAAAGCCACTGTTGGATGTTTTTAAACGTACATCTGCTAAAAAGTTTACAAAAATCCATTAAAAAAACTGCACACAGGCAAAAATAAGTCGACAGATGTACTTCGTTTAATTCGACATTTGACAGCGCCGTAGATAAAAGCGAGATTGTTACATTAACAAACGAAACAAAGAGAAAAGAGGTTCATTTTCTATGAGACACTGCCCTCCAGCCGTCATTTCAATATAAACTATACATGATGCTAATTGTTTACATTTACAGTCACAAAATAAAGCCATGTTTCCAGCGGAGCAGCGCGGTGCGAGTCAATACGAGAAGATTTAAAACATCAAACCAGTCTAAAAGATACTATAAAGTGAAATATTAGCCACAAAAATGCTATATATTAAAGGTTAAAGGCACGGCAGAGGCTAATACGGACCATTAAACCATTAAAATGCTGTTTTTTCATGACATTACCTTTAATTGCACATAAATATTAAACTTAAATCTCATGTTTTATGGCTTTGAGTTACTACAAAGCTCATCAACCCCTGCAAAGCTTTTAAGACTCTCAATATTTCCTTTTTTTTTTTAAACCTCTGTGGAAGTGGCTAACACTGCAAAAAGAGTAAGAATGACTTCACTCTGAATATTTATCTTAATTTTAGTCATTTTACTGAGTTCAGATGAATTTATTAGTTGCAAATGCATAATTACGACTTGTTCCAATGTAAACTTCAGCCTAAAACGGTTAGAAAAATCGCATTTCTTGATACATTTTCCTAATCTGAACTACTACTAAAAGTATTCAATAGTAAAATATCAAAGTATTTAACATAATTATTGAAGAGTAGAAACAAACAAGAGCCATTTTGTATTCTTCGGTGTGAAATACACCTTTATGATGAAAAAAAGTGGAGAGGACACCAGAGCTGGTGAAAAGTTTGACGTTTACAATGTTACTCAGTGGTGAAACGAAGTATAAAAGTAAAAGTACTGTATTTAAAGCTGAAGTATGCAACTTTTTTGTAGTAAATTTTGTATTTTCCACTAAAGGGCATCTTATAAAAGCAGCAGGGTGTGACAAAATTAGACCACTGTGCGTTGTCTGCGGCAAATAATAAAGCATTTTAGTTCTTGTCAAACGCCGAAAGCAGCGCTCTGATTGGCTGTGAGTGAGCAGACCACCCAAGTTTCTCTTTGCCGTCTGATTTTAATACCTAATTCTGGTTTCGTTGCCAACTTTAACATTTTTAGGTATCAGTGCTTTAATTCAAGTGCACGACAGTGTTTTATGATTTCTAATTTTGACTTTATTCAGTGGGATAAAACCAGTTGTAAATATAAATTATAGTTTTACAAGTGCCAGTTTGTGAAGAAAAGCGAAAATAAGTTGAGAATGACAGTAGAGTAGAGTAGAAATTTAAAACATAATTGATGGCATCACACTAGGGAGATTAAGATTTCCATTTATGTCTACATCACCCAGCTCTAGTCACATTTAGTCTGAAGTCCAAGTCATGCTTTAACAGAAGTTTAAAGCTGCTCTTCCATGGTTAGCAATTAATCTCAATCTTGTTTTAAAGTCTATATGAAGGTTCTCGTTTTACTTGAATTATGACTTAGTTTGGTGGGAGGGCACCTGAGGTAAAGTTTGTGAAGAACTTTTGAAAAATAAAAGTTTTAAATTACAGGAAATGGTGCTGAGTCCTAAAATGGAATCCTTCTGTGATGTCATCAAAAAGTGACGAACTATTGAAAATACAGAGACAATTACAGACAACTGACACATTTTTTGGCGGTTTAAACTTCATTCAACAAAATAAAGGTGTTTATTATTTGTCAAATCATAATTATTGTGTAATTCATATGGATTTTGGCCCATGTTTTCAAAATGGTTGCTAGGTAACAGTTGTGGAATTACCTCTAACTGTCATATTTGCTGTCCATGTTCAACCAGGAAGTAACATTATAAACTTTACAAAAACTGTCAAACTGGGGACAAACAGACAAAATGTTTAGTCAAATCTTAAAAATAATCATGTTCACTACGTTTTAGTGAAATGTGTCGTCAAACGTAGTCATATAGACTTTAAATTCGACTGCGCGCGCTTTAACCCTTTCGCAGCAGAGGCACATTTCCAGCAGGAGGAAAACCAGGTGGATCCAAAGTGACTCGCGGCGCACGGCTCGGCGGAAACGTTTAGAGGCGGCCGGCGGCTCTAGCTCTGCTCCCGGGGCTCGGACTCCGGCTCGTCTCCGTTCACGTCCGCCACGCCGTATTTGTTCTTTAGCGATCGTCCCAGAAACAGCCAATACTCCCTGCGTATCGTGTCCTTCTTTGTCGCCAAGAGGTCGCAGATCTGCAGACATGAAATACAAAACTGTGATAGCAAGAGTTTATCATCTGTAGTAAGCGTTTCCACTGGTTTGTGACACATCGATTGTCGAGATTTTGACATAAATTAATAGTAGAACTGCAACGATTAGTCCCCCAATCGTTACTAGTCGACTATAAACAATAATCGTGGTTGTACTTTCATAACCGTAATCATTATCTGGACTAAACAGACTCTAAAACACACCTTCACAGATCTTTTTATGACAAAGGCTGTGATGTTATTAAATCAAAATGTCCAAAAAGTGTACAAAACAATCAATAACACACTTCAAAAGCACAAATAATGCATACAGCAATAAATAAACAGCTTCAAGAAACATACAACTCTTGTTTTTTGAAAAAGGGACTGAAAACATAATTTAAGAGGCACTTATTATTTTAAAAGGACAATTTTTTTTTGCGTTTCTGTCCGTGGAAATAGGAACTTGATGTAAAAATGTAAATGTATTTAAATTTAAAAATGATGTTTCCTTACAATATCAAGCTGAAGAAACAGAAGGAACAATAAAACTAGATTAAAAAATAAGGTAGAATACCATTATTAAACTTCACTATGTAAGAAGCCAGAAGTGGGGAGTTTGAATTAATTTTATTTTATTAAAGGAGTGAGGATAAATAGTGCACAGATACTTATTTTGTCTTATGTTGCCTTATGTTATGTGTCGTCACGGTTGTTTGTGTATGTTTCTCTTTTTCTCTTTTCCCCATATTGTCCAACATTCATTCACTTCAGTTCACTTTATTTATTTATACATATTCTCCATCTAGAAGCCTTCAATTTAGGGCTAAAACCAACAATTATTTTGGTAATCGAAATTAGAGTTTTACTGAATTTTACCCAGATAAAGCTGAAGTGAAGCCATTTGAGGACGGAATATTTACAAATGAAAGGGTATTTTAAGCAAAAACACAAAATGTACACATTCTCTGTGATTCCTGCTTGATTCCTGACAAACATCTCGTCTCAGCTCATGGTACGGTCTGTGTATCGCTCAGTTAACAATTATTCGATTCCTTTATTAGACGTTAACTATTTCTAAAATCGACAAACTTGCTGGAGCCCTACTACCATCATCGTTTTTCGACTTTTATTAAGTTTTATTTCAGATGTGTGACCCCAAAGTCTGTATCAGTGATAAATGTGAACATAGCTGCAGTGTTCCTGTTGTTTATCTGGTTTTCTACAACAGTTTACTTGATTTTGTCAAAAACATATTTAGCAGAGTTGTAGACTTTTATGTTTGTTTCCAGACTTTAGAGGCTCTTTCAGATTGTAGTTGTTTTTTGAGCTTTTACAGGAGAAAAAGTCATCACTCACCATTGACTCGCATGTATTTTTGCCGCTCACTGTTAAAGGTCCCATAACATGCAAAATCGACTTTTCAGAGGTTTTAACCTTCCTACAGTGCTATTTGGGCCTCGTATGTGTGCCCAAAGTGTTTTTTTGATTGATTCCCGCATGTTTTCGCTAGAGAACTGTCTTTTCCGTCCCCCTCGGCTGAGCAGCAGACGGGGGCTCCTCACCAGGATGACGGTGTTTAAGCCACGCCTCCGGGAAGCGCGCAGTCGCAAGAATAAAAACAGCTAATGCTAATGCTACACAGTAATTACACGATGGATACGACGGATCGAAGAGTTAGCTTGTTATTTACCAAACGGCAGCATCTGTCTTTGGGCCGGTGGGAGGCGGAGAACCGGAGAACCCAGGTCAGATCCAGGACGTAGGACTCAGCACGACGCACCGTCAGGACGGATAAAAGGTTTATTCCCGTGTTTGTGTATCGCTGTTTACCGGAGCACACGGCGCATGCGCACTATCTCCGCTCTAGGCTTCAGGACGAGTTGGGCGGGGGAGGCGCGCGAGTTGGGCGGGGGAGGCAGCCTGCTCTCTGTTCAGGGGGGTCAGATCTCAGAGTGAGCCGTTTGCTTTTGCAAGGAGGGGGGCCAGTCCAAGAGATGGGTGTTTTTTGGAAACTGTTATGTTATGGATATTACACAACGCAAAATTTGATCAACAAAGCCCTTAGAATAGACTGTGTAAAGGGCAAAAGAGCAGAATATGGGACCTTTAAAGAATGCTGTGATGTCACCTGCGTAACCTCTTGTGACTTCAGCTCATTTGCTTAAGTATCGGGACAGTTTCAAAGACGGTGCCAGAGCCCTGTAATCCAAACAAGCCTCACCTCTAGCGCCTTCCTGAGCGTGTCCGCCCGCTCCTCCGTCTCCGATTGGCTGCTGGTTTCCATGGCGTCCTCGTAGCAGTCGAACAGGAAGGCGAGCAGATACGGAGAGCAGTGCGTCTCCTTCAGCTCCAGGACGCGCTCCATGAGGCCGGGCTGAGCGCACAGACCGCGGTCCTGCAGCATCCTGCGTCACACAAGTATTATTCTGGGACAAACACAGCACTGGACATGTTCAAACGCACACAGAAGTCTGATTTCTGGATCTTTACAGTCTATATGAAAGGTTCTTGTGTTCTTATAACAGTAACTTAGTTTGTTGGTATAGTCCTTTGGTCAAATATTTATCATGGTTTTATATTAATTTAGTTGCAGTAAAATTAAAAATGTAAGATTAAAGAAGTTCTAAATCAGAATCCCCCTGTGATGTCATTAATGGGCAACATACCATTGAAAATACAGACAATTTAAACACAAGACACATTTTACTGACAGTTATTAGCAGGTATTATTTATTTGTCAAATCATGTAATTTATATGGACTTTTTTGGCACTTGTTTTCAAAATGGTTGCTAGGTAACAGCTGTGGAATTACCTCTAATTACTATGTCACATTAGCTGCTCATGTCCAACCAGGAAGTAACATTATAAACTGTCAAACCAGGGACAAAAATCTTAAATATAATTATGTTCATTACATTTTAGTCAAATGTGTGTATATATATGTGTGTGTATATTATTTTCTTGTTTACCGCTTTACTTCTGGGTAAATATTAATTTAGACCTGATTTGGTATTGGTTTAGTCCTCGTTTAATTCTGCTTTAGACCTGGTTTGATTCGGTCCTGGATCAGACCCGGTTGGTACTAGTCTAGTCCTGGTTTAATTCTGGTTCAGCAGGACGGTCAGTTTTGCAAAGCAATGTTGGTAATTTGTATATGACAAAAGTCTAATCCAGCAGTGGTTGTTTTATGGAATTGTCTCCATTTATTGAAACAGATCGTGTTGGGGATAACCCAAGATGTTGCTGTCGTGGCCTGTTGTGCACCTCTGGCCCAGAGGACTTGGCCCTCCCAAAAATCTGGCCCTCGAGAAAATCAAGGAGAATAGCCCTGATCTAGGCTAATTTACCCCAAACTAAAACTTAAAAAAATCACAACAAAGCTGTATTTATTACTTTGTAAACATATTTTTGAGGAATGTGATTCATATGAATCTGCCTTGACTCAAAAACAAAGATTATATTTATGTTGTCTTTTATAGGATTTTTTTTATTTATTCAATATTTTATTTAATTAATTTTCATAGGAACCTGTAGGACAATTAAATTGTCTTATGAAGACAGTAGTCTTCTTTGGCACATAAAGAGTTAAATTAAAATAAAATAAGTGTGAACCAGGTCTTACCCTTTTAAATAATTCCAGACACTTTCGTTGTGAGGCGCCTTCTTGATTTGGGTCAGACAATAGCTGCAGCAAACAGAGACGACACGCTGTAATAATGTGACGATAAACAGGTCGTGGTCAGTGTTTACAACAGAACTCTGCCTCGTGTAACTCACTCGATCTCCCTCTGAATGACGGCCGCGTCAGAGAAGCCCGTGGTGTGAGAAATGACAAAGTGCCGCTGGTTCCAGGCCGAGTTGTTCCTGACGTCTTCCTCCAGCAAACTCTCCACGTACGACAGCTCGTGCTCCCACAGCTTGTACTCCTGAGCACAACAAATTAAATGTGTCACAGGAGCTTAAAGGGACAGTGTAACTGTCTGGAGGTGGAAAGCACGGGATTCCATGGAAATAGAAAGTGGAATATTGTGGAATAATTTAGCAAAAGGAACAACATTTCCATGGAAACAAGCAGGAAAAGGCTCCTCCAGGCCAAGTATGAGTCAAGTTTGTGAAGGTACAATTTGGGAAAAGCGCCTTTTAAGTCACACTGTCCCATAAAAATCTATGGATTCAAGTTAATAATATTAATATTTTGTGGTTTCCAGGTGAAAGATTATATGTTGAAAAAGCTAAAGGAAGCAAACATAGTTTTTGTATTGTTATTAGCCTTGATAACTAGACATGCTCTTGAGTTTGGCATCTAATTTTTCTCACTTTTTTAAAATAAAAAACAAACATCTGTATGGCCGCCATCTACTGGATGCATTGTGCTCAGACAAATTAAGAATAAACAACTTGAGAGTTCTCACAGAAAGGCAAATAGCCCAGTACTTGTGAAGACTGGGATTAGACGGCAGAAATGCTCAGGAAGTGTCTGGCGATGATTAACTTAAAAACAGAGGAGAAGATTCTCTGAGCCTCATCACACATTGAGAATACGAGTGTTTTTGACAGTCGGAGAGAAGAGAATTTTCTGACCAGCATTCATCAAAACAGCATGAATGAAGCTAATTACAACTCCAGGTGTGTTTTTGATGAAGAAGCAATGTTAGAACATGGTTGAAAGTTGAAAAAAGTCACTATATCTGTCCTATAAAGCTTGCAGCATCTTTTACCAAATGTGAGCTTTTGAATTGGTTCTACTCGACTCATATGAGGTCCATATGCCTTTGATTTAGCTATAGTTTGAAAAACCTCAATAAAATCAGAATGAGGGACACTTCACCTGGATGACCCACTGCCGGTGCTGCCAGGCGTGGTAGTTCTTGGCGTCTTGACTAAGAATTTCAGCGATAAACTCCAGCTCCTCAGAAGGATCATTGAGCCACTCCACAACCAGCCGCCTGTGATGCCTGGACACATGATTTTAAGAGTAAAAGTATGATTTTTTTTCGTAATAAGCAAAAATATGATATTAGCCACATATATTATAAACAGTGAGTCATGTACAAACAAAAAACATTTTTCATTCATTAGACTCGCTCTGCCCAACATCTTCTCACTCCCCATCATTGGGAGTATTGGGTAGTTATGCACCAATACTGATACTCGTATCGAATATCAGCTGCGATATGGAAAAAATTTGCTGAATCGGGTATCGGCTCAAAAAAAAAACAAAGAAATGTAAAATGTTTTAAATCGGTTCAGCTGATACCCGACATATCGTGATACTAAATTTGGTGATACAGTATCGATGTTGTGATCTACAGTATCGCTATATTGCCAAGAGTAAAATTATTTACCATATTATTTTGTAAAAGCACTTTTTATTATTTTATTATTATTTTGCAAAAAGAGTTTTGTTACTTGTTTAAAGGGAGGAAACTTGATATGAAAAACAAATTCACTGTTTTGGTGATTAAAATGAGTGCATTTCCTTTTAAGTTTGTGCAGGTTGTGGTTTAACACAGAGAAAATGTTCAAACGTTTTGGGTTCTTTAAAAATATCAATATATTGTAGAATATCATGAGCAATATATCAATTGTCGCACATATCTCAATATCGTAATAATATCATATTGTGAGCAGTGTATTGTGTATCGGATCGTGAGGGACCCTGTGATTCCCAGCCCGACAAGGAATAGTAAAATATATTGAGAATCGATCAATTTACCCCAGACTCTTCTGACAAATCCACCATTATTCTCAAGAATTGAGTCCCACGTGTCTTCAGACACAGATGAGGCGTGGACAAAGATTACTCATTTTAATAACATATAAACAGCACATATCTGTTTAAGTAGAGCTCACCAGACTTGGTAGTTCTTGGGCTGCTCCTCGATGATGGCAGTGATGTATCTCATCTCTTCCCTCAGGTCTTTCCCTAAAGCTTGAAGCAGAACTCGTCTGAAATGCCTGAGGAAAACAAAACAGAGTTACAGTGCCCAAACTCCTTAGAGCTCTGCTTCTTTTACAAAAGCAACAAGGTCCGCGCATTTTTAAGACATTTTGAAGCTTAAAATTAGACAAAGTTCTTCCGAGTTCTAAAACAGAATCCCTCTGTGATGTCATCAATAGTACCATTGAAAATACAGAGACAATTTACAGCAACTGACACAATTTCTGACCATTTAAACCATCATTCAACAAATTAAATGGTAGGTCAGGTATTATTTTTCGTCAATTCATATATATTGTGTAAAATATATAGCTTTGGGCCATTGCTGCTAGGCAACAGAAACGGAATTACCTCTAACTTTGTTCAACCAGAAAGTCACATAAACTTAACAAAAACTTTCAAACTGGGGACAAATATGCAAAATGTTAAATGTTTTATTCACAGCATTTAGTGAAATGTGTCGTCTAACCTGTCATATGCAACTTCAACAAATATTATTAACAGGATCGTTCTTTTCTTCTTAGAAGAGAATATTTAAAAACACAAAACATTACATCAGAATAATCAAATTGAACTCTCACCAGACTGTGTAGTTGGCAGCGTTCAGGTCGATGGCGTCTGAAGTCAAAGCCAGAGCTCGTTCACTTCTCTCGTCCTTCTTCAACAGCGCTCGGAAATAATCGTAAACATCTGAGACTTTGGAAGAGAAATGAAGGAGTAAGCCAACAAGTGGTTGATTAATTTTCTTCTGTTTTTTCACATTCAGGGGCCACACGTAAAAAAACTGAAGAATAGTCCATCGTTCATTTGTTTTTTATCTGCAAGTCGTTTTTTTGTTTCTCCAAATATAAGTAGTTTTTGTGGCTTTTTCATCCTTTGCAATCAAAAGTAAATACTTTTCTAGCCTTAAAGTTCTATTTGAGGTTAACAAAATGTACAATTTGTGGTAAAGTATTCAATATATTAGTAGTCAGTGGTGGAAAAAGTACTTAAGTTTGTTACATAAGCAAAAGTACAGATACATGAACAAAATAATAATTCAAGTAAAAGTATCACATGTAAAATCTAAATGTTTTGAAGTACAAGTTTAAAATGTATTCACACAGACATATGTTGTGATTGATGAAAAACTGAGCTGATTTTTGGTCTTAAGAAGCGACTGAATCGATATTATTCTTTATCTAAATCTGAATTTTTCCTTCTTCAAAGATACCAAATGTTTATCTTAATTTTCTATGAAATAAACAATGAAGTAAAATACAACTGTAAATGTCTTCAACAGGTTCTGATATGTTATTATTATTATTATTTTATTTTTTTTAACAGGGACATTAATGAACATTTATGTAAATATTCCAGTTGATTTTTGATTGATTGATTTCATATCAAGCTGAGGTTAATCCCAACATTCAAATAACTACTAAATACTACTAAACTAATAATTATCTTACACTTCACTTTTTCCTCCATTCAGAAATGTTGATTTTTTTGTTTACAAAAGTTTAAAGGGTTTAATAGTAGGTAAACGATTTGATTAAGATGCATTTACATTTGTCAGAATATGCGATTTTCACCACCGGGTTTGGACCATCATCCTGGGGAACAGGCTCCAGATCGGCCCACTCTTTCCTGTCTCTGTGACAAAAAAACAGAAACGATTAACATTTAAATTATAAACTGCAATAAGGTTCAATTTATAAAGCTGTAAGTTGTTCTTAAATGCTCCTAAACTCCCAAGAGTTATGTGGAGACGCCCCCAAGTCTGAAATTAAGCTTTGAATTAGCTTTTCCCGAAACAGTAAGTCTTATAAATCTTAAACGCTGTAGGTAAATGTTTAAATATATGGTTACTAATGATAAAAAAAAAAAAGAAAATACCGCCCGAAATAACAATTTGTCGGCGTATTTGTTCATGTGATGCTACCATTAAGCTAAACCAAGACTGCCAACCCACTGATGCAAAGTTAAAATATTTCACCTGTAAAACACGTATCTGGTCGGATCCACGTACTCGTCATCAGACAGATCTTCCACTTCTCCCCCGATGTCCTGGTCCTCTTTAATTACCGCTGATTCATTTGTAATTTCTTCTAAACCCGACATTTCTGATTAGCTTTTTTAGCCTTTAGCCTAATCCACTGCACTTCCGGCACTCGCCCGGAAAAGGGTAATCAAACTTCCGGTTCAAATAAATAAAATAATCAAGCTTTTTTACTTTATGTGTTAGTTTATCTTACATACAAAAATGTTAATTTCTAAACACGTTAATGATTTTATAAATGTCCGTATACGTCTAATAAATTGCGCAAAGGCACCTTGAAACTAAGAGAAAATTATCAATTTATTTTTACTTTTATGTTGTATTCAAATTTATTTCGTGCGGCTTGGACGTGTTACTCTAAACTGAAACTTGTATTTTAAATTGCCTTTTAAATCCTTAAAATAACTTGTTGATGAACGTTTGATGAAACGTTTATAATGTTCGGCTCCATCTTCTGGTTGCACATTGCATACTCAACAATATTTAGTCAGCAATTATCACATTTGTACATTTAACGTGTCTTATTGGCCTATTTTGTAAACCATTTCATTGGGTGCCGGAAATCTTGATGCCTCAACTCAGTCACTGTGTCCTAGGGCGTCTGAGGAATCCCATCAGTAACAGCAGAATGAGGAGTGATTCATTATTTGCACAGGAGGTGTTCTCAAACTTTTCACAGCATGTCCTACTTAAGAAAATATTTATAGAAACCACATCTACTCCGAGTCCAACGGAACTAAAGTAGGTCTAAAATGGAACAAAACCACAATCAATGAAAATCTAAGTGAAGACCATCCAAGAGGGCAAATAATGTTAATAAAATTGACTCGTTTAACAAAACCTAGAACTGCAGCGGAGGCCAACAGTCAGAATTGATTCATGTACCACTGTTTGAGAACCTCTCGCAATTATAACAAGTGCTTTGAACGTCATAAACTACAAATATACAAATCAAAATAATTTACATTTACCAGATCTGAGGTCAAGCATAACTTTATTCCCAACAATGACTCTGGACATTATAAAAATAAATAGATGATTCACAGTCAGTGGATTGTAATACAAATTGTTATCAAAATGATGAACCAGCCAAAATGAGGGATAACGTTTAGAACGTGACATGTTGAGATTGCGACTGAATATAAAACCGTTTTGAGGAGCGGCAGGTTTCTGAATGAAGGCTTGAACCAAAGTTTAGTGACCGTCTTCTTGGGGCAGTCCATGTTTTTCAATGTAGCGTCTGAAAAATTGACAGAAAACAGTAGTTAGTGTTTTTAATATGTTGTTTCACACAATGCTATTGAATTGATCAAATCTATCAAACAGAATACAATTCTATGGTTGGGTCATTAGTGAATATAATGAATATTTTTGTACGAGAGCTTAATGTTCCAATTAGCACAGTTTTTTCAAGTTTTACTCCCTCCGATCCAGAGCAGAACTCCTCGATCGCTATCAAAGTGAATATTTGTAGTACAATTGAACAGATTTTTAGTAATTCCACCTTTACATGTTAAAACGTTAATTCAAGAGTACAAAAAAGTCAGTGTGTCTCACCTTCTGGCAAAGTTGTACAGAGCCTCTTTCCTCTCTTGGAGCGACAGGTGCCGATCGACGGGTGATTTCCCAAATGCTTTGGCAGCGGGCTGTGGAAGGACAGAGGGCAAACCGTTCATGATAAATGGAGTGTTTTTAATAAACGCTGGGGCTGCATGATATTGGAAATGTTTGGGATTTGCAATATGGCTGCCAAATGCTGGGCTATAAATGTTATTAAGATATTTTAATATATTTTGACAGATTCATTTCAGTTATGTTTATGCTTTACAGTATTATGTTAAACAGAGACAGGGATAAAACTGAGATTAAATCAAGTTAAAATCGGTCAACATTTTCAACACTGTATTTCTGTGAGATGGACGACATTGGTGTCATTATGATATATTTAGTTTGTTGCAACATTGATTATTGCATTAGCCATTATTACAATATATTGTGCAGCAATAATAAATGCAATTTATTCATTTAATTTTTACCAGCCACAACAGTAGAAAAGGTTAAAATTATAAAAGTGATTGATTTTACACTTCTTCACAACGATCACTGGAAAATATCTAAACTATTATAAAGACGAAAAAGTGCTCTTAGAGGTTTTGCAGCAGAGGTTACATGAACCGAGAATTCTCCATCATTGACGGATTATTTTCAGCTTTGACGGAAAATTCTGAAGGCATTGGTCGTTTTGACAGGTTGAAAATCAAACTATTACCTTTAGTTTTATATATAAACATAACTTGAACAAACGTCAAATAAAGCAATGATTTTCAGCTTGTACCGTTGTACTGGGCTGAGACTGAGCTAAAACCAGACTCTTTTCAGCTCGCCTCGGCCTGTAATTAAGAAATATGACTTTATACCAAGACAGGGTTTACTGTTATTGCCTTTAAAAGCCCCAGACGCCCTGCGTGTAGCACCTGTCACACACATGCAGTAAAAATATAATGACGGATAAAAATGGCTCATGATGAATCTTTTGTATCTGTAGCGAAACCTCTGTTATGCAGAGACATTCTTTTATTCTAAAATGCTCCTCAACATTCCGACTGAGTGGCAGCAAAACTGATAAAATGTGTTTCTTTGGTTTCTTCCTTTTTGCTTCATTTTTGTCTGTTTTTTGTTACTCAAATTAACTTTATACAGCAAAACAGAAACTGAAAATAGTTTCTCTGTTGTGGCTCCAACTGTGCAGAGCTTAGCTAGCTTGTATGCTAACGGCAGGGGGAGCTCAAGGACACTTCAACTAGCCTCACAGCAATTCATTTCCTCAACGCCTGGACTCAGAAACATCCTTTTTAAGGAAAGACAGATTGTCATAAGTGTTTGTGCGTGTGCGTGTGTGCAGGTGCAGGTGCAGGGCCTGGTGGTCATGGGGTGGTTGGGTGGGATGTGGTCATGTGTGGGAATGTTCTTAATTCACTCTACAGCACTTTGTGTTACATCTTTCTATGAAAAGCATTTATAAATAGAGTTTGATTTGATAATGCTCTCTCTCTTTGTTTTTGTTGAGGCATAGACCTGTCTGTTCATGGATCAGGTGCAGAGGGTCAGACCTTGATGGTGGGGGCGGAGCTGGAGAAGGAGCCTGCAGAACCAAACGCCGACGCCCCCGAAGCCTCCAGAGGCTCCTCTTTGTTCTCTAGTAAATTTGTGATGGTTGTATCGACACAGTTGGTTTTCGCTGAACAAAACATGAACACAACAATCAGGTTACACAAGTCTTCAGCATTTTACCATGAACAGAGTGACAGACTTATCTCACCTAAGTCTTTAGTGATGACGTTCAGAGGGACGTGAGGGAGCACGTCCTTCACCTGCTGCGCCATTTTGGCCAATCTGCGCTCGTCTGTGCCGAGGCTCTGGATAAAACCAAGACCGATGGAGCCGGGCCTGACACCTGGGACACACAAACGACAGTTTATAATCCAGAATGGATTATAAATCAAATATGGATAAAATTGCGCTTATTTAGGATATGATGTTAAAAGTCAGAGGCCTGTGGCTGTAGGTTTATTGCAGAGTTGTTCTTGTTATGAGGGTGAGCCTCGTGCCTTTGTCCTGACAGTCTTTGTCATCCTGTGTGTGAGTACTGTGCGTCCACACGATGTGAGTGTTTGTGATCAGGTCTGAATGTGTATCTTCTAGGGTCGTGCACAGATGTGACTTTTTTACTTTCTGCTGTTCACTGCTAAAGCTACAATGTGTGCCATTACGTAGTAACACAATGTCAAATAATGTTTATCCTTTGTCTGCAGTCAATCCCCAGCCAGTCCTGCATTTATTTATCAAGATAAATAAAACATCTATACATAATGTTTTTTACCCATTTGTGCAGTTTGCATTTTCTTTAAATAATATATTTCTTACAAAGTATTAAAGTTACGTTTAAAATTCATATGTCAGCTTAGAGCTCCTACCTGTGGGCATTTTGCGTAACTGCATGCCATTAGGGTTAAACTTTTTTTAATATAGGTCTTTATAGTCTTTTCTTTTCAAAAACCCCAAACATACACATCTTATCACACACAGACATCATAGCAGCATGTAACCAAACCCAACTAATCGTCCTCCCAGAACCCCCTCTTCAATGAATATTCTGAGTTGTAAACCTGGAGTTCTCCTGATCCCTCTGACTGAGGAGGACTCAGTAATCAGTGCATGCATATGATTCTCTGCAAAGGGCTGAACATCCGTCTCCTTGGGGTTATAATATGTACACTGTACAGACAATGCAAATTAAGACATTTAAATATACTTTATTCTTAGTTTAGTAGTTTAAAATGTTGCTATCTCCATCAAATGATAATAGTCCTAGATTTCTAAAACGCAATTGATTAAAAATATGGGAAAATTACAATTTAGTATTTTCAAATCCCAGTCTGGATCAAACCGTCTGATATTATTATGCATTTGTCTGATTTAAATTAACCTTAAAGACAATAAAGCCTCTTTAAAAGGCAGAAGTCCCATCAAGCTTTTGAAATATGTAAAAACATTGAAGGGCATAAAGCAGACATGATTGAGGAGTCGTACTTGTGTGAGCCTGAGGAGCTGTGTGTCTTTTCCTCTTCATGTGCTCTGCTTTGTCGGCTTTGGTGATTTTGGTCGCGACGAGGCCAAGTTCAGCGGCCAGCAGCTGAAAATAACAAATCATCAATCAATATGACTTAAAAAGCACATGGTAAAAAAATATGTTAATAATGAGTTTATAAAAGCATGACAATCAATAAGCAAGTCCTGGAATCGTAAGATCGTCTGTCAATCCTTTCACAACTGTATCTTGTATTAACAGGCGTTTCAAGCACTTGTTTGAAAGGCAGCATTCAGAATGTGTGTTGAGGGAACAGTTGTTGCGTCTGAGGAGCTGCATTTGTATTAAATAAGGACCTGAGAGTATAAGGATAGTCAACACCCAAGAGAATGCCCACTTAAAGGCCCGTTTCATACTTTCAGAAGCAAAATGTTTGTTCCTGCACCTAGAGCTGTAAGAAGAACATTATGTAATTTTCTTCCCACCGCCTCTGAGAACTGTGCTGTGATTGGTTGGCTTGTAAATCTATTTCTTTTACTGACTCTGTGCACAAGGAGGCAGTTGGTCTGTTTATTTTTAAAATGGCTAGCTCAGTTCTTCCTCTCTAATTCATTTCTATGGGTTTTGGTCCAGTCAGACTAAATTAATAAATCCTGATCGTGCAGTGAACAGTGAGTTGTGCTGGACGTCTCTGAGACTTTACAAAACAAGCGAGTGCTTCACCAAAGGACACTGTGTTTATAAAGGGACGTGTTTGTGTCAATGCTAACGCTAATGCATAACAATGTAAAAGTAAACAACGCAACTGACATTCTGTGCACAGAGTCAATTAAGATTTTCAAATTAGTCTCAGACGATATGATTAACATGAAACACTTTTCAAAACTGTGTTGCCACGGTACTGTTGATAATCACCATAGCAACAACATAGCAACAGAAGTGTATGAAGTGTCTGAGCAGATTTTTATTGCAGCTCCAGGCGCAAAAATACACTTTTTGCTTCTGAAGTCTGAATCGGCCTTAAGTTGTGCTTTGATGTCGGTGGCGTGTTCTCCTCCACATTTATGACTCGTATCTATTAAAATGTGATTGTCTGACCTTCTGGCCGTCTAACATGAAAAAGACGTGTAGTACTTGGCTTGAGAAGTATTTACCTCCTGAACCTTATCTGCAAAATCCTGTGTGGATTCTCCATCTTGTCTCGACACGGGAGAAAGCCAACTGGAAAAAGAAAAGCAATAGACAGTTTAATTATATTAAAAAAGCAATGTCCTTTATTGAGGTCATACATGTTGAAGGTAAGAAGCAGCGTACAAAGTTATCAATCAAAGCAAGTGAACCAGAATGTATACAACAGACAAGTATTGGGCCAATTTCACAGTTTAAAAGTAAAAAAATATATAAAATAAATAAATAAAATAGATTTTTCTACCTCATGTAATACACTGTGAATGGAACAAAGAATGTCCACATGAGCTCCACCAGCCAGCTGCACTCTGGGATGCTCTGTGAAAACAGATGCAGCAGATTGTTACTATTCCTTCAGCAGAATCAAAAACATGATTATCAGATGCCTTTAATTAAGATTTACCAAAGCGATGAAAGGTCTGGACACACGTAAGGCCACGGGCTGAACGGGCTCCGTCAACGAGAACGGCCATGAGCTGGAAAATGAGAGCAGAGTCGTCAGAATACAAGATTATTGAACACAGCTGCCAGA
Organism: Rhinogobius similis; assembly: GCA_019453435.1. Taxonomy (NCBI): domain Eukaryota; kingdom Metazoa; phylum Chordata; class Actinopteri; order Gobiiformes; family Gobiidae; genus Rhinogobius; species Rhinogobius similis. Next base: position 12,739,656 of record CM033630.1, read on the forward strand.
ATTACAATAAAAACAAAACTGCAATTTAAAGGTTGCAGTTTGAAAATCACAACAACAGAAATCACTTTTGTAATAGAATTTTCTCAACAAGCAATGTGATTCAAAGATTCTTGTACTAGTTTAGCAGTTTATTAATTCAAACTTTACGCTTAAAGGTGAGACACTGCAGGTGAATAGGAAAAAAGGTTCAATTTGAAGATATAGATTTGAAACTTCTCCTATAGTTTACTCACATGAATGTAAGAACATGTTTTTCATGTAGAAATAAGGCATTTTATGTGTAAAACCGACTTAAGATGTACAGAGGGGATTTTGAATTTCTGTGTGGATTTGAGTGAACTAGATCTGACTGAAAATTGGGCAAAAATTCTAATTTTGCCTGTTTTTTTAACTTAAAACTTTAACAAATCAGGCTCAGAATTAGATATCAACAAATCATTCACTAAATTACGTCAAAATCTTGTTAAGTACAAGATTGTAAAGTTTGGTGTTTGTCGGAGCTACTTTAAGGCTGATCTTTATGTCTTTGTGGGAGAAAAATACATTTTAAGAAAACCTTAGTTACAATGTCCCAGAGAAATCTATGAATGAAGTGGAAATAAGGAAATAATAAAACATCTTTAGGAGCAGATTGGACAAGTTTCCACATGAAAGTGAAAGAGTTTTGCCTGTAGTGCCTTGCCTTAAACAAGAAACAAAATGTTTGCCAAAATTGCAATTTTATATTTTCTCTTAACTATTTGGCTCCAACTGAATTCATAGTTTTAATCTACTTTTTCCAGGTTTTAATCAAAGATACTTTTCTTCCCCAAGTGTCTGCCATTATTATTTTGTAATGATATGAAGCATTTGAGGTCAGATTTTTACACAATGTGCTGCTTTTCCATTTAATTTCTTGGTGGAAAACGCAATTTGCTCCGGTACACCAGCGTCAAGTACTGAAACTCCATGAGAGAGAAACTACTTAACAATATGTTCTATTAAGTCAAGCCAAAACAAGCCCCGTCCTGAGGCCACTTCTGGTCAATGTTTTGAATTGAATTTGTATTTTCTAGAGCTAGTTGACTATAACTGAAAACCTAAGGATGGTTTGCTGTGATTTTTTGGAGCTGATAAAAAAAACAACAAAAAAAACAACAACAGATTTTTCTCTTGCTGTTGTGACCAATAACTGGACCATAAATTTGTGTTAAAGGAAAAATGCTATGCATTTTTTGTATTGTTAATAAACTACAAACAATTGAATACATGTTTTGTATTACAGTACAAAATCTCATGTTTTTGAATGAAAAAAAAAAAAGAATTAAAATCTGAATCTGGTTCTGTTTGTCCTGGCACTGAGTTTAGGCCCCATCTACTGGCTGCATACATACAATACATACATACACTTACACAACCTAAACATGTTATTACTCGAGCCTTTATGAAGTGCACGAGTTAAGCTAGCAGTTAAGTTATCGTGCTCAGAATGAGTCTGGCAATGGTTTAAGAACTTAAAACAGCATAAGATTCTCGGATAAGTGACGTAAAAAATCTGAAAATACGTCCCAGAACCAGGAAGTTCAGTCGGAAGTGTTTTTCACCGTGGGAGGGGGTAGGATTTTTTAATAAACACTCCTCAAAACAGCGTGAATGTAATTGAATGCTACTCCAGGTATGTTTTTGATGCCGGAACATTATTAGAACAGGGTTAAAAGCTCAAAAGTCACTGTAGCAGAATATGTTCCCTTTAAGATTACAGAAAACTTCACAAAACACCTTCGCTTTTTAAAAATCATAACAAAATTAGGGATGGGCGATATATCATCCCAGTATCGACAGACTTTTGTACATAAAATACAGTTTAATGTGGCACTGACCTGAACCTGAGCAGCCCTTTGCGTCCGTTGCTGGTGCTCTCCTCGGGGAACAGGAGCAGGGGAGCGGTGCCGTCCGTCGAGCAGTACATCCTCAGAGTGTCGCCGACCGCAGCCGAACCAGACGCTTCGTGGATCTCCATGAAGCCTCGGGCCCAGCACACGAAGCCTGTGGAGCCCTCCAAGTGAGGCTGGGGACAACAGACCAGCAGATGTCACTAGAATGTCATCATGTCACAAAAACACACCGTAACTGGATTTATTTTATCTCAGCATTTAAATCCAGTCACTCTAGGCTCATGTTGGACAAATAGTTTTTTCGGATGATGAAACTGTTTGGATTCTACACAATTTGGAAGAAAAGAACAGTCCAGAGCGAGGAGTTAAACATCAAGTTCAATCTCAAATCTTTCCTCAGCACACACTTTTAACCATGAAACGGAAGAAACAACTTTTGATTAAAAGAAACACACCGGAACTGACACAACTCAATAACAAATTATTCTCAGTAGTAAAGCTTTAATTGACTTCTGATGAATAGTGTATAATTTATCAAATCAATCTGACAATTTCACAGCAGAAAACAAAACGAAAAAAAAAAAAAAAGCCTCTTTTGTTAAAGTAGTCCCATTAGTAAAATGTACAAAATGTTCTCAGACGTTTCCATTACAATCCACCATATATTACTTTCTGGCATTGTTTGTTTCTTTTGTTTATTTGGATCCCCATTAGTTGTTCTTCCTGGGGTCCACATCTTAAAAACATGTCACAAAACATTTAGAATGCATAGAAGATTAAAATATTAAAATATATTTTCATATGATTGTGGATTGCATTGAAATGTTCCAATAACGATTGGAACATTTTCATCACTATGTGTGGTGTTTGTAGTTGGTCAGCTCCTGATTGAGTTTGGCTCAAGCTCTAGAGCGGCCCCTGATCGCTGCTCTGCGCCTGAGCGTATTCCCCAAATTCTACCTTAAGCCTTCATTTCCCTGAACAGTTTTCTGGAAGGTTGAAAATGCAAACAGACCCTGAACTGCACCATGTGCGTTAAAGCCAATACAAGTGAGAACAATCCCATACAACACCTTTTTGGATCTTTGACACAACGCTTCTGAAAAAACAAATGAGGACAAAATTCCCATCTGATTTCATATTGTTTTGTTTTTGTTTTTTTCTGGAGGGACCGCAAGTGATGTTTGCCTGTTTTATGTTGGAACAGACAATTAAAGTTTTATTCTGTACTTTGCTTTTCACGGTCTATTGTTCTGTGCATGCTTTGGTTGTATATATTTAGAGCAGTTTAAAGTAGGGCGCACTGCCTTGTTCTGCACTAATTGCAGTTTTTCACTGTCCTTTACAGAGACACTGGTCCACACCATTAGGCAGTGACTCAAGCATAATAAAACAGCAGTTTTGGAGGAAACAATGTGCACTTCTGATCATCTTCTGATGATGTTAATTCTCCAACTGCAGAATTATAAGAAATCTAAACTACTTTGACCACTTGAGTTCACTCTCCTAAATGACACAAACATGTTTTGTTTTGTCTGCTTGCCTGACAGTTGTGCTACGACAATTTTAACTGTGACTTTTCTTGTAATTTCATATAAGATCCAAATAAATCCTTCTCATTTTGTATATATTTACACATACATGGTGGTGTCGTCTGTTACGTGTATACGTTCGTTGGTGATTCTAGAAAACAGCAAAGACCCTAAAAGGCTGCCCTGAGGTAAACGGCATTTCAATTCTTTTGAGAGTTAGAAATGAATGGTAGTTTTATGTTCTGCAATATGATTAACATGATCTTATTATCAATGAAAATAAGACAATTGAGGACAATGTGCCCAGTGCTCACCGTGTTGCAAGGCGTCAGGAGGCTGAGGATGTTATGATCAAACTCTGTCACGTGATTACAGACGAATAGTTTTGTGTTCTTGTCTCTGGATCGAGGGTTCTTTTGTCGCACATGCATCCCAAGAACAGAGCACATGGTTCTCACAATAAACCTGCAACAAAGGACCATTAATACTAAATAACAAGAGGACATGATATGGAATTGGGCAAATAATTGTAACAAACTTACCTTCTAAGAAAACATTCAGGAAGTGCACAGCTCACCAAAAACACATGGACTCCAATAAAGATCCGAATTAGCAATAAACAAATTCCAATGGGGGAATACAGGAGCAACAGCAGCAGAATGAGAGGGTCCTTGGGAAATCTGTTACAGGAAATAATCTAAGTAAAACTCTTAAAACTTTTAAAACTCAAACAAGGAAAGACTTTACAATTACACAGTACACAGAAGTTCAATTGTGTCTTTGTGGTGAAACACACCTGTTCATGTACAACTAACTAAAGGTTTCGTTCTCTGTCGGTTATCACACGTGTCCCCACATGATTATGTAAGAGCTCTACTTTGCCACTCGAGCCAAAACTTGAGCGAGAAAACAAAGTAAAAACAAGGAACAGAACTGTTTTCTGTTGGCAAGACGGTGTTATTCCAAATCTAAGTTAGAGAATAAACGTTATACAGTTAAACTATTATTATTTATTTTATTGTTATTACTATAAAGTTACTATTACTACTTATTGGTTTAGATCTCAGTTTGAGGTCTAAACAATAATTATTTACACATTATTTACTAATGTGTAAATAATTTAACGTTAGTTCAGTTTCTTTTGTTAAGACATCAACAATTTACATTCACTGAGGTTGGTACTTGGTTTGTGGCTTAGAGTAACCAGATGTCACTGTTTTAACACAGACACAACATAAACAGGCCAATACGATCTGAACATGATCTGTGAAATAAAGTTAGCCTTTGAGTTATAAATAACACTGTGTAGCTGTGCAGTTAGCATCTGAGGTCAGAGCGGACCTCAACCTGCAGGTTTTGACTTTTCATGCAAACAGCTCACTGGTGTAGTTATAAAGCGAATATTGTCCACTACTCACCGACGAAAGTCGAAAAGATCTTTAACCCCAAGCGTCTCCATTTGTCCAGACTTTAGCTTGAAGCTAACTAATGCTAATGCTAAGACAGCGTCCGCAGACTGTACATAAAATGACTCATAATAACGTCCTCACCCCGCGCTGTCACCGGACAAAAGCGCCGACGGGTTAAACTGGGCTCTAAGATGTGAAACTGAACAGTTTAATGGAGTGTGAACTGTAACTTTGATAAGGTTCACAAATGAGTCGCTTCAGGTCCGCGGGACAAACACATCCGGTGTGACCGCGCCTTCAAAATAAAACCTATAGAGATAAAAAGCAGACAAAACGAGTGTTTTACATTGCTCTTTTTATTTACACTTGAACCTTGTTTACAGGACTATACATATTCTATCGAGGCATAGAAAATAAAGTAAATACAATGCTTCTTACTTTGAAAACATTTGTGTGTCGCTCTCTTGTGGTGAAACATGTGAACTCTTGAGATTGTGGATTTTCTGATTAATTGGCAATAAAAAAATATAAAACATGCTTTTTTGACTTGATCAACAAAATATCTAACATAACATATTCTTAATAGTTCTTTTCACAATGTGAAAAAACATGTCATTTTGCAGTAATTACACATTAGTAGAGCGTTATCACTGCGCTATTCACTTTTTCCAGAGTCCTTTGAACGCATCTCCGTGACTCCGCCTGGACTGTATTTGTTTGGCAACACAACACAGCAACATCCAGCAGCTTCGTGGGTCTTTTATTATCCATTTGTCCGCCTCTAAACAAACATCTCTCTTTATAATCGGAGTTTTATTGAACACGTTTCCTTTCTCTGCTCGTCCCGCGGTCAGAGGCGAAATGGCGGCGGCGCTGCGCGTTAATCCGCTCGTGGTTTTCTTGTTTGTGTCTGTGTCGCTCGGTCTAGACCTCCAGCGGCCTCTGTTCGTCCCTCCTCCGGGCCCCTCGCCTCTCCCCCGGGTCAGGGACACGGAGCCGGCCCCTGGATCTCCTGTCCGGCTGCAGGACTCGGACCCCGGCCTCAGGAGAGCGCTGCAGTTCGCAGAAGAGCGCTACAACCGCGGCTCCAACGCGATGCATCTGCGCAGAGTCAGCAGGCTCATCTCTGCCACCAAACAGGTCATTTACACAACAACACGGCCATAAAACTATACTGTCAACCATTCATTAAAGCAAACTCATATTGTAGCAGTAGTATAGTGGAATAATGTTGTATCTTTGACCCACTAACAAAGCATTCTTCACTTGTGTGAACGACACAGTTTATGAAGCAGCCTGGTCATGGGACCGTGACGGATGCGTTCAGGAGCCAAAACAACACAAGCTTTTGTGGTTAAAAATAGGCCCATGTTTAAGAATCCTGGGATAAAAACTGTGCTTACACTCTGGAAAAGCTAATCGAAACATACCAACTAAACAAACATGGTCAAACCTTAAGCTTGTAGGTTTATGATCAAAGTTATGCACCAAACAGCACTGACCTAAGATTTAAGGTCTGTATAACAAAATAAATAAATGTTTGTTACCAGTAAAATAAAACTATACTTTAAAAGAAATTGCAGAAATTTCACAGGTAATTACAAATTATGATGAGTTATTACAATCATAAACAAAATAACATAAACAAAAGCGCTTTGACTGAAATCTTGATTAAAGCATACAATCAGAACTCTCCAGAGTTCTCTCCAGAGAAAATCCCAAACAAAGTAATTCTTCAATAAATCAATAGCAGAATGAAATACGTTTTTAGTTAGTTTGTACGGATAATTATAAAAGTCACTTATTTAATTCTCTAATTCAAATCATATCAAAAAACAAACAAAAAGTTCCTCAAACAAAACGTTCAAACAATAAACGATGAGCGCCAAATATAGTTTTTTCTATAATTTATTGAACGTTAATTCAGTGTAGTAATTATCAGGACAGGCCTATGTCCATTCTCAGTACAGTTTTCAGACACCATACTTTACTACATGAGTAACTTATTAAACAGTGAACATAACTCTTAGTTGAGTAATTATTTGGTCACTACATCTTACTTCTACTTGAATCATAATATTTTTCTACTACATTTTGGATGCTTTACCACCCTCTGCACCTGACCATTTACTTTCTTATTAAAGTAAGAAGTTAACGTTTGTGTGTTTTGAAAGTCTGATGCAACTGAAATGAAGAAATCATGACCACAAAGGCCAGAGCTGCAAAGGTTGATTATTTAAAGGTCCCACTGCCTTTTGGACACTTTCAGAGTATTGTCTGATTGTCTCCTCTACGTGAAGCATTTTTGGTTTCTTGAAAAGCGATACTCATCAAGGATTTGATGTCTAGATGTCTAGTTCTAAGCCTGATTCATTTAAGTTTTAAGTTAAAGCGATTAGGCGAAATTTGAATTTTAGGCCAATATTCAGTCAGACCAAGTTCACTCGAGAACTGTGTACGATTTTTTCTATTCACCTACAGCATCTCAACTTAAACATACATTACAACAAATCACTTTCTCTCTTATAGTTCATGAATATCACTGAAAAAACTGATTATTAACCTAAAACTTCTATAATATATATATATATAATACATGGTTTCAACCTGGTGGTCAATAAATTTAGACTCTTCTGAGACTACAAAACTAACCAAAAATAAAGAAAATTGACAAAATACACACGTCTAATCATCTTTGGTCATTTGTTTCTCTGCTAAAAAAAAAGTTAACCGCCTGAACTTTATAATTGTCCATCATTTCACTACAAATGTTCAAACCTAAAGCAGACAGACAAATATCTGGGGTGAATTAAACGTACATAGATATACAACACTAATTTGTTCACTAAATAAAAGCACAACAAATCACTTTCTCTCTTATAGTTCACTGAATATCACTGAAAGAACAGATTATTAACCAAAAACTCAATTTAGACTTTTCTTAGACTACAAACCTAACTAATAATAAAGAAAATTGACAAATTACACACCTCTAATCATATCTGGTCATTTGTTCCTCTGATGATGCAACTGTTCCTGGTTGGTGCTAAAAAAAAAAGTTAACTGCCTGAACTTTATAATTGTCCATCATTTTACCACACATTTTCAAACCTAAAGCAGATCTGGGGTGAATTAAACAGATTTTAGGGTAAATATAATACTTTTCTTAGAGTACAAAACTAAGTAATAATAAAGAAAATTGACAAATTACACACCTCTAATCATATTTGGTCATTTCTCTCCGCTAAAGTTTTTTTTAACTGCCTGAACATTATAATTGTGCATCTTTTTACTACAAATGTTTAAACCTATTATTTATTCTACATATATTTTATCTTGCAAGCTCTTATTTTATCTTATTTTAGCATAGTCTATACTTTTTACCTTTCTGTTGTTATTATTCATTACTGTATGTTGCACCTCGCTGCCAAAGCAGGTTCCTAGTTTGTGAATTTTGTTCACCGACAATGACAATAAAATTGATTTGATTCTGACTCTAAAGCAGACAGACACATATTTGGGGTAAATTAAAACATACATTTCAGCAGCCAAAGATCATTTGTTCTCTAAATAAAAGCACAACAAATCACTTTCTCTCTTATAGTTCACTGAATATCACTGAAAAAACAGATTATTAACCAAAAACCTTGGGTAATACATGGTGGCCAACCAATTTAGACTTTTCATAGACTACAAAACTAACTAATAATAAAGAAAATTGACAAAATACACTACTCATATCTGGTCATTTGTTTCTCTGATGATGCAACTGTTCCTAGTCCTAAAAAAAAGCGAACTGCCTGAACTTTATACCGTAGAATGCGGACTATTGAGCGCTCCTGAGTATAACCCTACCAGCCATATTTACAAAGAAAAACAACTTTGTACATATATAAGCCGCACCTGACTATAAGCCGCTGGTGTCTGCGTTGAGACATTTACGTTGCCGGGCCGTGCCGGTTTGGGAAGAGCACACGCACGTGACTGAGGCGTGCATGTGTTTTGTAACATGCGCTCCACGCGAAAGAGTGCGGTGTGCAGCCAGTGTGTGTTGTTTTCCTCGTCATCCTCGAATAAGTGGTCAAAATATGTTACGTGAGAAAAACCCTTAATGAAAGTGCGCGGCTGCTGCACGGAGGAGGAGAGAGAAAAAAGAGCGCGACGGAGGAGAGAGAGAAGAAAGGGGCGAGGGAGAGATCATGTGGGCCAGTGTCAGCGGAGGAACAGGCCCGTCTGGTACAGGAGACGTCCCGTTGGTGCAGGTAGAACACTAAACACGTAGTTACTTACTTATTCTGCCAATAAACCTCTGCTCGGAACTCAGTTTACGTACCTCCAGTTCTACACGTGCGTGGGCTCGGTTCGGGTTCGGACACACGTGCGCGGCCGGTCACGCAGCAAATGACTTTCGGACAGTACCCGCGCGGGTGCGGGTCGAGTTCGGGTCGAAACGTGCCCAGGTCGGGTTCTGACAGTACGGGCGCAGGCTCGGGCAGGTCAGGCTTGAATTTTTGAGCCCGATCTTAACTCTACCCTAGAGGCTGTTGGCGGAAAAAATACATAAATAAGCCGCATCGCTGTATAAGCCGCAGGGTTGGAATCGTGAGAAAAAAGTAGCAGCTTATAACCCGCATTTTACGGTAATTGCTCGCTGAAGATCACTGAAAAAACTAGATTATTAACCTAAAACGCTATATAATGCTTCCTTCAACCTGGTGGTCAATCATATCAGATTATACTATAAAACTAATAGGAATAATAAAGAAAACTGACAAAATACACACGTCTAATCCCTAATACTCCATCAGAACTGCCCATAATTAAGTAAAACAGTGAGATAAGTTTGTGTTTTTGCTTTGCAGCTGGTGAAGGGCGTCCGTTACTCCCTGACTGTGGAGCTCAGTAACACTCAGTGCAAGAAGTCGTCCGGACTGCGCTCGTGTGACTTCGACCCAGAGCCGCGCAGACTCAAGGTTCGCTAATGGTTTATTTCAGTGTTTTGCATCAGGGTTTGTTTGAGTGTTTACTGTTTTAAAGTGTTGGGGGAAGTCTGGACCCGGTGAGGAAGTCTAATTGCTCAACCTTTCGACACGCTCCTGATCTTGTGACATGGAGTTAAAGTCTGACACGACAGACTCATGATTGTCTAATTCTGACTTAGTTTGGTGGGAGGGCACCTGTGGTAAACATTTATCATAGTTTTACATTTGTGAAGTTGCAGTTTGTGAAGAAAGTTTGAAAAATAAAAGTTTATTTTCTTTATTTTGTTGAATGACTGTTTTAACTGTTTAAAAAGTTGTTTCAGTTGTCTGTAAATTGTCTCTGTCTTTACAACGGCGCGTCACTTTTTGATGAAATCTAACCCTAACCCTCTTGTAATTTTAAACTTTTATTTTTCAAAATTTCTTCACAAACTGTAGCTATGATAAATAATTGCCACAGGTGCCCTCCCACCAAACTAACTCATAATTAGAACATTTTGAGAACCTTCATATAGAGTTTAATTGAACTTTTCTTCAACTTAAAATAGATTTGAGGGCCTTACTATGGATTTTAAAATACAAAATACAGGTATCAGCAAACATGGGATGGCATGGGCATGTTGGGTATTGATATTGGCCAATTGATCAGTTGCGATTAATTGATTAACTTAAATAGAAGCCCAAAGTCGCTATAAACAAACGGATCTGGCAACTTTGCTTTCACCCCTGATGTTGTAACTCAGACAAACCTTTTCCTTTTGTTCTTCTTATCCCCACGATTTAAGCGACAAATGAAACACGCCCTTCGCTCGCCGTCTGTATCTGCAGTGTTGACGTTCGTGTTGGTATGCCGTTGATCGCTTTGGTCACGGTTTCTTTGTGTTTTCAGACGGAGGTTTGCCTGTTCGAGGTGTGGGACGTCCCGTGGCAGGGCAGCTCCACTCTGCTCAAACAGAAGTGTGAGCCCAAACGTGAGTCCAAGACAATGAGCGCTGAAGGGACGCAGTTCACTGTTTGAGTTTATGGAGACTGCGAGGATCCAGAAGAACAGCTCCCATGACTTTTCCCATAGACTTAAAAAGAAAAAAAGAAAATAAACGAATTCAAATGGTGAACGTTTGCTCGGCTAATCAGATACGTGCTTAATATATGGACAGTAAGACCTATATTTTAATTTTACATACTCTTCTGAAACGCCATGCTATAAAAACATTTTGCAAGTGTGACTTTTAGACCGACTAATCGTGAGTAGTCGACTATAAAAAATAATCAACTAAAAACTAATCGTTACATAGACCTTACAGACTTTAAAACGCATTTAAAACACTCAAAAGACCTTTTATAACAAAGACTGTGTCAAAAAGAATAGATTTCTGCTTACTTTTTTATCAATAATACAGTTTATTCATAAATATTCTCTGTCTAGAAGCCTTCAGTCCCATATTTCAACATTTATTTGGCCGATAATGTATTTTAAAAGTTTAAATATACAATAGAAATATATGACTGAAGGCTTCAAGATAGAGACTATTCATAAACATTCTCTGTCTAGAAGCCTTCAGTCCCATATTTCAACATTTATTTGGCTGATAATGTATTTTAAAAGTTTAAATATACAATAGAAATAATCGCTGACTGGTCAACTACTAAAATAATCGTTAGTGACAGCCCTTATGCTCATTAATTACATTTCAGCTGATTAACCTCTGTTGTGCTTTAACTTACACCGAAGGCCTATTTTTCCCAAAACGTCTGACTAAAACAAGCTCCAATTCAAGCTGTTTCTGAACCCTTTGGACACAAACTATTGTTTGGACTCTTTGTGAAGCTGAGACTCGAAATGTCAGACTTTTGATTTCGTCTGGATTTCCTTCGGTAAATATAAGGAGGAGTAAAGCTGGTGTTTGAGGATGCACCGGTTGACTCTAGTTTGAGCATTTGTTGGGTGGTTGTTCAATTCCTATTTCAAAGCTGAAGCCAATTTAACTAAAAATGTGTTTTAGGGACTTGTAATGAATTTTAAAAAGTCCAGTTTATGTATTTTTTAACTTGTTTTTATCCTGATTCATCCCAGAATGGTTGATTTGACTGAAAATAAGAGGGTTACAGCTTTCTTTTAAAATTTAACATGTCCAGCAGCTGATAGTTTCCTTTTATCAGATGTTGATAAAAAGGAAGATTATGATAAAGTCCGACGTCCCACCGGTGAGACGACCTCGCTTTGACCGGTTCATATTAGAATTTTCTGAAGGGGAAAATGAATGGAAAATTTGCTTCAGGAACCTCTGCGGGCTCCAAGTGGGCCGGACTGTTGAGCTGCATTAGTTATTAAAATAATGACATTAATGACAAAAGTTTAGTGCAAAATTACAAGATATTTATGTGGAGTTTGCATGTTCAATTCAGTTTATTTTTGCGGCGTCCAAAATCACAACAGGTGCCTCGATGGGCCACAGATACAAAGCAGTTTAAGTATTTGGCAATTAAAAACCCCAAAAGCCCTGTGGGATGTGTTTGCGCTGGTTTCTCCTGACACTAAAAACACAAACAACAGACTTATCTTTGGGGCCAAGACTCGTCTGAAAAAGAGATTCCAAATAATAGTGGGGCTTTCTTGGCAAAACAAAGGTCAATAATAGATAGACTTTGTGTTGTCCATTATCCTTCTACATTTATCCAGTTTAACAAAAATGAAACCCTTCAGGCCTACATTAGATCTGTCACAATAATTACTATATCGACCTATTGTTCTTTGCACAAATGGAGAATTTCTTGTTAATTTATTGCAGTACGATGAGATTTGAGCTGTAGAGAGTTGAAACAGTAACTTGTATGCTAATCATTTACTATTTATGTGCAAAAGTGTTTTATTCGGCTTTATTCATTGTATTTTGTACAGTATATTTAGAAAGGGGTTAAGTGTAATTGTCCTGCTTTAAGGTTATAGTTTTAGATGCATTAATTGTTTAATTTTATCGTTTCATGATATTTCTTTCTCTCAGTATAAAGCTGTTTTATATTTGTTATCGTGACTGGCCTAAGTTGTACAATTACTGTATATATTATTTGCCCACGTTTGAACTTAACACGTTAGCTTTTGTTTAAATCATTTTGTTATTGTACTTTTGCGTAAAGCTGCAGCTCTTTCCGTCCAGAAATGTCAATGTAAATACATTTTTGAATAACTGAACAATATTATTGAACACAACCCATAACGGAGCTCTTATTTCCACAGTGGACCCTGAAATCCAAGAAACCAACCAGATCCAGGACTCCTCTGTTCAAGACGAAGAGGTGATGGTGTTTGTTTGTTTGTTTGTTTGTTTGTTTGTTGTAAACACATGGTAATGGTTGTGTAACTGGTGCAGGTGGAGTCCATGAGGCTGCTGGGTCAGTTTAAAGAGTTCATGATGAAATACAACAAAGACTACAGCTCACAAGAAGGTTTGTCTCTGCAGTGAAAACATGTGACAGTCACTGAGCCTGCCGTGTTCAAATAATCCGTTTGCAATACACGGAGGGACTCAGTGAAAGAAAAAAGACAAAAGAAATACTCATGTCAGAAAATAATGCACTGAAACACAAGGATCAAAAGTGTGGTAAAAGGAGATAATGATAAAAAAGAGTAGTTGAGGTTCACAAAAAATGGTTTTACTTTCTAGCCTTGTTTAACAGCTCCTTTTGCAGCATTTTGAAGTAGTTATTTGATTAGTATTTGATTATATACAATGTTTAAAGTTGTGGTACGTGACCTTTTTTGTAATTGGTGTTTTCCACGAGGGCTACAACTATTACTCAACTAATCGTGACTAGTCGACTATAAAAATAATCAACTATTTGTTAACTGAACTAAACAGACTCTAAAACACATGTCAAAAGACCTTTTATGACAAAAACTGTGACATTAATACATCAGAATGTAAAAAAAGAATAGATTATTGCTGATTTTCACCAGTAATACACTTTATTCATAAATATTCTCTCTCTGTAAAACTTCATATTTCAACCTTTATTTGCCTGATAATGTGTTTAAAAAGTTTAAATATACAATAAAAATAATAGTTTGCCTAGTCGACTGTTAAAATAATCATTAGAGACAGCCCTATTTTCCACTAAAGAGTATTTTTAGAGCTCTTTTTGACGGGCTGAAGGCAGCGCTCTGATTGGCTGTGCTTGAGCGAACGCCCGAGTTTCACTTCAGGGTCTGAAAAAAGCTGTTTTAAACCTTTAAACCTTTTAAACTAATATGAAAAAACCTGTGTCTAAAATAATGGACGCAAACTTAATACTTTTTTTTCTCTGCAGAGGTCGACCGCCGTTTGAAAATCTTTCACGAAAATCTAAAAACGGCCGAGAAGCTTCAGTCTTTGGACCAGGGATCAGCCGAGTACGGCGTGACCAAGTTCAGCGATTTAACGGGTAAAGCTCTGATCCACATGAAGCTGAATTCAAGATTATAGACGCTAAAGGAGGCATTAGGAAAGTCGTTAGAAAAACAGTCCTCTGAACTGAGCCACATGTTATTTCAAGAGTTTTTCTTATCTTGTTCAGAGATGTTTTACTATTAATCAGGGAGTCCGTGGTGCATTAAAAACAAAGCAAAAAGGCCTTAAAATGCATTAGAAAGCATTAAATTCAGTCCCCACATGCATTAAATCTAAAAAATATTTTGAAAAAAGATTTATCCATCAGAACAATAACCATAAAGGTAAAAAAAAAAATCCCAGGATTTATTGAATCTGTTTATTTATAGCTTTGATCCAGTCATCTAAGAAGTCAAAGCTACAGCTCCAAACACACATGTGCATCGTTAAAATGTCATGTAAATAAGCTTTTTTAATATTTTAAAGTAGTTTATTATATTGTGGTCATTCTGCTGCTCAATGGAACGGTTACAAGCCGGTAGTTTTGACATGATAAAAGTGTAAATGTCTTGTTTTGACGTTGAATGCGGCATTAAAAATCATGAAATGCGGCATTAAAAAGCATTAGATTTGAATTGCTGAAACCTGCATAAACCCTGATTCATTTAATGTTCATGTTTGAACTAGGACTGTAATTTGTCGTTTAGTCAATTAATTATCTTTGTCAAACCAATTTACATTAGTCGACTACCTGTAATTATTTTATTTAGATTAACATTATTTATATGGGACAGCAAAAGGAAAATACATGGAGTGAGTTATCTGAAGATTTTGGAGAGAAGTATCTCTAACATATAAATACACTCTTTACCAGTACTTCTGTATAAATAGTTTTGCCTTTTGAGTGCAGTTTGCGTTGAATACATGGAGACAATGTCTATAGTCGACAGCCACAGTTTGAAGAGTCGTGGTCCTCCTTTTTTGTACATTTTTACATGTTTTGTACACTCACTTTTAGCTGAAATTGTAAACGCAAAAACCACACAGTTAAATATGTTATTGATATTGTATAGCATTTACTTAATATTTGAGTCATTTGTAATCTTTTCCTAAATATGGGGTGTGTTTGTAGTTTCAAAAATTGCTAGATGTGTGCGATAAGGTCTTAAAGATATCCATAAAGGTCTTAAAAAGGTCTTAAAATTGACTTTGGGATCCCTGCCCTGAAGAAAAGTAACAACAACAAACTCCCCGCCGTCTCTGTCAGATTATTTTAACATTTGTTTTAACGGTTTTGTGCAGAGGAGGAGTTTCGTTCCGTGTACCTGAACCCGATGCTGAGTCAGTGGACGCAGCACCGACAGATGAAGACGGCGCCCCCTGCAGCTCAGCCCGCGCCCGACAGCTGGGACTGGAGAGAGCACGGCGCCGTCAGTGAAGTCAAGAACCAGGTCGCTGATCTGTTTCCCCTTTAAACCTCCTGTTGTCTAATGTTTTCGGACCACGACAAGACGAGCCATGTTTATGTTTAAGGCGAGACAACGCAGGCAAAACATTATTTTCAGTTTTTTGTTTTGTGGTCAGTTTGCTCGACCAGTGTATTCTCCACTAGAAACGTTATGCACATATGGACTTATTTTACTTATACTATACATTTGGATTTAAAAATTGACTAATTAGACAAACTTGTCTTGACTAAGTGGGACGTTTGTGAGTGCGTTCACATGCGCTCGGTTATATCTCGGTTATGACAGTATTCTGAACATGCGCTCAGACAAACCAGGATACTCATGTTCCTGTTTACATGTGTTTTCAGGGTATTCAGAGTGGTAACTATGGCAACACTGGCACAGATATGGCAAGGAGCTAAACGTGTTAGCCACTTTGCTAATTTATGACTTTTTATCATGTTTCTAACAACAAAAGGACAAGATACATTCAAAAAGAACATGAGACCAAAGTCACTGGGACAGGCTCCAGTCGCCCGCGACCCCTGACGGGAACAAGCAGGAGAAAATAAATGAATGAAAATACATCAGAGACCCACAGTTTCAGGTCAATTTGAGAGCAACACACACAGTCACAGACATTAAAGGTTGTCTGTATTGCACAGTAGATGACTTAATGTTTGATAATGATACAAGTCCTTTTGGTAAATGAGCTGCTCCTGCCAGATGTGTTTCTGTAGTTCACACATGCTCAGTACAGACTCATGTTGAGACATTTTTCTGTGAGAATAACCCGGTTAGAATACTGTGTTTACATGGACACTCACAAAACCAGGATACTTTAAAAACCTTAAAATAACCGGGTCATTCGTGCGCATGTAAACGCACTTTTGTTGCCTTTGTTCATTTTACTCACTTTGTTTTGTTTTCTACATTTAAAATAGATAAAAATAAAATATATATTGCAAAATGCACAGTTAAAGTGATGTTTGACTGAATATCTGTTTTCTCGTGTAATTGTTGCAGGGGGCGTGTGGATCCTGTTGGGCGTTTTCTGTCATCGGGAACATCGAGGGACAGTGGTTCCTCAAAAACGGTTCCCTGATCTCTCTCTCAGAACAAGGTCCGTCATGAGAACTAACATCTGTTATAGGAACCAAAACTACTCAGTATATTCTACTAAATCATTGGGTTTACATTAAATGACTGTCTAAAATAGTAAGTGATGACTAAACGATCACAAAACAAGCTCTGTTCTTATTTCCACCCTTTTTGACTGTTTTAAAATAATGTAAATGTATCTGCAGAGCTGGTTGACTGTGACGGTCTGGACCAGGCCTGCAGAGGAGGGCTGCCCTCAAACGCTTATGAAGCCATCGAGAAACTGGGTAAGAAGATGTGCATGATGCTCATAGTATTTTTCCCGATATAAAAGAGAAAACATGCAATAACAATATAACAGTGGCTTTTGTAATGTTTGTACTTTACTTGTTTTGAGTTATTTAAGTTTTAGCTAAACGTTCACTTTGAGTATTTAGTCTCAAATACATCACAATATTCCAAATTTGACATAATCTCCATAAATATCGCACTATATCATGAACAATATGATATGACCCAGCTCTAGTTAGAAGAGTAATGTGTATTTTCTACATTACAGAACTTTACCTTGAACTTTGTCCTCTGTATTAACTTCTTTTTGACGCCTTAGTTTAGTTTTTCATGTTTATAACTCTAAAGCGCTGTTTACTTTTTCTAAATTTAAATATAAAATCGAAATATCGTAAAAGCATCTATTCTGGTGAAAATGAGACCACAGCACTTTCTCTGCATCTATTTATAGAGCGTTTCCTTCTACGAGAAGCTGGAAGTGCACTGTTAGCATGCTAATGTTTGTTAGCTTTATTGAGACTCGTGAAAAGTGCTTATAAACTCATGGCGGTGAATATTTAAGATGCTGGGACTGCATTAGGCCTCGTGCTCTCGTCGTTTGAGCTGCACCTTTGGTCAGTGAGCGATATACTTTTTCATATCAACAAATAGTACTTGTTTTACACTTACATTTTAGCATAAATTGTATGTTGAGTGATATTTGGGATCACACATGAAAGTTTCTTAGTGATGAAATAAAAATCCTGAATGAATGAATGAAATAAAAATCTAGACCGGATCAAAATGACCTGAAGACACCAAGTGCTCCTGTTTTTTACGTTTAAAAACAGTAAAATCAGGTATATCCCCTTTGAGGTAATGTGTATTTAAACAGGTAAACGTCATTCATTTGACATAAAAACTACATCTGCTGTCAGTAGAGGGCGCAAAGTAGTTAATAATGGATTGAACAAGATCGCTGTTTGAGCTCTGAAACGATGAGAAGGTTTGTGGAGCTTCAAAAACACAAAGGAGGAAAATGTGAAGGAGAGCGCCACCTCATGACATCAGCTGGTGGAGCAGTGTTTTGAGCTCTTGAAAAGGAGGCAGACTATTACTCGAACATGTGAATCAAAAATAAAGTTCTGAAAAGCCTATTTACCATAACACAGGATCTTTTTTATGTGTTTTATGAATCTAACCCTGACCCCAGTTATGCACGTTATGAAATGTTTAATTCCAGACATTTTTTTTACTTTAAAAATGCTCCTCAACGATTCTAGGCAGCACCAGTGATAAAATGTGTTTCTTTGTTTTTCTTTGACCTAATTTTTGTTAGTGGAGCTTTTTGTTCTGCTCATATCAACTTTATACGGTAAAGTTTTTCTGTTGTTGCTCAGACTGTGCAGCAATAACTAGCTTGTTTGCTAGCGGGAGTTGGAGATAAAGGACACTTCAACTGCCGCACAACAACACTTGGACTCAGATACGTGTTATTGTAGGAGAGAAAGATAATGAGTCCAACTGTGTGTGATCCCAAAGTCTGTGTCAGTGATAAATGTGAGAGCAGCTGCAGTGTTCCTGTTGTTTATCTGGTTTTCTACAACCGTTTACTTGAGTTTCTTTTTTTAGATGTCAGATACAAACTAAATATTCAGCAGAGTCGCAAACATTTATATTTGTTATCACAACTTTTTCACATTTTAGTTGTGTCTTGAGCTTTTACAGGAGAAAATGTCATCACTCTCCATTGACTCTCGTGCGTTTTCGGCGCTCACGTCCAGAATGTTGTCACGTCGTCTGCATGACGTCTGTTGTGTCTCGTTTTCAGGAGGCCTCGAGACCGAGAATGATTACTCGTACACCGGACACAAGCAAAAGTGTGACTTCACCTCCCGGAAAGTGGCGGCCTACATCAACAGCTCCGTGGAGATCACAAAGGACGAGAAAGGTTCGTCAGCACGAGAGCACAAAGTCACGATAACAAATTAAATGTGATGTAAAGTGACAGAAAATATCACGATAAGTAATAATGAAACTACTTTGTGCCACTGAAATAGAAACTCTAAAGCTGGAGAATCTCAATAAACCGTATTCCAAATTAACCATATTGTAAAATAAAAACACTCAAAACATTAGCTGTAATTAATAAATAGATAGTATAATTAATAATGAGTCATATATGTTCTTTATTCAATCATTTACTGTTGAAATTGTAACTGTATTATCAAAAATACGAATAAAATGACAAAACCTTTCCTGTTAGTGCAAAGAAAATGTTGAGTCCCACAAATTATTGTTCCGGTTATATTGTTATTGTTACATTTTATAGTTATCATTATTATTATTTAGCACTTTGTCAAAATTACACAAATCTTCAAAGCAAAACACACAGCTTTTGAGTACAAATCTACAAATGTGTCTTTCAGAAATCGCTGCGTGGTTGGCCGAACACGGTCCCGTTTCTGTGGCTCTGAATGCTTTTGCGATGCAGGTGAGCGGTCCGTTTGTCGCCCCAAAACACACTGAGAAGTATTTATTCAGTTCTTTATTAAACAATGTATGTCTTTGCCGTTCAAATGTGTGCAGTTTTATCGAAGGGGAGTTTCACACCCTCTGAAAATCTTCTGTAACCCCTGGATGATCGACCATGCCGTGCTCATGGTCGGATATGGAAACCGTGAGTCATTTCACAAACTGATTAAGACGTTACAAACCGGTCATTTACTGTAATTGTTTTATTCAGGTAACGGCGTGCCATTCTGGGCCATCAAGAACAGCTGGGGAGAGGATTACGGGGAGCAGGTAAGAAATGTGTTGTCTAAAAAAATGAAAGGAGGGGGGGCTTAGTTCTAAAATGAATCCTTCTGTGATGTCATCAAAAAGCGACGACAATTTACAGACACTTTTGACAGTTTAAACAGTTTCAACAAAACAAAACAAAGGTGTTATCAAGTAGTATTATTTGTCAAATTATAACTATTGCGTGATTTATACGGATTTTGGCCCTTATTTTCAGTACGGTTGCTAGGTAACAGTTATAGAATTCCCTTTATGTCATATCTGCTGCTCTTTTTCAACCAGGAAGTAACATAATTATAAACTTTACAAAAACTGGGGCAAATAGGCAAAATGTTTAATAAAATTATGTAATGTTTCGTCTAATCTTTCTTATCGACTTTAAATGTTAAAGCCATATTTATTAATTAAGGGCCGCAGCAATTTGGCAAATTTATATTGTGACTATAAAAAGTAATCGTAGTCGTATTTTAATAATCATCATTGTTATCTGGATTAAACAGACTCTAAAACCCATACAAAAAGATCCTTGTACAATAAAGGCATTATGTAAAAAAAATAATCAATAATACACTTTATTCGTCTGTTATTAGTCTTTACCTAGAAGTATTCACCATATTTCAACCTTTATTTGGTTGTGATGCAAAAGGAATATATGAATTTACATTTTAAACCAATTGGATTAAGAATATTAATCTAGTGGAGTTGAGTGGTTTTGATTTATTTACTGTAAATGTATTTTCTTACTGCCGTTAGTGGTGCAGATTTTTGTACTTCTGTGATATTTCTTTAATGTTGTTCCTCATTTCAAGAAATACTTTGTTCAGTAAACTAAATAAGCCATAAAATATTTCTCAAGGATTTGAACTTGTGTTTTTTCATGTCCAGGGTTACTACTACCTGTACAGAGGGTCCAACGCCTGTGGGATTAACAAAATGGCTTCTTCCGCTGTGGTCAACTAAACCAAGTCACATCACCAAAAACTACACTCATCAAAACACACTAAGAGCCAGAGACCAGCACCTTCAATGTCGACGCTACTGATGACCCCATTAAACGCAATATTCACCCGTGTACCTCGCTTACTGTCAGTGTTTCCAAGTATCTAAGTGTATAGATACCAGATTTCACATGTGTCAAATATCTGCTGTATTTTATTCCGTTAAAAATAACTTAAGACGAATGCTGTGTTTTAATGCAATATTTTAGCAGTTTTTGAAAGAGAATACTTACCTTTTGCCAAGGCATGTGTCACTTTAATACAGATTGTTAGATGTGTTTGATTGTGACTGCATTTTATTTTCAAAGGTTTTTTCGAAGTACACATAAAAATTATAATTATGTAAAATTTGGCAGTGCTCCGTTACAACTATAAATGAAGGTTGAATAAAAGGTTAAATTTGGTATCCTTGGTTTTATTCATTAAGCAATCACAAGACATGTTTTTTTTTCCTCTGCAGTGTTCAAAGTAACTAACTAACTAACTAAAAGTGCTAGGTAGAAACGGCACATGTATAACAACTATGGTGCTCAAGAATTATTTGCATTAAACACAAGGAACTGGTGTGAGCTTACAACTTTAAATACATAAATTTAATTAACGTGTTTAAATAATAGGTATAATATCTTCTTTATTACAGTTGGTACAGTATGTCTTGTTGTCATGTTCAGTGTCCTTGGGTGTTTTGAAAGGCGCTTATAAATAAAATGTATTATTATTATTATTAGTAGTAGTAGTAGTATTAGTATTAGTATTATTATTATTGGTCACAAAAGCAAGAATAATACTGTCAATAATTATTTTTCATCAAAACAATTCCTACCAAATATTGATGTGACAATTCCAGGCTTTCAACAGCTATAATATTTTGTTTTAAATAGTTAATCACTATGGCAACGGTCCTAATTTGTCATTATTCTGAAACCCATGGATGAAGCATATTAAGCTTCTTTACGTGATAGAAAGGAAAGTTTATAAATTTTAGTCCAATCCATGAAATTAGAAGATAGTATGAAATAAAGCGAAGTCGTTGTTGCAGAAAAGTTACGTTTGCGCTCTTGAATGCAGCTCAGGACTCCATTTCCCACATTCCCACAACATATGGAACAAGAGCAGCTCTGCACTTTTAAAATAAAAGCACACCAAAAGGCTATCACTTAATAATAATGGAATAAAGGACGAATTAAAAAGAATTATGTTATGAGATTAATATTTACTCGTGCAAAATAACATATATGTGTAATTTTATAGGATTTATCATGAATAATAAAATTTTCTGCTTTTACTTTGAGTGTTGTGTCGGCGCTTCGTGGTTTTTCCGGTCCGACTCCACGAGGGTTTACAGCAGTGGCAAAGCACAGAGACGTGTTTTTACTCTCTAATTCTTTAATAAAACATTCAAACTGGATTTACAAGTAATCTGTCATATCTCGGATTTAATTTTGATCAGGTAACAGTTTGTCACTTTACTCGACCGCGTTATTAAAGAGTATAAAGCCCTGTCTGTTTATGTTAGCGATAGCCTAGCATTCATTTTGAAAGCATTTTATGTGTCAACATTGTATTGACTTGTATTTTTCAGGTGGATAAATCGAGTTAAACGTCATTTTAGATAATGTCACAAGCTACAAAGCGCAAACATGTCGTCAAAGAGGTTCTGGGAGACTTCGTGACGCCGACTGAAAATCAACAAATTGTAAAGGTACGTTTTCTACTGCATTTATCATATCTTAAGTTGCTATTACAGGTTAGACCACTGTTTTTTGGGTTGTTGTTTTTTTTTTAGTACAACGCAGTTAAGATAATTCCATTAAAGATTTAGCTAAACAAAAAAAATATAATTAACTTTTAATTTTACTTCCTGATTGTAAAAGATGACATCACCCGAGGCAATGTCACAATTGTTACCTAGCAACCAAGTTAAAGCTGTGAAGATCAAAATCCTATGTACTGAATTTAATTGTAAACTGAACGTATTTTTATATGATTTATTAGTGTGTAACTGAGCTGAAATTGCACGTTTAATATTGCAATAAACCTTTAGCAATGTTATTGGCAATACAATTGTATAGAATTGTATACAAAGCAATAAACAAATCAAGCAACCATGTTTTACACTGGACCAAAACTTCTCTAAAGTTCTCAGAAATTATGATTTGACAAGTAAAAATACGTATGCATACCTGTATTTAGTTGAGTTCATTTTTAAAGGATTGGAAAAATGTGTTTCATGTAAATTGTGCCAAACGTTTACCAATTTAATATCATTAATGTTTTATAACTTTGCTCTACTTCCTGTCATTTTCACATTTTTATTTACTTTTTTTTCCCCTTTTCTTCCCAAATTGGTAACTTGATTGGTGTAAGACTATAATTTAAATTTACAACAGGTATAATCCCACAAAATTAAGTGAAAATCTGTGGTCCAAAATTTACCCGATGTTTGTGGCCTCGCAGGTGATTGGAAGTCGGGGAAATAATCTGCACGAAGTAGTGACGGCGGATGGGGACAGCTTCCTCGTGAGCATGCCCACGAAGTTCCGCAAAAACATCTGGATCAAAAGAGGTGGGTGCCATGTTCTTGTTTGTTTTAATTGTAGAATTTATTTAATGAAAGGCCTGTTGTCCGTTTACAGGTGATTTTGTGATTGTGGATCCGATTGAAGAGGGGGAAAAAGTGAAGGCAGAGATCAGCTTCATTCTGTACAAAGACCACATCCAGGATCTGCAGAAGCAACAGCTCTGGTACGTCATTACATCATGCAATAAACACATAAGAATAATATGATAGTATGTAGGACTGAAATGTCAATCGATTAATCATAACTAATCGATCATTGGGATAATTGTCAACTGATTTAGTAATTGAAGAATCATTATATGGACTTTACATTGACTACAAAACATGCCATGTGCTGAGAGAACAGGTTTATGATTCAGACAAAGCATGGATCACATCAGAAGGATAATAGTTTTGAGGAAAGTCATTTTTGTATCTAAATATACTCTAATCAGTATCACTAATCAGAATGTACTCAAGCGGAATCCTTTTAGCTGGGTCTGGGTCAGATTAGGTAAAAATTTAATATTCACGAACCTTTTGCGACAGATACAGCTAATTGTTTAAAAGAAAGAATAATCACTAGAATAATTAACAAAATAATCATTAGTTGTGGCCCTAATAGTGTCACATGATCGTAATGCTTTAAATCTTAAAAAGTAAAAACATGTTGTGATGACAAAGGGATAGGTATATGTCTAGTTTACTGTTTGATTACTGAAATACCCATTGGAATTGTAGACCCAAAATAAATGTATTTAGAAATAAAATTATAATTCTTGTGCACGAACCTTAAATATTCTGGAGCCAGTTGTGTTATGCAAAAAAACTAAGAAACAAAACATTATTTGATTAAAACTTCTGTAATTTAAATAACACATACTATGCTATATGACTTATGAGCCTTTAACCCTGTTCTAACTATGTTCCGTCATCAATAACATACCTGGAGTTGCATTTAGCTTCATTCACATTAGTCTGAAGAATGCTGGTTAGAAAATCTTCTCTTCTTCAACCGTCAAAAGCACTTCCTGCTGAACTCCCTCGATCGATGACATTTTCTCTGATTTTAGACGTCACTTATCTGAGAATCTTCTGCTGTTTGAAATCCTTAAATCATCGCCAAACTCGTTCTGAGCATTTCTGTCGTCTAAACACGATCAATACAAACTAGCTCCCTCACATTTATCATTAACACATGCTTGTGTAAGTGCTATGCAGCCAGTAGATGGCGCCAAAACTCAGTAAGTACCAGGGCAAACTGAACCAGACACAGATGTTCATTTTGTTTTTACAAAAATGCTTTTTTTAGTTCTTAAACATGAGATGTCAGGTACTCAAGAGCATATTTAAAGGACAATACCTTCTTTAAGGCTGTACAACTTTTTTGTTATATTCTTCTTCTTTTTTCATTTCATTATGGTTATTTTTAGTATTTAGTGAGTTGATTATTGCTGCGTATGATTTGTTTTATTTTAAGATGGTTGCTTTGTACGCAAATGCTTAAAAATAAAGTATAAAAAAAGAAAAATCCCTTCAATTACTAAATTAAGTTAAGTTGAAAGTTGTAGAGTTTTTTTTAACATTCATTAACATTCATTCAGAAATTAAGTGCTCGAGATGTTGCAAAGAGCTCATCTCGAGCACTTAATTTCTTTTCAAAACCCGCACTAATCGTCGTTCACTGCTGTAATTTCAGGCCCGAGGCGTTCACTGACCAGGCCACAGCGCAGGACAAGCCCAAGAAGACGGAAGAGGAGAAAAATGCTGCTGCTGACGACGACAAGGAGGAGGAGGAAGACGAAGGGGAATACAGCGACTCCGAGGATGACGAGAGTGACTTGTTTGTAAACACGAACCGCTGCAACAGCCACTACAGCGAGAGCGAAGAGGAGAGCGAGGAGGACGAGGAGGACGAGGAAAGGACAGAGGACAAACACTGATCCCAACTGTCAGTGTTGGACTCGCAATCAAAGACTGAATTATATAAGGAACGATTATTTCCCTTTCTGTTTCTGGAAAGCTGCAAACTGGAACGCCACTTTTCAGGCTATTCACAATATTTCAACTTGACAAATTAACTGAATGTGTTTTTAATGTCTCAAGAATCTGAATATGCTGCTGGACTGAGTTTCTTGATTCAAAGAAGGAAAGAACTACATGTTTTGCCTATATTTTCTAGTTTGTAATTTTTCTTTCCTTTTCTATTTTTGAAAAGAGATCATCCAACACTTTCACGTGACCAAAATAATAAAAAACAAAGTCTATATACTGTATATTGTTAATGATTTGAACAGCAGGAAATCAACTGTTCACAATTTCTCAACAAGACATAGACAAATGTTTTAGTCAAAGGAAGAAGTGACGAGTTAATAACATCAGCTTTTATTGTTGGTTTATGAATTATAAACCATTTTGTTTTCTTTTGGGATTTTTCAAACTGTTATTTTTCTAATCAAACTCATAATGCTCTCGCTACTTAGTTAAATTTTTCGGCCAAAATGATAAAGAGTGTCCGCCTTCTCTAAAGGAAAAAAAAAAAATCTAATACTAATATTGTTTTGGAGTTATATTTTTCTATTTGTTGGCGTAATTAATTTTTTCAGTGTTTGCCGTGAGCGCTTTTTCTTTGCACAGGTGAGGAACTTTTTGTTATTTTTATGGCTGCAACTAACTATTATTTTGACAGTCGATTAGTCTAGCAATTATCCTTTCGATTAATCGTTTAGTTGTTTCGCAAATAACCTTTGAACGCAAAAGTTTTACTCAAATTGACCAAGTTAAAGCTGCACTGAAGCCGTCTGAGGACGTCCTGGTGGAGAATACTTCAGACAAAAGGAGAGTCCTGCTCCGAGCAAAAAAATCATCTCCTCTCTCAGCGCATGGCATGTTTTTAAAGACCAATTAACGATTATTCAATTACTTAATTAGACGACACTCCTTTCTATAATCGATTAATCAATTAACTTCATTATTTTTCTGTACAACAATAACATTTGAGCTTTGGGATTTGAATAAGTGCCTTCTTTGACTCATTATAGATACAAACTAACTGCTTAAAGCTGTTAATTCTACCGTTTATTTGTTGCAGCACGTTATGTACAATATTAAACCGTATTGTTCATTGTACTTCAGGGTTTTTGTGTCAGTAGCACAATTTAGTTTCAATATTTTCGCGTCTCGTCCTATATTTTCTCCAGCGATGCATCAAACTTTGTTACTGTGACTGGCCCAAACAATTGTGACGTTGCTTTGTTCCTTCGTTTCGTTTTAATCAAATGATATCAGCGGAGTTTGGGGTAAATGTTGCACAAAAATGAGAACCGACAAAAACAAGCACGAGCTCTGAATGACTCCATCACGAAGTTGGTTCATTTTCATGTTGATGTTGTACACGTTGTCTGTTGTTGTTGAAATGCAGAGGGAACCGTCACTGCACGCTGAATCTGAACGACGACAGCGTGTGACGAGTTTGTCTGAATTGACAGGTGACTGGAAGTGTGTGAAGACAAAGCAAGGATTAACATTTCCGACTGCTCAACAAATTCAACATCAACGCCAACGAAAAACAAAGAGGTAAATACATGAATGGTGTTAGTAAGTAATGAGACGTTAAAGAATGTTAGGTTGATTGTTGATATGAAACAAAACAAATATCTTGTCTTCAAAATCACAAATATTTCTTTAATCACTGACACTGCTAAAATGACTTCAGACACATCATTATAAAATATAAAATCAACAAATAGGGGAAATGGAATACAACAGATGCAAAATACCAGCTTCACTCATTACATGTAGAAATGCACAAACTGAACAGCTGACTTTATATTCTGTCAAAACATTAACAACATTAAGTTAAAACCCAACTTCAGAACGTCCATCATATGCTAGTTTACATTACGATTAGGTTTTTTTTTTTTTACTGTATTATAGTGAAATATTTTAGTTACAGTTTGTCTGGAGTCTTGGGGCTTAAAGTCTATATGACAGGTTCTCAAAATGTTCTAATTATGACATAGTTTGTGGGAGGGCACCTGTGGCAATTATTTGTCATAGTTTTACAACTGTAAAGTTGCAGTTTGTGAAGAAAAAAATAAATATATATATATATTAAAATTACAGTAAGTGCTGAGTTCTAAAACGGAATCCCTCCACCTGTGATGTCATCAAAAAGGGACGTGCCATGGAAAATACAATTTACAGACGACTAACAGAACTTTTTGACAGTTTAAACTGTCATTCAACAAAATAAAGTAGTTACTGTGTATAATATTTGTCATATCATAACTAATTATTTAGTTTATGTGGGTTTTGGCCCTTGTTTTCAAATTGGTTGCTAGGTAACAGCTGTAGAATTACTCCTAACTATGTCATATTTGCTGCTCATGTCCAGACAAGAAGTAACATTTTAAACAATTACAAAACTTGGGATAAATAAGCTAAAAGTTTTGTAAAATCTTAAATATAATCATGTATGTATGTTTTAGTGATATGAGTCCCCTAATCTGTCATATAGACTTTAATATCAAGCCATTAAAAAATAATTAATGCAAACTCTCTTTGTCCTGCTCTTAAAGAGCAATTCCCATCACCACACATGCCCATGTGTACCAGTGGTGACTTGAGTGCCCCTGGTGGTGAGTGGGGGCACTGTGGCGTTGGTGCAGAGCTCAGTGTGAGTGTTGGAGCTCTCCCAGAGCTGCAGCATGTGTGTGGGGCTGTGTGTGTGCAGCAGCAGCACTCTGCGGGCCGCACAGGGCTCCTCCTCCTGCTCTTTAGTCCAGTCAGAGGGGAGGAAGGCGGGGTGATGGCCGGGGGACAGGTTCAGCCGAATCATACACATTCCCACATAAACCTGCTCAATGGGGAACAGGTGCACCCTGTTAGAAACCTGGAGCAGGCGCCCGAGCAGCAGAGCGGAGGACACCCGCCCCGCCCCGCTGGCGTACGCCGGGTACGAGCCTCTGTAGAAGCTTTCGGGGATAAACTCCTGCGAGCTCGAGCTCCTGTCGGGCCGCCCTCGGACCACCACGTGCCCCATCATGAAGTCCTGCAGGTGGCCGTGGGCCCGGGGCCCCTGCAGCTGCTCCTGGAGCAAAGACACCAGCGCTGGAGTGTTGACAAACACCTCATCGTCCCCCTCAAACACAAAGGCCGTGTGTCCACAAGTGTCTCTGAACCAGCTCCAGAACAGCAGCTGCTTCACTGTCCCGTTCAGAGAGGTGTCCCACACGTCCCACTGCAGCAGGTCTCCATAATGTTTGCTCTCCAAATGCAGGGGTCCAGAGGAGGCGTCCCTCAGGTCAGGGCTGGGCTCTGTGCCCAGCAGGAAGAGCCTGCGCACATAAGCCCCCCGGCCCTCTGCACCGCTCCTCTGTGCGGACACCCAGCCCGCCCGGCCCCAGCTCTGCCGGATGGCCTGCCTGTTCTTGTAGTTGAGGGCCGAGGTCTTGATGGCCAAGAGCAGCAGGGCGGGGCCCTTCTCTTGTGTGTCCCCGGCACCACACTGGCCCCTGGGCTCCATCAGCACAGGGTACCTCCTTCTGCTCATGGAGCTCACATAGTTCTGCAGCTGCTCTGGGAGTGTGAGGAGGCCCCCAGAGCCCCTGAGCTCAGAGAGGGAGCGAGAGAGAGAGGCCCCCAGGAGCCCTGTGGCTCTGTGTGAGGCCCCCGGATGCAGGATGGGGTTCAACTGAAGGTCCACCACTTTTTGGAGCTGGTTCCACAATGCAACGTTATCATTTTTGTCCCAAAATAATTTGGGTGTTGACCCATACTTTTTGGTCTTCACGGCTCCTGGAGCGATAAAGTGAGGGTTTTCTTTAACGTGAGGGTTTTCTTTGAGGGCGGCGCTGGTCTTGCCGTAGGTGATGTTTCCTCCTGTGTTGATCACGTGTAAAGTGTAAACCATCACTACAGACACGTAGAGGATCAGCAGCAGCAGACAGAGGCAGGGCGCGCACACACAGAGCACCACGTTCCTCCAGCGACAGGTGATCCGAGCCATTATAATAAATCAGTGCGAAAAAATCCAAGAGCAGTCTTTTGAGTTGTAGATCAAGATGTGAATGATGTATTAATGATATATTAACCTTATTCTGTCGTTCTTCTGAAGTCTGAAATCCTCGTCCTGGTTTTCATAAGTGCAGCCTCTCAAACGTTTCTAAAACCCAAATGTTCAGAAACAAAGTGCTCTCATGGTGTCGTCTTGTTGGTAACTACTGCAGTGAGAGCAAAAGTAGTGAATATATTTCAGGGAGTGGGCAGAGCACAAAGAGTGTTAACAAGGCTTAAACACAAGTAGTATGCATGACCTGTAGAACAAGCTTTCCTTTAACTCCAGACAAACATGTTAGTTTTGTCTTTACAGCATGTGACAAAATGATTTAGATCCTTTTTTAATGTGGACAACATGATTTCAAGTTCAGATATGGGTTAAAAGAGGTTAAGGCTTAGCAAGTAGTGACTAAATAGTTAGGGTTTCTGATTCTGATTAAGAGGAAGGTTAATGTAATAACATAATAATAAATGTAATAATGTAATCATTTATTTGTCCAACAAGGTTTGTCTACCTGTTGTCTACAGAAAATGATTTACTCTTTTTTGTTGTGTGTTTGTCTTTAAATCCTCTGTGGACAGTGTTTGAATAAAGCTTAAGATGATGAAGGCTGCTATAAAAAATCAAGATAGTAACTAACTGTTAAAAATAGCCTCAAATCAAACACAACATTGTGCAAAGAAAACACACACAACTGTGACGTACAGTGAGTGTAACTTTTATACACAGTGCAGCATTAGGACAGAATAAATAACAGATAAAGTGACTTTTCTACCAGTGATGATTCACACTGTGTTGTGTTTTCCCACTGTAGGAACCTTTTGTAGTTCCTGGAATTGTTTTTTAGTTCCAGCCCCCATTTGATTCGCATTCACATAGAAACTAGGGGCAGGAACCACACTTAAGGCGTTTTCACACGTACCAGTACCATGAACTACTAACCCCTCAGTCCCATTACTCGAGTTCACACAGTGACAGCGGCTGAAAGTGGGTCGAACTGACCATAACGTTTACTCATTCATTTAAGTTACAAAAGACTTTTTTTCCCTTCATGCTCCATTTGAGCTGTAAACATTAAACTGTGATGCACAAAGAGCTCAAACAAACGACATTAAAAATAAAACACAATCATTCACAGTTGTTCAGGATTTTAGTTACAACTTACTAATTAAGAATTGTATTTTTGGAGCTGCTGTATCCAAGTTGTTTCTCTTTTGCATCAAAAAAGTCAATGCAAGAATTTCAAGCCCTCAGATTGAATCTAAAGTCTAAGTCTAAATTCAAGTGAAGTGAATTTAACTGAGCGAGGCATTGACACTCTGAATTCAAACTGTTGGATTTAGAGGCTTGAAAGAATGTGTGGAATATTTCAACTTTAAACTATTTTTTTTTTCATTTAGAATTTTTTCACAGCAAAAAACACAATTCAAAATAGAAATTCACCAGCATTTAAAACTCAAAATCTGATGAAACAAATGCTCTTCCATAGATTTGCTACCAACGTCCCCAAAATTCTTCAAACCCAACATGAGTGTGAGTTTAATGAACCGGACTGAAACGTCAACAAAAGGCAAGTTTAAAAAAAAGGTTGTGTTGGATCTACATTTTATTTAAAACATCTGACACGTGCTTGATAACGGCCTCTGAGCCGGTTGGTCGCTCATGTGGCTGGACTGGCTGCACTGGCTCAGCAGAGACACACACAGGCCCAGAATGTATGACACTAACAGGCAAATTCCACATCGTGCGTCTCCGCTCCGCTCCGCTGCGCCACGCACTGCGCAGAACTTACGCAGCCATCTGAATGAATGAAGCCCGTTCCACATCCCGCGTAAGCGCTGCGCAGGTCTGCGCCTCAGCTCCGCCACTCCGCCGCTCTCCGACAGAATTGCGGATCAAGTCTATTTTCTTCTGCGCCAGAGTCCGACCGGATCAAGCCACGCAGTTTAGATCGCACCAAACAGGAAAGAGAACACGAACTACATCTGGGTTTCCAAAACAAAAACTTTTAACTCAGACCTAATGACGTGCATTAAACTTTTTGTTACCCAGAAGGCAAATGTTTACAATCAATACCACCCGAAACATGTAAATGGTTGTAAATGTCTTAAATACAGTTTTAGGCTGTCACTTTTATTAATGCTCTATTCATGCGCTGTGTTGACTCGGTGAAAAAGTGATTGCAGTTGCACAAACGACAGACTTTCAGTTAATCTGCATTTGTTTTCTTTCCGATACTTTTGGAGCGCTTTCTGATCGCGAGTTCTCGCGGGTCCCGCGGGTCCCTCCTCCTCGGGACTTCGCAGCCCTGCGCTGCGCGGACTGGCGGAGACAAATTGCATCCAGTAGGCGAGGGTCTGCGCTCTAAATCGGAGGCGGTCTGCGGCGCAGCGGAGCGGAGCGGAGACGCATGATGTGGAATTCAGGCGTAAAGATAAGTCCTGGAAGATAAACACACACAGACTCTTTCTATAATGAACGTTTATACTTTGGAGTCATAAAGAGGGCTAGAGAGAGCCTGGTTTGGTTGCCGCGGCCATCTTTGAGTGCAGAAAGAGCAACGTTTTAATAGAAATAAATATAAAAACAGGGTGACAAAAATCATAGATTAAAGTGTTTTAATTCACATAAAATGGTTTATTTGTGGTTCTAATAATGCAGAGGACTCCACCTGTGTTTATGAAAATGAATATTCACCCTAAAAACACTGGTCTGTATTTTATGCAGAATTAAACTGTTACTTGTGTGTCGATACCATAGATACTACCATTGATAAATATTCTGTTTATTTCACAACCATTACTATAAAAGAATAATAATAACAATACTCATAATGATAATAATAATAATGATAATAATACTAATAACAATAATAGTTAGTTTTTAATGTATTTACTCTCACTCACTTTTCTGACAAAAAAAGGAGAGAGAGAATGTCTTGTTTAATTCAAGTGCATGAAATGTCATAGTTTGTTTGAGTGTGTCCATACAGTATATATATATATATATATATATATATATATATATATATATATACACATATATACATATGTATATATATATATATATATATATATATATATATATACACAAATATATATACAATTTTTTCTTTCTCTTCTCCATAATGTCAGAATAAATTCATTCATTAATTCATCTTTTTTTTCCACATTTGTTTGGTAGAACATAAGCTTTGGCCACACCTCCGTGTCGATGCCTGATCTCGTCGGATCTCGGCGCGGGGCCTGGTCAGGACTTGGATGGGACCCCGCTGGAACACCAGGTGCCACAGGGGGGCGATGGAGGAGGTTATGTTGCCTGTGTTCTTAGGCGAGACGCTTCATTCACATTTCCTAGTACAGTGTTTCCCAACCAGGGGTACAGGGCCCCCAAGGGTACATGAGCAATGGCCGGGGGGCACTTGGAATGGTTTCAGGTTTTAAAAGAAGATGAAATGTACTTTTATCTGAATGAAAAAGTGTCATTAGTTGTAAATTTAGCATCTCTTTGGAGTATCTTTGACTATAAATATAATTAAAACTAAAATATTATAGTAATAATTGACAATATGTGACTAGTATTTATCTGAAACTCAAGTTGAGGGGCACTCTGAGTGTGAGACAAAGCTTA
Organism: Rhinogobius similis; assembly: GCA_019453435.1. Classification (NCBI taxonomy): domain Eukaryota; kingdom Metazoa; phylum Chordata; class Actinopteri; order Gobiiformes; family Gobiidae; genus Rhinogobius; species Rhinogobius similis. The sequence goes on from CM033630.1 coordinate 12,772,687, forward strand.
GGGGGTACTTGAGACAAAAAGGGTTGGGAACCACTGGTCTAGAAGGTGGTGTGTGCGTGAATGGTTGGTGGTGGATGGAGGGGCCGATGATGCAGCCTCGCTTCTGTCAGTCTGCCCCAGGGCAGCTGTGGCTACATCAGTGATGTACCACCAGTGAGTGAATAATGACAACACTTTGAGAGACAAGTCTGTGAGGCACATTGCAAGTTTATGGCATTATTATTATTGTTATTATTATTATCAAAGTATTTATTACAATGTTATGATTAAATAGTCCAGCTCCCTAGTAGTTTGTATGTGTTCTTTAGTAGAATTTGACAACACAAGATGGCTGCTGGAGATGGACATTAGTTATGGGTTTTCATGGTGAACTTCTCTCAGCCCTTTCTGTGACTCATTAGTTTATACCACAGTCAGGGAGCATTCTAATGCTAACATTGAATAATCACACAGGTAGTTCCATCAGCACTTAATCATATTCTATATCAGTGGTTCTCAACTATTTTCAGTCATGACCCTAAAATAACAACAGTTGGCATTTGCGACCCCCAAAACACAAAAATATGTGACCCACAGAGTGACAGAGTATGTCCAATGTTTGCTTTTATTTTGAGAATATAGATCAAGCTCAGGCTGCTCCTGTGAGGGCTGCATGGTCATGATGGAGACTGTGATCTACAGCAGAAGCAGCAGCACAAAAGCATGACGACATGCACAAACAGATGAGCACATTACTCCAGCGGCAGGTGATCCGAGCCATCAGTTGCAACAGAAACACTTCAGATCAGATTCAGGAGAAATGTATATATATATATATATATATATATATATATATATATATATATATATATATATATATATATATATATATATATATATATACATATATATATATATATATATATATATATATATATATATATATACATATATATGTGGTTGGGATCGCTCTCAATGCTGCATTCACGTCTTCTAGGAGGGGGGCCGGACTGAAGGACAGCACTGAGGCTCATCATGGCTGCACAGACCTGAGCACCAGAGGAATAGAGGCTCAGATCTACTGCACCAGACAAGACCCACGGTGTAGGCTGTGCAAAGAAGCTCCTGAGACAGTCCAGCACAGAACTGCAGGGTGTGAGATGCTGCAGGGAAAGCGTACATGGAACGCCACAACCAAGTGGCTGGTATAGTGTACAGAAACATCTGTGTGGAGTACGGACTGGAAACCCCAAGGTCAAAATGGGAAACACCTCTAAAGGGGTAGAGAATGACTGAGCGAGGATCCTGTGGGACTTTCAGACACAGAATGACAGAATGAAGGTTTTCTCCCAGCGTGTATGTTTGTTCAGTTAATAAACCTGGTAAGCAATCTAGTCTTTGAATTTTGGCACAACACAAAACGGATCCGGCGGCTCATATTGGGTGTCTCTTTAGATCTGTCCCGCCGCTTGGGCCACCTCTGCGCCTCCTGCGCTGTGTTTCGCCTCTTGGGTGCTACAGGTAGGCATTTCTGTGCTGATTAAAACCATATTGGTGAAAATACTTAATTATTTTTAAAGTTACTTTCTACAGGAGTGGCACAAGCCTCCCCTTTTTCTTCTAGCCCCTTTTCTTTTTTGTTTGTCATGATGTCATCATTAAGGTTATTGTACCAGATAATGAGGAACTCCACAGTTACAAAGTATTGTCTCATACAAGATAAAAGTTGCGTGATGCATCACAATATCTGATGAAGATCTGAAGTCCATAGCATTGTTAGCATCACTGTGATGCCGAAACTCTACTTTGCCTATTGAAAATTATGTACAATTTTTGTTATAATTTACTAATACACTTCTTGTCACTAATGACACAAACTGATGCATGAAAGTTCAGAAGTTAATTTTAATTCAGAAATTAAATGAAGTGATCAATTTTTTTCATTAACTTGTGCAAAAAGCCTTACAGAATAATATGTGTGTTTGTAATATGTGAAAGTGAGGAATGAGTTTCAATTGCAGACAACAGTTTAACATATTAATTAAGTTCTGTTTTTCATGAATTTAGATGGTAAAAAAGCCTTGAAGAAGGAGGAATACCAATTTCATGATTAGTATGAAAAAGTTTGAAATCATGGCAAGAGGAGATGTTGATTTATTGTTGTAATTAATTTGTCAGCTCACACTAACAAGGTCCTGGGTTGAAACTCAGAAGCATTTCCTTCACCATAAAAACACAAAAGGCAAAACAAGCTCTTACATGAGGTCCTTTCAGTCAATTTTGAGCAATTTTTATGTTTGCTTTTTAGGCAAATTCTTGGTCATAACTCAATTTTGTCCCATCCTGTTTTAGACTTCATAACCTTGTTAAGAGCTGGAATTGTCATAGCCTTTGTTTATATCTGGTGGTTCTGAGAGAGTACCATTTTTTGTTGTTGCTAGAGGTTGTTCAGGTACTCTTTTGATCCTCTGCTTTCCCATTGCTCCTGAATCTGCCAATCTCATTTCAATACGTTGAGGCCGCTGATATGTTGGTGAAGATGGAGGATGCTGGTTTGGTTTGTTTGCAGCACACAGCCTTTAATTGGTTTCTGCGTCGTGAGAGTTGTTTTTTCAGAGGATTTGTTGAATGTCTCTTCCACTTTTCACTCTCATTCCACACTGCTTACTGTCCAGTCTCAATAACACTTGCCAAAAATGTGTCAAAGAAGTTCCATCGACTTTTGAGACTATTCCAAAAATGTAATATTGTGATTTTCCTCCCAGAATATCTTAGCTATAGGCGCATATATTTTCGATCTGATCACTCCTGGAGCTGCAAAAGCTTGTGTTTTCTTTGTTGTCCAGGTGGGATGGTTCAGGGAGAAGATGGCGATCGTGGCCACGTAGAGCACCAGCAGAAACAGCAGGAAAAGACTGGAGGCGCAAAAACACAAAAACACTCGCCTCCAGTGGCAGAAGCGTCGCGCCATTCCGCTGCGAGAGAAAGGTTTGGTCAGACATGCTGTTGAAGATGAAGATAAACAGATCTGTTGTCTCGGGGCCCAGGTCTTAAAGTCTATATGACAGCTTCTCATGTTTGTCTAATTATAACTTACTTTAGTGGGAGGGCACCTGGGGAAAATGTTTAGCATAGTTTTACATCCCTGAAGTTGCAGTTTGTGAAGTAAAGCTGAGTTCTAAAACGGAATCCCTCTGTGATGTCATCAAAACGCGACGTACCGTTCAAAATACAGAGAAGTAAAATGAGTTTCTAACGTCACCACAGACAAAAGGGCAGTTTAACCTGATATACACTCACCTTATAATTTCAAGCCACTTCTTTCTTTATTCTTATCCCACAGAAATCAATGAAGGGAAAGCTTCTGTTTGTATTGATCGCTGAACAAAACTGAGCCCAGACTGTGGCACAGAGTCAAAAACAAAACAAAATCAGCTGTTTGTGACGTCACACTCCATAATCCCATTGTATAATTGGCTGTGTGCACAAGGTGGCAGTTGGTCTGTTTATTTTTAAAATGGCTAGCTCAGTACTTCGTGTCTAATTCATTTCTAGGGGTTTTGGTCCAGTCAGACTAAAATGAATAAATCCTGATCGTGCAGTGAACAGTGAGTTGTGCTGGACGTCTCTGAAACACGTTAAAGTGAGTCCTTCACCAAAGGACACGTGTGCGTTTATAAAGGGACGTGTTTGTGTCTCAATGCTAACGCTAACGCATAACAACGCTAACGCAAACAACCCAACTGACGTTCTGTGCACAGAGTCAATTTGTCTGAATTTTGGCCCTTGTTTACAGTCTGGTTGCTAAGTGACAGTTGCGGAATTAATCTAACTATGTCATATTTGCTGCTCATATTCAACCAGGAAGTAACATGATATTATTATGTAATTATGTTATTATTGTGCGACGTCACACATATTTCCTCACTTCTGGGGTCTAAGATGCCTCTGCAATTTCACATTTGATTTTGTTTTGTTTTTGACACTGTGTCACAGTCTGGCACAGTGTCAAAGTTTTGTTCAAATATATCAGCAATCAATACGAACAGGACAGAAACGCTTTCCCTTCATTGATTTCTGTCGGATTAGACTAAAAAAGAAGTGGTTTGAATTGATGAGCTGATGAGTTTATGTTAGGCTGACAGCATGTGTTGCATGTTTTATCTGTTGTAACATTAATTGGCTCTTTTTACTCTTGTATCAAAGGCCTGGATAGAGAAGTGTTGTAGAAATGGTTCTATTAGGCAGACGGGCGTCCTAAAGGTGCATTACGATGTCATTAGCTACTGTTTCCTAGCTAAAAAATCACGAAAACCAGAGCTAGTGCTCCATAAACTGTCCAAAGTTATTGCTCACTCACCTACTTCAGTCTGACCATCCAAATTATTCACTCCGATGAGTTTGAAAGCGCTTTCCACATCTTTCAGAGCAGAGCTTAGTCCGTGTAGAACTTATTTTCTGTTGAGCTCGTCTGCCCCATGTAAACTGATACAATGGAAAAAAGATGGCGGCGCCCACGACAACTTCTGGAATAAGGTGAATAAACATTAAGAAAACTGTTAAACTGGGGGAAATGGGTAAAATGTTTAGTAAAATGAAATGTGTCGTCTAACCTGTCATATAGACTTTAAGGGCTTTGGATAGTCTTTATACTGTTTTTATTAGAGGGGGGCCTAAGTGAACCTTCTTGCCCTCGACACTCAAAACGTTGTTGCCGGCCCTGAACATGAGCTGTATTTAAGGCTACTTTATGCTCAGCAAGGTGTTTACGCACAATGGAGTTATTTCCAGTCACTAATGCAGTGATCAAAATCATTTTTGCTCCCAGCTGTCTTCTAAAATAGAAGGCAACATGAAAAAGATAGAAATACTTTGAGTCATTGACTAATTTATTTAAAAAAGTAATGGCAATAGTTAAAGATAAAAGTATTTAAAAACACACTTCATGTTTTTCTACATTGTATGTGACAAATAGATCTATATCATACTTTGCTTCAAACTGAAGTACCCAACTTTTTTCTCATACATTTGTAAATTTTGTCCGCCCCAGAGAAATTGTAAAAGCAGAACTTTGTGACAAACATCAGCCCATACTACAGCAGCCCGTTGACCTTCTCAATATCAAGATGGATTCTCGGGATTTGAATATTCAAACCTCGCAACAATCCAGTTTGCAGCGCTCTGGGGTGAGAGCTGATTGGCTGAGCTCTGGAGTTCTGGAGTTCTGGAGTTCTGCATCTGAAACAGCCGTTGTAAAGCTGTGCTGGTGGCCAATAAAAGCATGTTTGTGAAAGCAAGTGACGTTCCAAATGAGACATGGAAGCCACAGTTGCAGCGAGTGAATGCCCCGGTGACCTCTTTACAGAAGGACAGGAGGCTCACCACTCGCCACATCACATCGTGCTTCCTGACTATGACACACTTTTAATCATCATTTTAGATTTGGAAGTTTAAATTGCAGTCTTACCTTTGTGTCCTTCTTTCTTTCCACGTTGAAACTTTGATGTTTGTCAGTTTTGCAGGCAGTGTGTTTGGCAAAGCTCTATCCTAATCTTTCATTGACATTTGTGTTGCTGCAGTGACGATCAGAGCTCTGCAGAATCTGGTTTGACTCACAGTGACATGACGGAAGTGTTCACAAAAGGCACGATGCCAGACTTCATTGAATCCACTTCAGCCATAAATTTCTCTGAATTTTTAAGACACTTTTGAGTCAAACCTAGTTTACTAAAAAAACTAAATAAGATATCCCCTCTGAAAGTTTTCTTTTTTTTCTAATTTGTGTACAAATTGAACCAAGAAATTTAAAACCAGTTCTGTCCATTTCTCAGATTTAAATGTTCCAAAATATATGCAATTGAGTCATATTTGTATGAAAATATATAAAATTTAAAACTTTCAAATCGATATCTGTAAATATCTGCAGTGTCTGGCCGTAAGAGCTCATCTGTGTGAATGAAACATTGTGATCCTTCTATTCTTTTCTTTTATTCTCTTTCTTTGTTCCTTTTTTCATTTTTTATCTGTACCTTTACTTAACAAAACTGATCCCGCCTTAAATGGGATTAAGATGAGGGCATCAGAGACCAATGTTTAATAAAAGAAACTGGATTAACTGGTTGGATGGGTAAATACGCAGAGCACAAAGAAAGACTTGTATGTGACTGAATGATATTTAAATCAGATGGAGTCATTTACATCACCGAGTACAGACGGGAAATAAAGTGTCAGTATATTATCAAAACTGTTGTTGCAAATGTATGCATGATGAGAACAATTACAGTCGATAAAAACGGTCAAAAAGCTGCTAAAAGAGGTGATAACCGAGCTAAAAACAACAACAAAACACTAGAATTGTCAAAACAAACTGACAGCCACATACTCATCGATACTGAAATTTGTATCAGAACTGGAAATATTTGAACAGAAAAAAATACAGTATATAAACAGAACAACGTAGGACCTTTTCTGAATATTTTGTATTTATCTGTACTGGAACTAAAATCATATGATATCACAGAATACAGTTGTATAAAATGTTAGTTTTGTGAAAACCTCTGAAATGAACAGAACCTTGCTGTCTAATCTAAAGTTTACTGAGGTGATATCATTTACTTTACAGTCCATTCACATTTTATGCAGTATTTGAACCTTTGAAGACATTTACTGGCTTGTTTCAGCACAGCTCTGGAGTTTTTAACTATATATATTTGTTATTTGAAATACTTTGATGAGTGGGGTTTTGCATGTTTGTAATTTACACAATGCCCATGTTCTACCAAACACACGTGAAAAACATATCTTTAGTTTTAAGTAATACATTCTTCTTTTATAGTCATGAAGTGAACACAATAATGATTGGGAATTGCACTCAAACATAGTTCAATTCTGTATAAAATATAGACCAGTGCGGTGTTTTTAGGCTGAATAGTAATTTTCAGAAGTCAGAGAAAAATGCCCCGACAGACACAGGTACTGTACACATTATTAGGACACAAATGTTATTTCAGTAATTTTCATTGCCCTGTTTTCATTATTTTCTAATCAAATTGTGCTCTTTCTCCACTCGCATGTCGGCCACAGCAAATGCCACAAAACCCACGGCCTCTCGATTACTGGTGTCACATCTGCTGCTCGTGTACAACCAGGAAAGAAGTGTATACATGTATTTTACTGATAGTGAAATCTTTAATTTAATAATGTTAACTCTGTTTTAGAGAAATGATTTGTCTAATCCGGTGGTTCTCAGCCTGGGGATGATTTAAGGGGGTCCAGATGCTGTGGGGAATATTGAGAATGTAGGTAACGGTCTTAAATAAGGGTCAAGTGTTCAGTGCAGTGGTCAATGTAGAGTCCTGTTTGCTGGGCTACTATCGTGTATGTCGGCCTATGCAATGAAAATAAATGATTCAAAAAACAAGAGTACAATAAGAGAGAAATGAGGCTAATTTAATAAATAAAACCACTGGTCTAATCTGTCACAGGCGCTTAAAGCCAAGCCTTCTGTGAGACGAGTTGACAAAGGAAACAAAAACATTTCTGTGACAGAAAGAGCAAATGTCAACAATGATTGAACTGCAATCTGGACAATGTCTTAAAGTCGAAATGTCTTGATGTTTAAAAACATTGTCCTGAGCAAAAACGCTGGTAATTGGATAATTGCATTATAACAAAGTTAATGCCACACTGCGAAACATAATCCCCCAGAAAAGTTACACAGTGCAACTCTCCCTCCTTCACGTTGTTGAGGTCCAGTTGGTCCATTAATTAAAAATCCATTGCACTTCACTCATGTTTGTCTCTCCTCCAAAAAGACAAGAAACATGCTGATGTACAATGTATAACTTTTTTATTTTTTTTTATTTTAACAGTAGATAACGTTCTAAAGTTTTAATATTTACTCTTAAGACACATTGAAGGTTGAGACGCTCAGGATCATACTGTGGACTGTGGAAGCAACGCACATGCTCAGTGAAAAAGAAAAAGAAAAAAGAAAAGGTTATTGTTTTGCTCCAGTGTTTCTCTGAGCTCAGTTATGGAACCTGAAAAACTTGATTGTGAATTGAAGTGAATAGTTTCATGAAGATTCTGTGGTGAACACACCAACAGTGCGTCAAAAGAATCTGGTGAATCTTCAATTTATTGACATGAACAATGATATAAACCTAAAAACAGAGTGGTTGTGTTCGAGTCACCACACGTGCATGTGCCCCTGTGCTCCAGTGGTGACTTGAGTGCCCCTGGTGGTGAGTGGGGGCACTGTGGCGTTGGTGCAGAGCTCAGTGTGAGTGTTGGAGCTCTCCCAGAGCTGCAGCATGTGTGTGGGGCTGTGTGTGTGCAGCAGCAGCACTCTGCGGGCCGCACAGGGCTCCTCCTCCTGCTCTTTAGTCCAGTCAGAGGGGAGGAAGGCGGGGTGATGGCCGGGGGACAGGTTCAGCCGAATCATACACATTCCCACGTAAACCTGCTCAATGGGGAACAGGTGCACCCTGTTAGAAACCTGGAGCAGGCGCCCGAGCAGCAGAGCGGAGGACACCCGCCCCGCCCCGCTGGCGTACGCCGGGTACGAGCCTCTGTAGAAGCTTTCGGGGATAAACTCCTGCGAGCTCGAGCTCCTGTCGGGCCGCCCTCGGACCACCACGTGCCCCATCATGAAGTCCTGCAGGCGGCCGTGGGCCCGGGGCCCCTGCAGCTGCTCCTGGAGCAAAGACACCAGCGCTGGAGTGTTGACAAACACCTCATCGTCCCCCTCAAACACAAAGGCCGTGTGTCCACAAGTGTCTCTGAACCAGCTCCAGAACAGCAGCTGCTTCACTGTCCCGTTCAGAGAGGTGTCCCACACGTCCCACTGCAGCAGGTCTCCATAATGTTGGCTCTCCAAACGCAGGAGTTCAGAGGAGGCGTCCCTCAGGTCAGGGCTGGGCTCTGTGCCCAGAAGGAAGAGCCTGCGCACATAAGCCCCCCGGCCCTCTGCACCGCTCCTCTGTGCGGACACCCAGCCCGCCCGGCCCCAGCTCTGCCGGATGGCCTGCCTGTTCCTGTAGTTGAGGGGCGAGGTCTTGATGGCCAATAGCAGCAGGACGGGGCCCTTCTCTTGTGTGTTCCCGGCACCACACTGGCCCCTGGGCTCCATCAGCACCGGGTACCTCCTTCTGCTCATGGAGCTCACATAGTTCTGCAGCTGCTCTGGGAGTGTGAGGAGGCCCCCAGAGCCCCTGAGCTCAGAGAGAGAGCGAGAGAGAGAGGCCCCCAGGAGCCCTGAGGCTCTGTGTGAGGCCCCCGGACGCAGGATGGGGTTCAACTGAAGGTCCACCGCTTTTTGGAGCTGGTTCCACAATGCAACGTTATCATTTTTGTCCCAAAATAATTTGGGTGTTGACCCATACTTTTTGGTCTTCACGGCTCCTGGAGCGATAAAGCGGTCTCTTGGGTCTGGAGGGTTTTTTTTGACTGGAGGGACTACCATTTCCTGAGTGTAACTCTGAACGTTCCCTGTGGCGTGGTCGTTCATGATCATAGACATCATGACGAATGCGTAGAGGAAGAGCAGCAGCGCACAGAGGCAGGGCGTGCACAGGCAGATCAGACAGTTCCTCCAGCGATATTTGACCTGAGCCATCATCTGTGAACACATCGAACACTTATTCAGGTACCACCAAGTCCAACTGTTTCAAAAGGACCATTTTATGGTTCAGGATGATGAAAACCTTCAAACATTTAAACAAACTGAACACTGAACTTTAACTCCTAAAATGGTAACAAAGGATGGATACCTCTGGATGCACTTTTTGCAGCAAAAAGAAATGAATGTCACATGAGTCAAATACAAACGTATAAGTCAAAGTGGTGATGGACGTTTTAAAAATTTTATTTTCTGTTCCCTTTCTGTGTCCTGTTTTTATTTGTTTTTGTTTGTTTTTGTTTGTCTGCTGTTGAATAAAAAATAACTTTCTTTCTTCATGGTGAGCTTTTAGAATGGGATTGTGAATTATAGTTTCAACTAAACCAGGAGTCCGTTATATTTAGATTATGAATTTAATCAATCAATATTTAAAAACACTCTGAAATATTAAACCTGGTCATTAATGTTGTTAACAAAGTCGTGTCATATTTGTAATGGTTCTTTCATGTTTTTCTGGCACTTCTCTTGAGTGGAAATGCGTTTTCTCCTTTTAAATACACAGACACTGCTAAATAAATCAATACATTTATCAAACCATGTTACAAAATCTACATTTAAATGAATACTAAACATTTAGCCTGGTCACACTCTTCAGTTCTGTGTAATGTAAGATGTCACACAGCCCTGAACCTCACCATTTTGCTTATTCTCATTGTAAATTCTCATTGAGTTCTTCAGTGTTGTTGCTGTTGTTGCTGCTCCTGCTCAGACCTGAAAGAACCACAGGAAAATACAAAGCTCAGAGTCAAAATCCTCAAAAGCGGAACACAAAACATTTGAATTACGTTTTCTAAAACAAAACACAAACAATTTTAAAACCAAATGAAAGGACTTGAGAATTGAAGTGAAAGGAGCTGACTTATAGAACTGAATGAAAGAAATGTGAAAGATTGTGGTGTTGTCCGTGCAGGGAATGTTGTTCTCTGCATTTCACTTTTCGATGGCTCTGGGTCTAAACCTCAGAAGAAATGAGCGCCCACAACAGTCCAGCTCTTAACTGGTCAGGATTATAAGTAAACGGTCAATGTTTTTCTGGAAGAACAAACAATCACAGCAATGATGACAGCTTCGTATGGAAATCAGGCAGTATTTGAATATTACAGGACTCATAGGAGAAGAAAAAATATAAACAAGAGCATCTAGAATGTGATGAGGTCGTTCTCTCAGATGGAGAGATTTTGCTTTATACTTTACCCTGGAACATCAAAAAGGTAAATTCACAAATGTTGAACTTGATGATTTCTATCAGTGACTCAAACCCAAGAACTCTAGAAGTGACATGAAGGAAGCGACAACAACTGAGACTCCTGCATGCACCTATCTCATTCATTCCTGTTCTAAACTGTGTGTTGCAACATTGTAATTTCCCCACTGTGGGACAAATAAAGGATCTCTTATCTTATCTTATCTTATCTTATCTTATCTTATCTTATCTTATCTTATCTTATCTTATCTTATCTTATCTTATCTTATCTTATCTTATCTTATCTTATCTTATCTTATCCTGTACAGTGTTTGCACTTTATTGGTGCTGTGTGCTATTTTGCACAGTTTTGACGCTCAGTGGGTATTTATGGCATCAAAACTATGCAGTGTTTGATGCTCTAAACAAAATTCTGTTGTTTTCTTTGACAATGACAACAAAACCCTTGAACAAAATCTGCATTTTAACTTGCATCTTAAATTTGTTTTGAAAATGCTGGGTCTGTAGAATGTGACGTCCCTGACACCCAGAGGTCTGATGGAAAATACTATATACGTTATTTTGAATTAGAATAACACCATTTCATAAAATATGTTCATATTCAATGACATCATTCTCATCTTCTGGATCATATGCTATTCCTGGTGAATAAGACTGTGGGGGAAATATAAACACCTCTGAGTTTATATCTCAGATTAGACATGAATATTTAAATTATTATAAATGAACTCGTATCGTTATTTGTCTTCTGTTTGTAGATATGAAATGACAGGTCAGTTTGTGAAATGCAGAGAGATGAGATGTTGTTATATTCATATTACATCATATAACAAATTGCATATTTAATTTTCACATTTTAATGGTCTATATTAATTTAGTAAATGCATGGTTTTGTGAGCAGAGAGCACACTTTATATTGTTCTTAAGACATGTCTGCATGAAATCACAATCGTAAAGTATTTGTACAGGACCCCACTAATGGGCACCCTCACACACACACACACACACACGCACGCACGCACGCACGCACGCACGCACGCACGCACGCGCGCGCGCGCACACACGCACACAGACACACACACACACACACACACACACACACACACACACACACACACACACACGCATACACACACACACACACACACACACACACAAACCAAGAAACCACTACTGTGCTGTATATACCAAGAATATAAGAAGTACAATCTATAAAATACCTGCTAAAACGTCACATTTGTCACCAAAACAGACTAAATTATGCACATTTAAGGTTTTTTTTTGTTTTTTTTTGAGAGGTGAAATACACTAATATTATGTAAAAATCTGGTTGACCTACATAGATCCTCCTTGTATCCAGAAGTAAAGTCAAATGTGCCCCCTGCTGGTGTAAAACGTGTAACACAAACACAACCAGGGGATCCATGGAGGACACTTAACCCTTTAAGGTTTACACAGAGCCGTCTGTGTCGTCAGGGGAGACGCTCGTTGTGCTTTGGATGTGAAATTACATGGATTGGAACTGAGTGGATAACTGTCCCAACAACCAAAGCTCTAAATGTAAACATAAACAAAACTTTGTTATTATCATTGTTGAGTAAAATCGACAATGATGGAAGGAGTACTCAGTTTTGTTACTTAAGTAAAAGTACAGATACATTTGGCAAAAAAGTACTCAAGTAAGAGTATTATATGAGAAAATGTATTTAAAAAGTAACAGTATATGTAGCTTAACAATGTACTTTTATTGCAAAAAGTAAAAGTATAAACAGATTTTAAGAACTATTAAAGCATTAAAATAAGTGAGCTGGATTAAATTAGCTAAATTTGTTCAAATGAATCAATTTCTTTCCATTTTTGTAGCTGTTTACATTTGCATATTTTTGTTTGCTCAAAGATGGGACGTCAACTCAGACTATAAACGTCCTAAAAAAAAACTCAAATAGCAAGAAAAGTATTGTTTTTTTATCCAATGGAGCAGAAAGTACAGATACCTGCTCTCAATTGAAGTGAAGTAAAAGTACAGATACCTAAAAATGTTACTTAAGTGCTGTACTTTTACTTACTTTGTTACTTTCCACCACTGAAAAACAATATTTGAAGACACAAAAGTGATGTTTAGAAAAATCTTTCATGTCAACTTTACCATCAAACAACACTGTTATAAACCTATTATAAAACATGAAATATATTTGTCATAAATGCTGTTCAGAAATGTAAACGATGATCGTACCTGGTTTGACAGTCCCTTCTTTCTGTCACGGTGCCAGAGAAGTGCCAGGAGCGTGGACCATCTTCACAGAGAGACACTGGTTTAGTCCGAGTCCAGGAGCCTGTTAATCCACGACTTGATTTACAGCTGTGTGGAGACAAACGTACGGAGCGCTCTTGTTGTGAACCACATTCAAATGCCCAAACAAACTGGTTTCTGTCGCCGTCCTCTCTCTCGCTCTTTGGGAGGAGACTGAACCACACAAAATTACCATCACCACTTTGTACATACTTTCTATATTAATCTTCACCTGATTAACTTGTCCTCTTACTTGAGCACAATCTGGTTCAACACCTCTTGCCACCAAAAGTTGTTTAAATTGACGATGTGAGAATGCCAATGGGTTGAGATCATTTCAGTCACCCTATTGGCAAGTTTATTTATCTTATTTTAAACAAAACTATCGCTCGATCCATCAGAACGACTTTGAAACCAGTGAAATGTTCTGTATAACATCAGCAACTAAGTCTCATCAAGTCAAAACTTCTCAAATCCAGAGAAAAGAAATCAAATCATTTTAAGCAAGACTATATACATTTTTTGCACCATACCTCAAGATTCTAATTACTTTAGTATTTTTTGAGCTTTTGCATGAACTTGAATGTGACCTGTTCTGTTTAGTCTTTCTGCAACTACTCTTATATATAGTTATATAATATTTATTACTATTTTTCAGCCCCTATGATAACTACTACAATGATGTTAAAACTACAACAACGAGTAAACTGTCGCTGAAGATCTTGTCTGTCAATAAACACATAATAAACGTAAGTATAAAGCTATTAATAAAGCTATTATCTCAGTATTTCTACACTTGGGTTTTAATATTAACCTTTCTATTGTCTCTCAACTCTCGCTTTCTACTGTGTGTTTTAAAATAAAGTGCCTATGACAGATTGGACACATTTAACTAAAATATGGGTTAGATTCATCAGAGTATATTTTAAGTTTTTCACTTCCTGGTTGTAAATCATGACATCACACTGGGAAATGACTTTGTACTCTGGGCTAAAACTCAGCTAATGTCATTTATTTCATCTGACAAATCAAAACATATGTGGACACCTTTATTTTGTGGAATTCATGTTTAAAGGGTCAAAAATGTTGTTTATTTTTGGTAAATTATGCATAACGTTTGGATGAAATAAGTCTGAGTCTGCCTCGTGTGATGTCAGCCATTTGTTTTTACTTCCTTTGATTTTCAACAGATTTTTCCACTTTTCTCTCCTTGACTGGTGTAAAACTACATTTTTATGGACAATATGTATCAATACACCAAATGAAATCGACATGAGAAAATTGTTAAAACCTGCCAAACACACTGTATTAAATATAGAAATGAAACGTATACAAGTCAATTACATTTATTTTCAGTTTTTATTGTAACATAAACCGGGAGAGCGGGTGAAAATGAACGTTTTACCTGGTACAAGGCGTGTTTCCTTTTTTGGTCAATGTCATGGTGTACACTGCCCTTGTCCAAATAAAAACACACCGAGTACCGGAGTCTCCCCCTCAGAGAACCATAGTTACAGTAGTAACTGTCAGAGTTGTATTATGGTCTTAAAGGGCCTCTGACTCACAGTTAAGATCATTATATTTAAGATTTAGATTAAAACATTACACATTTTATTAACAATTTTTTACGTTTAAAACTATACTTGTACATCATGACATCAGGAAACGTGGTAACTGTTACCTAGCAACCATGATGTACACTGTGCCAAAACGCCTCTAATGTCACAGAAATTATTAATAGCCAAATAAAAATACATGACAACACATTTATTTTGTTGAATTAATGTTTAAACGGTCAGAAAATGTGTTTGTTGTGAATTGTGCCAAACGTTTGGATCATCTCTGACCAGTGTGATGTCAAATGTCTTAAACTCTGCTCTACTTCCTGTAATTTTAAAGACATTTTGTAGCTTTTCTTCACAAACTGCTGCTTGATTGGTGTAAAACGCTAATTCATACTTACAGCAGGTACTATCTCGTCACATAAAGTCAAAATGAGAAAATCACAAAAGCCTGTCATATGCACTTTAAGCTTCAGGCCAGTATTATCCACATCATGTCTTATCTGTCGTCCCCAAACCTGAGGCGTTTAGGACTCAGGGCTTTCCAAGTGAGATCTTAGTCCAATATTGTTTGCGCTACAAAAGGAGAAATGAACTTTAAAACTTAAAATGACTCTGAAATGATTGTGTTTATGGTTATAGTTTAGGTCTAACATGTTTCCTGTTGCTTTAGTGCAGGATGTACTTTTGAATCTAATGTTCAGTGAATGTGAGTAATGTTAAAAAACTGGAACTACGAGATACAGCCCCCGAGCACAATGTCACGTACAGGACTCGTAAAGTGACGTGTTTGGTTGGCGCTCCAACAAGTCCGTGTTCTGTCATTGTGTCCTCAGACTTTAGAGTCGCATCTCACTTTTTTGGTCGTAAAGATAACACAGCACACACCTTGACTAGAAGATTTTTGTTATTTTGTGTGAAATTCAGAGTCAGCTGCAGACAATCTTCTTCTTCTGCAGACTTCTCAGTCGTCTTGGTTTCTCAGTCAAAGGTCCAAATGCAGCTTTGTCAGGTGGAGTCAGCAGATCTGTGTCAGGGCAGTTTGAGGAGAGTAACAGCCCTCAGGACAAAGGATACATCAGTGTCCAGCAGCCCGGGCCTCACGGTCAGGTTCAGGTGGAGCAGGTGACCTCCTGAGACACAACAGTGAAGCCCTCTGTGTCTCGCTCGGTTGTTTCAGTCGGTGATGAGAGTTATTCAAGTATTCATTCATTGATCTTCTGCTTGTTCCCCTCAGAGGTCTCCCAGTGACTTTGGGCCTCAGGCGGGGTACACTCTGGACAGGGGCCAGTCGCAGGGTTAACACAGACACACACAAACATCCGTTCACTTCACAATCATTCACCCGCGACAATTGAGAGTCAATGGGCTCAGCCGTTAATGCCATTAGCTGTAAACAAAATATAAAGAAATAGCCAACTAAAATGTAAAGTAAAGACTACCTTATTGTTTTTAGTTATAGATTATTTCAGTTTTCACTTTGTTCTGTTTTATTTATAAGGCTGACATTTTAAGTGCTGACAAGACAAGGAAATGGACAACATGGAAAGCAGCTGTGGCTATTCTGCCATATTTGCATATGACTCATATGAGCATTAATATGCACTGTCCCTTTAAAAATAAATAAATAAAATAAACTATGTGCAGGTGAACTAGTGATATGTAAAATCGGGGTATGATGTTAGCATTGACCCACAAACACCTCCATTTATCAAAACAGAAGTGTCGCTGGGGAAGTATTCACCTCCTGTGTCAGTGACATCCACCTGCAGCTCACTGTGCACTGCCTGAACTTTAACAGTTACTCATTTTAATGGCTTAAAAAAACGGAACAGATAGACTTGAACAGGAAGTACAATGAGCTAGACAACAAAGTCCACACACAGAGTCCATTTAAATGTTTTTGGGCGGTGGGAGGCGGCCAGAGAAACACAGCAACAAACATTCAGACTCCACCAGAGATCTGCCCCGGGAATCTAACCCATGACCTCCTTACACCCCTCTCCCGCGATCTTCTGCTGCATTTGGTGTAAAAAGTCTGTAGATTTCCTTGAACGGTCTCCATGGTGACAAGAAAAACAACAGCTCATGTCACACAATCTAACAATCTCTAAATTCTGTCCTTTGAGCTGCACAGGCCGTGATGATTAGTATCTGCCTTTTTCTACTTGCCATATGTCATTTTTTGTTATTTGTTTTGTAAATAATTAAATTTTGAACTTGTTTGTGAAAGATAAACAATGATGATACATTTAATAGACCCTTTAAAATGTGATCAAAATTCCTGAACGGAGCCGACTGGAGGCAAAATGAAGTTGACTGTAAATGTTTCAATGATTCACTCACATTAGATCTAAATTCTACTGGTTTTAAGTGTTTATGTTGGAAAAAAAGCAACACATTTGAATTTCCAGAGTAGAAAGGTCAGTTAGTTTGCTTCTCTATAACAAACAATGGACAAAGCACAATTTTTTAGCCTTAAAATAGTATCTTAGCTTCAAAAGAATCTAATTTATGGAATAGTATCTAATATGTCTCTAGATAAAATTAGAAAATGATTGTGGGCTCAACATTTCTGTGAGTATTTTTCAGTAAAACCCATAAATCTGGATTGTTCCATGCAAAGAGTTTATCATCATTTCCTAAAATACAATAATAAATGTGTTTAAAGCAGCTCTAATGTCACTCACATGTGTCTGAGGCTTTTACTTTTTCAAATCATCTACAAATTTTCATCTTTTCTGATATTCTGAGGTTAAATCCCAGTTTCTTCAGTGAAATCACATGATGTTTCACTTCACTTTCGCCTCCATTCTGAATTTGGAATGTTTTTATTTACACATTTTCAAAGGGTCTGTATTAGCGACGACTGTCTTTCACCCGTAAAGACGACAAAGCCGATGCGTTTGTTGCGACAGACAACAGGACTGGCTCAGAGTGGTAGGAACAGAGTTTTATTTCCATATGAACGGGTGGTTTTTGGATTTTTCTTCTTTTACAAGTCGTAATGTTTTCTGATAAAACTTGCAAAAAATCTTCTAGCATATTCCAAGAAGAGGAAGAAGAATGGACATGAGAGAAGGAGGGGTTTTTATTGCTGAATGTCAAAATGAGGACACATTTAATTTTTATTTTTTTATTCATTGTGTGGAAAAAAACGATTTTGCTTGCTGCTTTTTCCATGCACCCAACTACCAGTTCCACTAGACATGCAGAGGACGAGAGAGGGTTAGGAGTAGGTTAAAAAAGACAAACTGCTCGACAAACACAAGTAGAAATCAGTGGAGATGTGTGCTTCAGTAGTACGTGTGTGAAACCAGGTCGGCTGACTAAAAGCGCGCTCCGTCCTCGCTCCCTCCAGCTCCTCGAACACTAAATAGTCTAAACTAGTCGGTAATTTGTGCCTAATAACAGTAATAACAATAATCCTACGTGATCCCCCCTATTTTGAGTTGAACTTTTTAACGTGGTCATGCATTTCCCGTGTCGTTTCAGAACAAAGGTCGACACCGCTTCTCAAATCAAGAGTGATTCGGTCTGAACCCTGTGCAGTGAAGAGTAGCTCCGTCGTCGTGTCGTGCTGCCGCGTTGGAGGCTGTGGAGAAACATGGACTTTTCGATCTTCTACGGTTGGATTTTGCGGTTTTATAGGCTTTTTACGATGTTATGATGGTGTTCCATCATCATTAGCTCACTCAAAGTTGGGTTTTGAGTCGAGCGCGGTTGAGTTATTCTGAATTGTCCTACATTTGTGGTCATAAATAAATAAATAATACATCGTTTTTTCACACACTACCATTGAAATCCGATTGAAATCACCTTGCATTTGAGTAGGGCTGCAACAACTTAATCGATTCATCGCAAATAATCAATAGTCGTCAGTTCATTTAGTGATGGAATAATCGTTAACTGGTTTATACAACGACTCCCAAAACATATCATGAGCTGCAGACAAAAGGTTTATGACTCAGACGGAGCAGGAATCACACAAAAATGACACGGAAAATGTGCAACTTTTGTATTTTTGATTCAAACTCCTTCTTGTGTGTGAATATTCTCCACCAGGACGTCCTCAAACGGCTTCACTTCACCTTTATCTGGGTCAAATCGAGTAAAAACCTCATATTCAAGGGCCTTTCGTGCTCTTTAACAACTATTGAATTAATCGAAACAACAACAAAAAAATCACTAAACGAATCGATTAATTGAAAAAATAAATAAATCGCTAAACGAATTGATTACCAAAATAACCGTTAATTGCAGCCCTAAGTGCAAGTTTCAACTGTTTCCTAGCGATTATTTTTGCAGCTTTTTAACTAAAATGGTTGCACAAAATCAATACATAGTTACTAATCGATACTAAATCTAAAGAAACTGGAAAAATTGACAAAATTTGACGTTTTCCTGAATAGTTTTAGAATGGTCTGGCTCTATAGCAGAACGAGAACACCACATGGTTACACTGATATTGAGTTTTGAATGTTTTCCTTAACGTAGATATTGAGTTTGAATTCTTTTTTATCGTGACAAGATCTTATTTTTTATTGTGACAGACGATGAACTCGGTATTTTACTTTTGCAAACCTTCGAAACACGCTTGAATACGCTGTCCATGTCAATCACAGCCCACAGCAGAGACCACCAGGCTAAATACACGTGTTTGAGTGTTTGTGATTTCTTAATGTGTTGTTGTTGATGCTTCTGAGGTCAGTAAACAGGAAGTAAAGGTGAAAGGTCGGGAGTTCATGTGTGGTGACAGGAAGGACAAGGACAAACACGTAACAGATCATTCAGTCAATATGACCAAGCAAAGGTATCTAGAAATATATCAAAAAGCAAAACCAAGGATGCAGTTTTTCAGTCAGCATCGTTAGCACTGTTTGTGAGCGAAACAAAACCTCTTACAAACAGCTTCTCCCTTTGATACAGTGTTAAACCATAGCTGCAGAAGGCAATAGAGATTCAGGATCGAGAGAGGAACCAGGACATCTTTGAGCAGAAACGTACGACCCTGATACCGAGCCCCCACCTGGGTGTCTTTCACCAACACAGCGCTTGTCGTTAGCCACATTTCCACTGGGCACAGCGCGGCACGGGTCCAGTCAGCAGTGGTGGAAGCAACGAAGCAACGAAGCACACGAAGTTAAAGTACAGTGCTTTTGAGGGATCTGTACTCTACTTAAAGGGCGTATGACGGGTTTTTATGATTTTCTAATTTTGACTTTATCCAGTGTATTAATACCTCGTGTAAATACAAATTATAGTTTTACACCAATCAAGTCGCTGTTTGTAGAGAAAAGTTGAAAAATCTGTTGACAATTACAGGAAGTAAACAAATTGATGACATCACGCTAGGGAGACGAAGATGCATAATTTACATAAAATAAACTACTTTTTTGACCCTTTAAACTTTGATTCAACAAAATAAAGGTGTTCACATGGGTTTTTCTTTGTCAAATGAACAAAATATGTGACATTAGAGGAGTTTTGGTAAATGTACAGTCTGGTTGCTATGGTAATTTCCTAGCGTGATGTCATACTTTACAACCAGGAAGTAAAATTTAAAACCTAAAAAAACAGCTGAACTGGGGTTAAATTTGTAAAGATTTTAGTAGAACTTTAGTATATTTATCTTAACTGAATTTTAGTTAAATGTGTATTTCAGAGTCTATCAGAGGCCCTTTAAGTCGCTTTTACACTGGATACTTTTTACTTTAAAGTGCCTCTGACAGGTTGGATTACTCATTTCACTTAAATGCAGTTCAGATAAATATATTTCAAATTTTGCTAAAATACTTTACAAATTTGATTTCGCCTTAGCAATTTTTGTGTTTTTTTGTTTTACTTCCTGGTTGTAAATGATGACATCATGCTAGGAAATTACCTAGCAACCACACTGTACATTGAGCCAAATTCATCTAATGTCACAGATTTAAAACATTTTTACAAATAAAAATACATGTGAACACCTTTTTTGGTTGAATTAATTAATAAGGGTGAAAAAAGTAGTCTCTTTTGTATAAATTATGGGTAATCTTTGTCTTCTTAGTGTGATGTCATCAGTCTGTTTGCTTCCTGTAACTTTCTACAGATTTTTCAACTTTTCCTCACAAATGGCCACCTGATTGTTGTGAAACTTTGATTTATATCTACAACAGCTTTTAATACACCAAATAAAGACAAAATTAGAAAATTGCGAAAACCTGTCATACGCCCTTTAACTTCACTACATTTGAGTATGTGTATGTAAGTATGTGCACTTTTTACTCCATTCGATTTTTTAACTGGACTGAAGTATCAAGTACTTTTAATTTTGTTTGAGGGTTATTTTTAGCTCGCTGATGGTGACGTTCTGCCTGAAAGTTTTGACTTCAAGCTCAACAACAACAAACATACACAAAATTCTCTACAAAAATTAAGAACTTACTTCGAATTGACCAGAATTAATCAAAATTCTTTACCAAAATTACGACATTTAAAGCGTAAAACAGGTCTTTGAAACACCTCTACTTTTTACTCTTAACGTACATTTTCAAACAGATACTTCAACACGTTTAAGTAGACTTTTTAATGTGATACTTTTACTTTTTTGCGCACGTATCTGCACTTTTACTTGAGAAACAAAATTGAGCACTTCTTCCTCCACTGTCAGTCGGTCTCTGTAAACACCATGAATTCAATCAAGAGCAGTAAAGCGACGAGATAAACTATGATAATTACGGTTTACAAAGAAGCGATATAACTATTTTAACTTGTTTGCTATTTTAAGGGCCCAAGGCAAAAGTAAGTCCAGGCCCCTCCTCATCAAGTGTGATTTTCTATAACTTTTCTGTCGTGTCTCTTGAATTGTTCTTAATGGAAACGTTTGTTTTTTGCTGTTTTTGTTTTGTTTTTACGTGTGATGACTGGACAGGTTCATAAATTAGACATGAAAAGTGAACTATTGGACAATTCTCATGGGGGGGTTAATGAATAAATTGATAAAGATTAATAAATAAATAAATGATCTTGAGTACCTTACAAGTACTCAAGCTAAATATGTTATTATGAAGAAATGTGAGTGAAGCTAGCAGTTACAATGATCATGTTTAGAGGCAGAAATGCTCACAGCGAGTCTGGCGATGATTTAAGGACTTAAAACAGCAGAAAATTCTCAAATAAGTGACATAAAGTATTGGAAAAACATCATGGGTCGAGGGAGTTTAGCAGGAAGTGTTTTTGACGGAAAAAAAACAGCATTTCTCAAATTAGCGTGAATGAAGCTACAAAAGCAAAAGTACTTTAAATACTTACCTATTTGTACTTTACGTAAGTACATTTTAAAAGTGGATACTTTTTACTTTTATTCCCTACATTTGAGCACACGAATCTACTTCCTACTCCACTACATTTTTACTACTACCACTACTAAAGAGTAAAAAGTACTTTTCTTTATTGTTAGAGACAGCCAGCGATGGCTGAGGGGTTCTTTTTAGAACATTCATACATGAGTAAATGTCCCAACTTTGAGCAAACAAAAACATACAAAAAATAAAAATAGTTTGATAAATTAGGATTCAGTTCAGTCAGTAAGATCGACTCTTTCTGTTCTGTTAAACAAAAATCAGCATTTTTAAAAATTCAGATCCTAATTTTGTTCTCAAAATCAGTCTGATTTTTTTTTTTTTTTTAAACTAAAATACTTAACTTTTTTACAAAGCCATGCATGTGTTAAATGGGCTCTGTGCACAGTTTGGCTCATTGTGCTACTGAGTACTTCCTGTTCAATTCCATCTCTATGAGGTTTTTACAGAGTCACTAAAATGAATAAATCCTTAAGGTTCAGGCAGTGAACAGTGAGCTGCAGCTGGATGTCACTGACGACATGTTAAAGACTTTACAAATGAGATGAACACTTCTCCAGTGACACTTCTGTTGATAAACGGAGCTGTTTGTGGGTCAATGCTAACGCTAATGCTAATTTGAAGCATAATAAAGATAAAAATAAAACAATTTACATAAAAACTAAGTCATCTATTAATAAAAACAATCAGATAGTCTTTATTTTACATTTCAATTGGTTGTTTCTTTCTATTTTATGTTTTAATAAAAGTTAGCATTAGCTGTGAGAAACGGTTAGCTTAGCCGACTGCTGCCGTGCACAGAGCCCACTGGGAATCAATAATCGTAATTCTTGAACAATTCTACTCGTGACGTCTCTAATTTAGTGTTTTTTTGTCGCCCTGAACCTAAAGCCGAGCTGCGCCAGTGAAATGTGACTGTTTCGACCGCACACAATGAACCCTTTTCACAAAACAAACAGCAGTATCTCTCCGTCAGTCCCCAAAGCTCTCTCATAATGACGATGTGAAATCATACAAAATCAGGCGGACCGGGCCGGAGGGTTTTTTTCAGGGGGCGATGCGGAGTCTTTTGGCTGATGCGATGGGAAAGTCCTGAGACACAGTGCGGCTCTAAGCTGCTGGCATAGGAAACGGCGAGGGCAGTCGAGAGGCCAGACGCTGAGGCTGGATTTTAACTGGTTTAGGGACAGTTCTGGGGAAGCTCCGGCCAATCGCTGCTCCGGGAGGGCGGGACTAACAGTGCAATGGAGCCTGTGGCGGCGGCGGTGGCGGGGGATTGGTGGCGGGAGCTTGTCAATCAAACGAGAGACAGGAGCGATCACGCACAAAGGCCGCGTCCAAAACCACTCACACAACTCGACGACGCGAAAATGCACATCTAACATAGCTCGAAATGACTTGAATTTATCATTTTTTATCAGGATTTGAGTAGTTTTGATTTGAGATTAACTAATTGCTTTATGTGATGCAGAATATTTCACTGGTTTCAAGGTATTTCTGACTGATCGTGCCATAATTCAGCTTAAAATATGAACATTTATCTGCCAGTGCAAGTAAAATGATCTTAACCCATTGGTAGATTTGACTTGAAGTATGAAGTAATGTATTGAAACAAGTCAGAAATGGTTTGAAGTGGGTAAAATAATCTGGAATTACATCACAAACAATGTCATATGAGACCATTTTATGAGGCTTAACGGTTATAGAACAGGGTTTATGCAGGTTTCATCAAATTTAATGCTTTTTAATGCAGAATTTCAAGATTTTTAATGCCATAATCAGCATCAAAACAACACAATTACACTTCTATCATGGCAAAACTAGTGGCTTGTAACCATTCCATTGTCAGCAGAAGGACCAGAATATAATAACGCACTTTAAACTATTCAAAAGCCTAATTTACGTGAACTTTAAACCATGCAAATGTATGTTTTGAACCCTAGATTCAACACATCCAGCATCCACCTGGGATTTTGATTACGTTTAAATTCATTGTTTTCTCTTTTTTCAAAATGGTTTTTAGATTTAGTGCCAGTGGGGATTGTATTAAATGTTCTCCAATACTTTTAAAGGCCTTATTTTTTGCCTAAATTACATGAATGACTTTTATTGTGTTTTAATGCCCCGTGGAAACCCTGTAGAAATATCTGAAAGTGTTTTTTCTGACCAGCTTTGGCTCTGGGGTTAGGCCTGTGCACATTTTAATCGATTCAGTAATTTCTAATCGTCGATGTTCAGCTTGAGTGTGCTTTAATCGAGAGGTCAACAGTCGGTAAAAGCACGTGGTTTGGAGCAGAGTTCACACTTTGGAGCAAGAAATCGGACTGTTTTTTTGTGTAAATGGCAATTAAAGTCTGTAATGTGACTGAAAGAGATTTGCATTTGTTTTAAGAAAGCAAATCAAAATAATGATCTTTTTTTGTGCCAATCGATCTATTTAGGTCAGGGGTGTCCAAACTTTTTTCCATCGTGGGCCACATATTGAAATATAGACCAAGTGGAGGGCCACAAATCAATCGTGAAACGTTAAAAAAAGCTGCATTTATCTGATGTTTTAAGCTCAGAGTCTTATTTAGGTTGGAATTGTTGAAAATCTGAAATGTGCTGTAAATAGTACTTCTCAGGACAATGTGGGCCAGTTCACCAGGAAGCCTAAGGGCCAAGAAAAATTGGTCTGAGGGCCGCATTTGGCCCCCGGGCCTGAGTTTGGACATGTCTGATTTAGGTTATATCACCCAGCCATAATTGTGGTTTATTTAATTAAAGTGCGTCTGACAGGTTGGACTACTCGTTTAACTACAATGCAGTTAAGATGCTAATATCTTTACAAATTGTACCCCAGTTTAGCCATTTTTTTTTGTTTTTAAATTTTACTTCCTGGTTGTAAATGATGACATCACGCTAGGACATGACCATAGCAACCACACTGTACACTAATGTCACAATTTTTTTTCATTTGACAAAGAAAAATACATGTGAACACCTTTATTTTGTTGAATCGATGTTTAAAGGGTCAAAAAAGTCGTTTATTTTGTGTAAATTATGCATCTCCTCAAAGTGTGATGTCATCTATGTGTTTACTTCCTGTGATTTTCAATACACTTTTTAACTTTTCTCCACAAACAGCGACCTGATCAGTGTAAAACTATAATTTATATTTACAACAAGTATTAATACACTGAATAAAGTCAAAATTAGAAAGTCATAAAAACCTGTCATACGCACTTTAAGATTCAGTTCATAGAGCACATTTTAAACAGTTAGAGAGCCAATTGAAATATGAAGAATGCATTTCAACCTTTTTTTTTTACTTGATGGGACAAAACATCACTTTCCTTACATAATTGCAGCCTTTACTATTTGCAAATTGTTTTCAAATTTTAATTTCTCTGTGATCTTGCAGTGAAAAGAAACAGCATTTGACTTTGACATGTGTAGTATGTGTATATGGTGTATTTATGAACCATATGTTTGTGTGAGACAGGTGAATAGGAAAAAATCTTAAATTTAAAGATATCAATTTGAAACTTCGCCTGTAGTTTACTCACACAAATGTAAGAAAAAAATTTATTACAAGTTTTTAATCATGTAATGTTTTCATGTGTGAAACGTCCAAAAATACACATATTTGGGACATTTCAATCTGTAACATAGACAGAGCCAGGTTTACATTTATTGGTTCATTTTGTACACATATTAGTTACAAAAAATGTACAGAGGGGATTTTGGATTTCTTCTTAAGTTTTGAGTAAACTAGATCTGATATATAGAGCTTAATTTTTCAAACTTAAAACTTGAATAAATCAGGTTTAGAATTAGATATCATCAAATCCTTGAGTACGTTCTGTGAAAATCTGATTAAGTCCAAAATTGTAAAGTTTGGTTTGTGTAGAAGCTACTTTAAGGCTGAACTTTATGTCTTTATGGGAGAAAAATTAAGAAAGCAGTGTTTAAAGTTACAATGTCCCAGAGAAATCTATGGATGAAGTGGATTAAATGAGATAGTAAAACATTTTTAGGGGCAGATCGGACAAGTTTGTTGTTTCCAAAGCCGACATGTTGAGAGAGCACGCCTTAAAGATTAATCCAAATAATAATATCCAGGTTCAAGTCTCAGACCAATAACGTTATATATTTTTTCACAGGCATTTGGAAATTTGTATTTGTTCAGCCACAACTATTGCACTGTATTGTATTGTCTGGCGGAAAGCTCAAAAAACACTCAGTATTAAGAGCAGTTTCTCTGCCGTTGAACTCATGAACACTTCATAACGCCTGGCACTTTAATAAATCATGTAGGGTTGGCAAAAGTAACGAAAATCAGATACTAATCGATACTAAAACTAGTATCAAACCTAGATACTCGTTTAAGCAAGTATCGACTGTAAAATATTACATTTACAAGACATTATTTGACTTTTCGAGAACAATTTTTGAATGATCTCGAGCTTTATCAGAACTAGTTTAAGACCTCAGTGTTTAATTAAGAAAGTACTATTATTTAATGTTGAAAATGTTGGTCTGTTCTTTAAAAACTTCTCCAAATCGGTATCGAGAATGTCACTTTTCCATTCAACACTTATCCATTCGTACATTTTGTGTATATACTTAGTTAAAGTATTTAGTCAAATACATTTGCGTGAACTCCTTATTTTTTTTAACACACCTTACTTTATCATAGTTTGTTTATATTTTTCTATTATTATTAATTGTTTCAAGTGTTGTTCAGGTTCCTAGTCTGTGAATTTTCACTGAAAACGGCAATAAACTTTTCTGATTCTGGTTTGTTTGTCAATTTGTTAATGTATATAAGATGTTTTAGATGTTCTAAAAGACTTGATGTTCCTGACTTTGAACCACTTTACAGTCATTTATCTTAAAATGAACTCAACTCTTCAGCTTTAGACGTTTGAAGTGAGTTGAGCAACATACATAACTCTGATGCACTAAGTCATGCTCAATAAAAACATATTTTCTATAAAGAATACTGACATACTTAGGTTTTAGTGAGTGATTTCAGACGCAGCGTTCACAAAATGATGGCTCAACTCCACAGCTCCGTAAAACTAACAGAAACATGAGGCAGAGACGTAAATCTATGTTCATTTGTGACGCGTGACTCAAAATCAGCCGCTCACCTGCACCTGGGGCTGCGAGGACAAACCATGTAAACTGACAGCTCTGACACAAGGGGGCGATATTGCATGATCAGAACAGAATCACAGTTCAAAAGAGGAAGATCCCAAACCAGAGCAAAACCAACGCAAGAGGAGGACCAGGGCGGGACTCTATAAAAACCAGGAGTCTTCATAAGAAAGGCTACAAAACTCAATGGGACCTCCGACTTCAGCATACAGCAAAAGGCACCACAATATTATTCTAGTTATCTAACTCGTGAAAAAATTGGCACGTAATTCTCTTATTTTTTCATCTCTCATAATGCTGTAAATCAAAAAACTCGACATATAAATATCCCCCCTTATAAAAAAAGTCTTTGCTGTTAGCTAGTAGACAATGAAAATAAATATTTCCTTTGTTTAGAATATCTGTCTGTTATACAAAATAAAAATATTTCTCCTAGTGGTGATGGGCGGGGCTTAGAGGGGCATGTTGTCAGCTTTGGAGCGGTGTGACTGCGAGCGTCCGGGTCGACTGAGCCCGCGGTGAGTCCGAGGCTCCGCGGGCCGCCCTGGGTCCACGCTCATGTTCTGCATACTGAGGAAGGGCGTGCTCTCGCCCTCCTCCTCCTCCTCCTCAGAGCCGCTGAAGCTCTGGGAGCTGTAGTCCCTGTAGTCCTGCAGGCCGGCCCGCTGGGAGATGTGTCCGTTGAGGCGGTTCCTGCGCGGCCGGCGCCGGCTGCGGATTGGCTCTCGGGACGAGGCGTACTCCTGCGTGGTCTCGTACGCCTCCTCGTCCGGGACGTGGTACGGGCTGGAGGGCAGGCTCCCCGTACTCTCCGTCAGGTACGGCTGCCGGGGCCGCCGCGGCTGTCGGTACAGACTCCTGTCCTGTAGGGGGCAGCAGAGAGGAGGTCAGAGCTAACAGGGCCATAACCCTGAACTACTGCAGTCAGTGAACACAGACCTCGGGGCAGCGTAGCAGCGGCTGGTCGTCCTCTCGATGGTAGGCTGCGGCCGCAGGGGGCAGCGACAGGGCGTGGCTCGTGTTGGGGGAGGTGATCTGAAACGTGGGCACCTGTGGGGGCAGCGGGGGGTAGTGGAACTCCACTGGAGACAGTCGGGCCGGGGTGGTCAGCGCCGACACGTATCTGCAACAACAGGTCAGAATGTTAACACGTGAGAATGATGTTCATGAACGAGAGAGAGCACCGTGGTGGCCCTGCGTAGAGAGACGGCCCTCTGTTGTGTGGTTTTCTCAGGGAAAAAATATACACATTTTCCAATTCATTGTCCTAAATATTACAAAATGATAGTGCTAAAAACAACAGATTAAATATATTCATTTTTATATATTTATTATTTAATACTAATGATAATATCATTCTAGTGTTAGTGTTGATATGTGACTTCTGGCCTTCTAATGCAATGCATGCTTTTGTTATTTCTCTACTCCACCACATGAGGGCGCCATATCACCCAGAAAAAGCCTCTCCAGCCCCTCTGACATGATTTTGTAAATTTAGTTGGGCATTCAGTTTCATCAGACTTTTTTTTTTAATTTTGTGTGTTTTTTTCTAGTTAAAACTAAAACAAAATGAGAGGAGACAAGAGAGTCCCAGTCAGTTAAAGAGGATGGATTTAATGTGTTCCTTTTCCATCTTTGGGCCTCAAAACACACTCAGTCTAAAAGAGCCTGCACCTTTGTCACAATATGAATAAAACAGTATGCAATTTTGTTTGGTCACCAACATTTGTCACAGAGCACTAGTCATCGTTAAGGTTCGTTACGAGTCTTAACCTGTTGCTGTGAGTCTTTGCCTGTCGCTGTGAGGAGTCTGTACCTATCGTTGTGAGTTTGTACCTGTCACAGTGAGTCTGTACCAGTCGTTAAGAGTTTGTACCTGTCACTGTGAGTCTGTACCTGTCGCGGTGAGTCTGTACCAGTCGTTAAGTCTATAACTGTCACTGTGAGTCTTTGCCTGTCGCTGTGAGTCTGTACCTGTCGCTGTGAGGAATCTTTGCCTATCACTGTGAGTCTGTACCTGTCATTAAGAGTCTGTACCTTTCACTGTGAGTCTGTACCTGTCACTGTGAGTCTGTACCTGTCGCTGTGAGTCTGTACCTGCCGTTAAGAGTCTGTACCTTTCACTGTGAGTCTGTACCTGTCACTGTGAGTTTGTACCTGTCGCTGTGAGTCTGTACCTGCCGTTAAGAGTCTGTACCTTTCGCTGTGAGTCTTTGGCTGTCGCTGTAAGTCTGTACCTGTTGTTATGAGTCTGTACCTGTCACTGTTAGTCTTTGGCTGTCGCTGTGAGTCTGTACCTGTCATTATGAGTCTTTACCTGTCACTGTGAGTCTGTACCTGTCATTAAGAGTCTGTACCCTTCACTGTGAGTCTGTACCTGTCACTGTGAATCTTTGGCTGTTGCTGTGAGTCTGTACCTGTCGCTGTGGGGAGTCTTTACCTCTCGCTGTGGGGAGTCTTTACCCGTCGCTGTGAGTCCATACCTGTTGCTGTGAGTCCGTACCTGTCGCTGTGAGTTGTCCGTACCTGTCGCTGTGAGGAGAGTCGCGCAGAGAGTCGTAGGAGTCCCCGTAGGTCATGCCGGCCCCGGGGCCCTCGGTGCAGCCCCAGTGGGCCCTGCGTGCCATGCAGGCCGGGCTGCTGCACTTGCTGGTTCCCACGGAGCTGGACAGCCCCGACTGACAGTCCGAGTTCATGCTCTCCGTCCGCTCCATGCTCCACGTCTGCTCCTCGTGTCTGTGCGCAGAGAGCAGGGGGGGGTTTGATTGAATCCTGGCAGGAGCTCATGTAATGCACGGACCGGCCACTGACCCATAGAACTATAATAAAACCTGGAAGATGTATCCAAAATGGCCGCCCTGTTTATCCCTATGGAATGTGCTCATTGGCGCATGACCCCTAAAAAGTTTCTTACTTCCGCATTTACTTCCTGATACGGAGGCGGCCATCTTTGCTTTACTTCACAATCTGGAGACATCTTTGCTTTACTTCCTGATACGGAGTATCTTTGCTTTACTTCCTGATCTGGAGGCTGCCATCTTTGCTTTACTTCCTGATCTGAGGCTGCCATCTTTGCTTTAGAGCCCGCGTGGCGACAATCCCCATGATGCTTTGGCGGCGTGAGCGACCACGCCCAGCTGCAAGTTTTGTGTTAACGTTAGCTTGTGTGATTGTAATTGTGTTCTTCATGTTAGACACACGTGAAAGCGTCTGACATGAAATAAAATACAACTTACAGGTATCGCTAGTCAAGCCTTTTCCACGAGCTTCTGTTTGTATCGTCCGACACTCGTTCATATAAAAACTTCATATAAAAACGGTAATTTCGGTGATTTTAGAAACGGTAGAAAAGAACATTTCCTTCTATTTTATTTAAATATCAATAATAATTCAGTCCTGTCTGCAATTATAATGTGCAATTATAGAAAAAGGCTGGTTCCAAGAGGCTGTAGTACCTCGTACGGCCACTAATCAACCTGGGACCACAGACAGAGGGGGCGTGTCTTATCCAGTTCATTTAATACATCCATGCACTGACCTGGATCCGTAGCGCGAGGCGTGGGAGGCGGTGGTGGAGTGGTGCGAGCGCGTGGACATCCGGCTGCCCGCGTAGTTCCCCGCGCCCTCTGCTCCGTGGCTGATCACACACTCTGTGGTCGGGACGCTCTTCGAGATGTACTGAGCACAGGCACAGGGGACACACTTTAACCTCACAGCCAGGGGGACAGGGGGCACACTTTAACCTCACAGCCACGAGGACAGGAGACACACTTTAACCTCACAGCCATGAGGACAAGGGGCACACTTTAACCTATATACCTATATTTAGACTTTTTAAATACATTATCAGCCAAATAAAGGTTGAAATGTGACGACTGAAGGGTTCTAGACAGAATATTCATGAATAAAGTGTATTATTGATGAAAATCAGCAATAATTTATTCTTTTTTGACATTGTGATGGAATAACATTTCTGTCTTTGTTATGAAAGGTCTTTTGACATGAGTTATTGTCTGCTGCAGTTAATGATTATCAATGATTATATTGTTTATAGTCGCCTGGTCATGATCAGTTGATTAATCATTGCAGCTTATTTAAGACTATTTATACCCTGCTAATTGCGAGCGTTCATTTTGTATAACGCACAAGTAGTTTACGGAAAAAGTTAAATCACATTCTGCTCTGTGGACGTCTCCATAGCAACGAATAAACAAATTCTCAACTGCTTTGAGAGACAAGCTTCATGTAAAACACAGAAATAGATGTCCTGATATCCTGAAACTGATATCCTGCATTTACAATAAACAGATTCACAGGTGAACATTTCAGTTTGTGGCCGTGATTTAAGCCCTTGATTTTCAACCACGTGTCGGGACATTAATGTGTCTTAAGAAAATGTCATTGTGAATTTAATTGAATGATGAATTTTGGAGTGTCCTGAGTAACTTCTTCATCACCAAAGAGAGTGCACCGTGACACAAAAAAAGTGCATTAAACAACGTGGGTCCATGTGTTACAGAGTTTTAATGCACTTCTCATGGCTCCTCGTTGTTTAATGTTTGTTTAATGACACCGTGCCATTCAATTCAGTTTATTTTTGTTGCGTCGATGGGTCACATATATATAAGCCTATAAGGATATAAGGCTGGGCAATGGGGAAATTTTATTTTTTTATCTTCACATTGATTGTGACTGATCTTGATTTTTGATACAATAAAAAAAAAAAAGTCAAAAAACGATTTCATAAAAATTAACTACGGACTTTTAAACTCGTCAATTTAACACAAAAATCAGTGCTTCCAAAGTCTGAGCTCTATCCAAACCACATATTTTAATTGACAGAATTGGCTGTGGACCTCTCCATTCAAAAACCTCAACCATATTATTGACAATTCGATCTAAATGCTAAAAATAACAATAAAAAGGGCTATACAAAATAATATGTTCCCCTTGGACCAAATTATACATGCCGTAAATACTGAACCCAACAAAGTGTAAGATTATGATCAGTCTGGACTGTTTTTCCATGACGTGTGGACTGTTAAAGGTCCACGTCTGCCTCTCAGTGGAACAACAGCTCAGTGTTGGGTGAATCCTGGTTAGCTTTAGCTTTAGCCTCAGCTGCTAACAGTGTTCCCTCTCCCAGGTTTCCTCCGCTTCTCTTCCCGACTCTGCTGTAGCTCATTACACTCCGAGGCGCTTCAGAGACCCAGGGTTATTTTTAGAAACAGTTATATTTAATTAAAGCTGTGACATGCCGGCCCTGTTTTAGCACAAGCTCTACACCTCCAAAGGAAAGGAGCAGAAAACATGAGACTTCGTTGCTTTAGGTGAGGAAAACCGAGATAGTTTACTAATAATTGGTGATCAACAAATATGGTAAGAATATTATATAGAAATTGTGTGTTTTTGCTGTTAAAAATGACTCTAAACTACAGATTTTCCTTTATTCATTAAGTAGCAATAATAGAAAACCAAGTAGTAGTAGAAGTAGAGAAGAATAAGTGTGAGCGCGATGCAGTCAATGAAGATTAAAGTAAATAATATGCCATAAATTATTTGGATCCGTTTAAGGTCATTTTATTGTAAGATTGGTCAATATACTTGTGGTTTAAACACTGGAATCTGACACTGGATCTAAACGTTGCAATACAGAAGTAGTTTTTTGCTTTAACTGTAACTAATTTGACAGTATTAGATGATCTTTATTGTTTTTCTTGCTAGAAATCATGCAGAGACATTCTTT
Source organism: Rhinogobius similis (assembly GCA_019453435.1). NCBI lineage: Eukaryota > Metazoa > Chordata > Actinopteri > Gobiiformes > Gobiidae > Rhinogobius > Rhinogobius similis. The sequence continues at coordinate 12,805,638 of CM033630.1, forward strand.
TGTTCGAAAAATATTCCTCAACATTCGACTGAGAGGCAGAATTATGGACAACACGCAAATAAAACGTATTTCTTTGCTTTTTTTTTTTGCATATTTTTTTCCGCAGAGCTTTTGTTTTGCTCTAATAAAATGTATACAGTAAAATGTAAACTGAAAGTAGTTTCTCGTTGTTGCTCTGACTGTGCAGAGCTTAGCTAGCTTGTCTGCGAATGGCAGATGGAGATTTAGGACACTTCAGCTGCAGAACTACAATTATTTTCCACAACAAATGGACTCAGAAACATGTTATTTAAGGAGAGAAATCTATGACTTCAATTGTGTTTGATCCCAAAGTCTGTGTCGGTGATAAATGTGAACACAGCTGCTGTGTTCCTGTTGTTTATCTGGTTTTCTACAACTGTTTACTTAATTTTCTTTTTTTAGATGTCAGATACAAACTAAATACTTATCAGAGTTAAAGACTTTTATGTTTGTTATCGGACTTTAGCAGCTTTTTCACATTTTTTGAGCTTTTACAGGAGAAAACATCACGACTCTCATCGACTCTCATGTATTTTTGCCACTCACTGCTAAAATTCAGACTTCAGCATAACCTCTATTTGTTTTCAGGGATGTCACGATTATTCAATTGATCAATGGTGACGATTATTCAGGTCACAATACAATCGTAACAACAACAACAACATTACAAGTGCAAAAAGTTAAGTCCTTGCTTATTACGGCTCTTTTCTGTACTTTTTAAAAATAGTTCTGGCTGATGCATTTCTATGGACGTTTAGCAACAAACACGATAGATTTTGCTGATAATGTTCTTTTTACACTCAAACCCGTGATCTATAATTGTAAAACACTAACATTTGACATCGTGACATCCAGCATTTTTAGTTTTAATCATGATTTGCGCTCACATCAAACATCACATCATCAAAATGCTCTTGTCATCAGAATATTCAAAATCCTTAGAAGTGAAGTAAAATTAAGTCAATCTTAACACATTTTCAATATTTAACTGACATCATATCTAAATATTAATGATTTTAAGTCTGTATAACAAAAGATACGCAACAACTTTGAATTTTTGGAGTAAAAAAGCCAGTTAGCTTGCTTTACTATTACTAAAGATGGAAAAAAAACTCTTCTCTAGTCTAAAAAATTGTTAATAAATCGATTTTGAGATTTTGTGTAAAAATTGTATGGTCAACATTCTGTGAGTATTCATCCAGTAAAACGTAAATATCAGGATTTTGCCTTCATTAAAAATAATAAATGTCGCTCATAATCTCCTTAAACAAAGTAAAATACAATAGTAAATGTCTGTGTGTGTGTGTGTTTGAGTGTTTTTTATTTCTATTTAATTGTAAAACACTCAAATTTGACACCGTGACACCCTCATTTTGTATTTTTTTGGTGCTTTGTGCTCACATCAGCCATGGGGATCTCCTCGGGGCCGGGTCCTGGGTGGTTGGGGCCGTTGGCGAGCATTCGGTTCGGCTGCTCCACGCACTGGTTCTGGTTCTGGTGAATGTGGTGCATCTTCTTCCTCCGTTTCCTTAAAAAATGAACAAAAAAAAAGAAACACAATACGACGTGCAAACCATTAACAAAGAGTGAAGAGTGAAAGGTCAAGGCTGAACGGCATTAAGGTGTGTATGAACTGAAACCACATGGATTCACCTTTTTGAGCTTGATTTGAGCAGATTTGTCTCTTTTGGTCTTGATTTAGTGACAAATTTCAAACTTGATTTCGATACCAAGGAATATACTCGATTTTGATACCACAATGGAAATCAAAATGTTTCTTTTTAGGTCGAAGATGGACATTTTTGACACAAACCTACAGTACCTTCTTTATTTAAACATTATGGTTTTATACTAGGTCTGATAACGCGCAAGCTCATTCTAAAATAGTTCACAAAAGGCAGGATTTTGTCCTGTTAGTGCTCTTTTCTGTATTGATACTTATGACAAAACTTACCCGGATTAATCTACTTTCAGTGTCTTTAATACAACTCTACGATATTCTTCTTTCCTCCCAAATGGCTGTTTCTTACAATTTCTGTTGATAATTTTTACATTAAAGGGGCTGTACCTGATTTTTGCTGTTTTGAAACATGAAACACAGAACTAGTTCATGTACAAGTTTTTTTTTGCATGTAATAAAGTAAAATCTGTGTCGCCCCAGCACAGATATATTGTAAAAGTGTCTATTCGGGTGAAAATGAGACCACAGCACTTTCTCTGCTGTGTTTTATTCTACGAGAAGCAGGAAGTGCGCCGTTAGACGTTAAACAGAATAAAAAGTTACTGGGGGTAAACAGATTGATGACATCACACTGGGGAGACAAAGGTTGTAATTTACACAAATTAAACTACTTTTTTTTACCCTTTAAACATTGATTCGACAAAATAAAGGTGTTCACATGTATTTTTATTTGTCAAATAAAAACATCAGTGACTTTGGAGGAGTTTTGGTGCAATGTACTGGATGGTCGCTATGGTAATTTCCCAGTGTGATGTCATCATTTACAACCAGGAAGTAAAATTAAAAAGCTAAACAATTGCAAAACTATGGAAGATAATTTGTTTCATCAGATTTTGAATTTTAAACACTGGCGAATTTCTCACTTTGAATTTTCTGAACCTTTAAAAACATGTTTGCGTTTGAATTTCAGTCTCTGGAACTTGCAGTCGACGTTTTCAATGTGTTTTTCTCAGTTTAAAAATTCATTTGATAGATTTTCAAGTCTTCAAATTCATCAGTCAGTCAAATTCACAGTGATGTCACAGCAAAGATTCAAGATGCAAAGATTCACTCACACGGATCGATTTTTTTTTCTAAATCCACTGCCATTTTGACACTCTGAACTCTGAAAATAGTGGAATTTGAGGCTTAAATATAAAAAAAAAAAAAAAATTGAATTGTGAACTGAGAAAATCACAACGAAATTCAAAATAGAAAAATTCAAGCATGTTTTTTCAGGGTTAAAAAATTCAAAGTGAGAAATCTGGCAGTATTTAAAATTCAAAATCTAATGGAACTAATTATCTTCCATACAAAACCAGGATAACATTTGTAAAGTATGTATCAAACTTTGAAATATATCTATCTTAACAGCATTTTAGTTGAATGAGTAGTCCATGATTTAGACTTAGGAACTACTTAATTAAGGTTAGGGTTAAGAATTAGACTCAGAATATTAGTTAAGTAGTTATTAAGCCTGAATCCCTCTTAATAAACTATTTGCTCATTATGAATTAAGTCTTTGTTCATGCTTTATTAAGGCAGGAATAAGTGTAGCAATTATAAAGTGTTACCGAAATATCTTCCATAGAGATTTGTGTTATGTTCCACACAATGGCATTAAACTTGTATTTCTTCATACTGAATTGTATGTATTTTTCGAGCAAACAAGACACAAAGATAGATGTTTAATACCAATCTGTGGAACATTCCAGGCAAAGGTAGCCCCGCCCACCACACAGACACACACATAAACAAGAAAAGTCACATCATGCATCTTTAAAAGGCTGCGTGAAGCTGCACTACATCTACTTTTCTGAAAGCAATGGGGCTCTGACAATTTATTATTTTTGTAAAAGAAGAATAAAAAGTAATCTGTGCAAAGGATCCGTGAGCTCCAATACAATATGACTTGAACAAATGGACACAACTGGGCAGAGTTTAGGCTTAAAAAAACCTCCTACACAATGAGGTAGGTATTAATAACACAAATAATGCTTAAATCTATTTGCTGAAATGTCTGTTGTTGTTTTGTTACGCGTTTGTTTCTGAGTTGTTGCAAGTCAATCATAATAATTTCAACGATTTACTGACATCAAATCGAAATATTACTGATTTTAAGTCTTTATAACAAAAGAAATGAATCAACTTTAAATTTCTAGAGTAAAAATGCCAGTTAGTTTGCTTTAGTATTACTAAAGATGAGGAAAGAAATTAATAAAAAGTATAATTTGTGGTTAAGTATGTGATATAGCTGTAGATTAAAAAAACAACAAAACTATTATGGTCAACATTCTGTGAGTATTTGTCCAGTAAAACCTACAAATCAGGATTTTGCATGAATAAAAATGCTAAATGTTGTTCCTAATCTCCGAAAAAATGTGAAATACAACTACAAGTGTCTTTAAACCAGGCTCTGACATCACTCACAAGCGTTTGAGTGGTTTAAATCTGACAAAACCACCTTGCTTTTCCATATTCGTGTCAATTTTCTCTATTTTTCTTAAGTTCTCAGCGATGGATCTGTGTCTGTGTAGAACAATGGCTTTGGTTCTTACTTGGTTTTGCAGTAGGCCACCACGCACACGATGCCGACCACAAGCAGAGCCACGCAGATCCCCGTGATGGTCAGGACCCTCCTCTGGTACAGCTCCTCCGCCTCTGCCAGTCCAAAACACACACACAACACACACACACAACACACACACACATAACACACACACACAACGTCAAACCTGCTCCAGAGATCATTCTTATCATTACAACCGTCTCCTCATTCTGATCACCTTTAAAGTGCATGTGACAGGTTTTTACGATTGTCTAATTTTGACTTTCAGTGTATTAATGCCTGTTGTGAATATAAGTTACAGTTTTGCACAAATCAGGTCGCTGTTTGTGGAGAAAAGTCGAAAAAACTGTTGAAAATGACAGGAAGTAAACAAATTGATGACATCAAAATAGGGAGCCAAAGGGTATGCTTAATTTACACAAAAAAACAACAACAAAAAAACCCCCTAAAACCTACTTTTTTGACTCTTTAAATATTCAACAAAATAAATGTATGTATTTTTCTTTGTCAAATAAAACAATCTGCGACATTGTTTTTGAGTTTTGCTGCTCTTTACAGATGGTTTTGTGATCATTTCCTAGTGTGATGTCATCATGTACAATCAGGAAGTAAAGTTAAAAACATAAAAAATGGCCAAACTGGGGTGAAATTTGGAAAGATTTTAAAATAATTTGAAATATATTTATCTTAACTGCATTTTAGTTAAACGAATACCTGTCAGAGGCACTTTAAACTAACGTCTTAAACTTGCGCCTAGAAGTTTGATGTTGAATGTACTCTATGTGCCTGAACTATGCTTTCCCTGCACAAAATACACTGCCCGGCCAAAAAAAACAAAAAGTCGCCACAGGAAAAAAGGTCACACGTCTTTGATTACAGACACATTCGCTGTGCAGTGGGTCTTAAGCTTCTGCAATGTCCGAAATATATTTAAACCCAGTGTTTCATTAGTTTTTCACCAAAATTTTGTATTGATGATGGAAAAGTGTGACCTCTGCCAAAGCCTCCAGAACATCCTCAAAGGGGGTCAGATCTGGACTCTGTGGAGGTCGATCCATGTGAGAAAAGAAAGTCCCTGCTCTTGGACCACTCTGTGACAATGTGGGCCATGAATCCTGAACCGCTCTGTGACAATGTGGGCCATGAATCCTGAACCGCTCTGTGACAATGTGGGCCATGAATCCTGAACCGCTCTGTGACAATGTGGGCCATGAATCCTGAACCGCTCTGTGACAATGTGGGCCATGAATCCTGAACCGCTCTGTGACAATGTGGGCCATGAATCCTGAACCGCTCTGTGACAATGTGGGCCATGAATCCTGAACCGCTCAGTGACAATGTGGGCCATGAATCCTGAACCGCTCTGTGACAATGTGGGCCATGAATCCTGAACCACTCTGTCATAATGTGGGCCATGAATCCTGAACCACTGTCACAATGTGGGCCATGAATCCTGAACCGCTCTGTGACAATGTGGGCCATGAATCCTGAACCGCTCTGTGACAATGTGGGCCGTGAATCCTGAACCACTCTGTCACAATGTGGGCCATGAATCCTGAACCGCTCTGTGACAATGTGGGCCATGAATCCTGAACCGCTCAGTGACAATGTGAGCCATGAATCCTGAACCGCTCTGTGACAATGTGGGCCATGAATCCTGAACCACTCTGTCACAACGTGGGCCATGAATCCTGAACCGCTCTGTGACAATGTGGGCCATGAATCCTGAACTGCTCTGTGACAATGTGGGCCATGAATCCTGAACCGCTCTGTCTCAACGTGGGCCATGAATCCTGAACCGCTCAGTGACAATGTGGGCCGTGAATCCTGAACCGCTCTGTGACAACGTGGGCCATGAATCCTGAACCGCTCTGTGACAATGTGGGCCATGAATCCTGAACCGCTCTGTGACAATGTGGGCCATGAATCCTGAACCGCTCTGTCACAATGTGGGCCATGAATCCTGAACCGCTCTGTGACAATGTGGGCCATGAATCCTGAACCACTGTCACAATGTGGGCCATGAATCCTGAACCGCTCTGTGACAATGTGGGCCGTGACTCCTGAACCGCTCTGTGACAATGTGGGCCATGAATCCTGAACCGCTCTGTCTCAATGTGGGCCATGAATCCTGAACCGCTCTGTGAAAATGTGGGCCATGAATCCTGAACCGCTCTGTCTCAATGTGGGCCATGAATCCTGAACCGCTCTGTGAAAATGTGGGCCATGAATCCTGAACCGCTCTGTGACAATGTGGGCCATGAATCCTGAACCGCTCTGTCACAATGTGGGCCATGAATCCTGAACCGCTCTGTGACAATGTGGGCCGTGACTCCTGAACCGCTCTGTCTCAACGTGGGCCATGAATCCTGAACCGCTCTGTGACAATGTGGGCCATGAATCCTGAACCGCTCTGTGACAATGTGGGCCATGAATCCTGAACCACTCTGTCATAATGTGGGCCATGAATCCTGAACCACTGTCACAATGTGGGCCATGAATCCTGAACCGCTCAGTGACAATGTGAGCCATGAATCCTGAACCGCTCTGTGACAATGTGGGCCATGAATCCTGAACCACTCTGTCACAACGTGGGCCATGAATCCTGAACCGCTCTGTGACAATGTGGGCCATGAATCCTGAACCGGTCTGTGACAATGTGGGCCATGAATCCTGAACCGCTCAGTGACAATGTGGGCCATGAATCCTGAACTGCTCTGTGACAATGTGGGCCATGAATCCTGAACCGCTCTGTCTCAACGTGGGCCATGAATCCTGAACCGCTCAGTGACAATGTGGGCCGTGAATCCTGAACCGCTCTGTGACAAAGTGGGCCATGAATCCTGAACCGCTCTGTGACAATGTGGGCCATGAATCCTGAACCGCTCTGTGACAATGTGGGCCATGAATCCTGAACCGCTCTGTGACAATGTGGGCCATGAATCCTGAACCGCTCTGTGACAATGTGGGCCATGAATCCTGAACCACTGTCACAATGTGGGCCATGAATCCTGAACCGCTCTGTGACAATGTGGGCCGTGACTCCTGAACCGCTCTGTGACAATGTGGGCCATGAATCCTGAACCGCTCTGTCTCAATGTGGGCCATGAATCCTGAACCGCTCTGTGAAAATGTGGGCCATGAATCCTGAACCGCTCTGTGACAATGTGGGCCATAAATCCTGAACCACTGTCACAATGTGGGCCATGAATCCTGAACCGCTCTGTGACAATGTGGGCCATGAATCCTGAACCGCTCTGTGACAATGTGGGCCATGAATCCTGAACCGCTCTGTGACAATGTGGGCCATGAATCCTGAACCACTGTCACAATGTGGGCCATGAATCCTGAACCACTCTGTCACAATGTGGGCCATGAATCCTGAACCGCTCTGTGACAATGTGGGCCATGAATCCTGAACCGGTCTGTGACAATGTGGGCCATGAATCCTGAACCGCTCAGTGACAATGTGGGCCATGAATCCTGAACTGCTCTGTGACAATGTGGGCCATGAATCCTGAACCGCTCTGTGACAATGTGGGCCATGAATCCTGAACCGCTCTGTGACAATGTGGGCCATGAATCCTGAACCGCTCTGTGACAATGTGGGCCATGAATCCTGAACCACTGTCACAATGTGGGCCATGAATCCTGAACCACTCTGTCACAACGTGGGCCATGAATCCTGAACCGCTCTGTGACAATGTGGGCCATGAATCCTGAACCGGTCTGTGACAATGTGGGCCATGAATCCTGAACCGCTCAGTGACAATGTGGGCCATGAATCCTGAACTGCTCTGTGACAATGTGGGCCATGAATCCTGAACCGCTCTGTCTCAACGTGGGCCATGAATCCTGAACCGCTCAGTGACAATGTGGGCCATGAATCCTGAACCGCTCTGTGACAATGTGGGCCATGAATCCTGAACCACTCTGTCATAATGTGGGCCATGAATCCTGAACCACTGTCACAATGTGGGCCATGAATCCTGAACCGCTCTGTGACAATGTGGGCCATGAATCCTGAACCGCTCTGTGACAATGTGGGCCGTGAATCCTGAACCACTCTGTCACAATGTGGGCCATGAATCCTGAACCGCTCTGTGACAATGTGGGCCATGAATCCTGAACCGCTCTGTGACAATGTGGGCCATGAATCCTGAACCGCTCTGTGACAATGTGGGCCATGAATCCTGAACCGCTCTGTGACAATGTGGGCCATGAATCCTGAACCGCTCTGTGACAATGTGGGCCATGAATCCTGAACCGCTCTGTGACAATGTGGGCCATGAATCCTGAACCGCTCTGTGACAATGTGGGCCATGAATCCTGAACCGCTCTGTCTCAACGTGGGCCATGAATCCTGAACCGCTCAGTGACAATGTGGGCCGTGAATCCTGAACCGCTCTGTGACAACGTGGGCCATGAATCCTGAACCGCTCTGTGACAATGTGGGCCATGAATCCTGAACCGCTCTGTGACAATGTGGGCCATGAATCCTGAACCGCTCTGTCACAATGTGGGCCATGAATCCTGAACCGCTCTGTGACAATGTGGGCCATGAATCCTGAACCACTGTCACAATGTGGGCCATGAATCCTGAACCGCTCTGTGACAATGTGGGCCGTGACTCCTGAACCGCTCTGTGACAATGTGGGCCATGAATCCTGAACCGCTCTGTCTCAATGTGGGCCATGAATCCTGAACCGCTCTGTGAAAATGTGGGCCATGAATCCTGAACCGCTCTGTGACAATGTGGGCCATAAATCCTGAACCACTGTCACAATGTGGGCCATGAATCCTGAACCGCTCTGTGACAATGTGGGCCATGAATCCTGAACCGCTCTGTGACAATGTGGGCCATGAATCCTGAACCGCTCTGTGACAATGTGGGCCATGAATCCTGAACCACTCTGTCATAATGTGGGCCATGAATCCTGAACCACTGTCACAATGTGGGCCATGAATCCTGAACCGCTCTGTGACAATGTGGGCCATGAATCCTGAACCGCTCTGTGACAATGTGGGCCGTGAATCCTGAACCACTCTGTCACAATGTGGGCCATGAATCCTGAACCGCTCTGTGACAATGTGAGCCATGAATCCTGAACCGCTCTGTGACAATGTGGGCCATGAATCCTGAACCACTCTGTCACAACGTGGGCCATGAATCCTGAACCGCTCTGTGACAATGTGGGCCATGAATCCTGAACCGGTCTGTGACAATGTGGGCCATGAATCCTGAACCGCTCAGTGACAATGTGGGCCATGAATCCTGAACTGCTCTGTGACAATGTGGGCCATGAATCCTGAACCGCTCTGTCTCAACGTGGGCCATGAATCCTGAACCGCTCAGTGACAATGTGGGCCGTGAATCCTGAACCGCTCTGTGACAACGTGGGCCATGAATCCTGAACCGCTCTGTGACAATGTGGGCCATGAATCCTGAACCGCTCTGTGACAATGTGGGCCATGAATCCTGAACCGCTCAGTGACAATGTGGGCCATGAATCCTGAACCGCTCTGTGACAATGTGGGCCATGAATCCTGAACCGCTCTGTGACAATGTGGGCCATGAATCCTGAACCACTCTGTCATAATGTGGGCCATGAATCCTGAACCACTGTCACAATGTGGGCCATGAATCCTGAACCGCTCTGTGACAATGTGGGCCATGAATCCTGAACCGCTCTGTGACAATGTGAGCCATGAATCCTGAACCGCTCTGTGACAATGTGGGCCATGAATCCTGAACCACTGTCACAATGTGGGCCATGAATCCTGAACCGCTCTGTGACAATGTGGGCCGGGACTCCTGATCCGCTCTGTGACAATGTGGGCCATGAATCCTGAACCGCTCTGTCTCAATGTGGGCCATGAATCCTGAACCGCTCTGTGAAAATGTGGGCCATGAATCCTGAACCGCTCTGTGACAATGTGGGCCATAAATCCTGAACCACTGTCACAATGTGGGCCATGAATCCTGAACCGCTCTGTGACAATGTGGGCCGTGACTCCTGAACCGCTCTGTCTCAACGTGGGCCATGAATCCTGAACCGCTCTGTGACAATGTGGGCCATGAATCCTGAACCGCTCTGTGACAATGTGGGCCATGAATCCTGAACCACTGTCACAATGTGGGCCATGAATCCTGAACCGCTCTGTGACAATGTGGGCCATGAATCCTGAACCGCTCTGTGACAATGTGGGCCGTGAATCCTGAACCACTCTGTCACAATGTGGGCCATGAATCCTGAACCGCTCTGTGACAATGTGAGCCATGAATCCTGAACCGCTCTGTGACAATGTGGGCCATGAATCCTGAACCACTCTGTCACAACGTGGGCCATGAATCCTGAACCGCTCTGTGACAATGTGGGCCATGAATCCTGAACCGGTCTGTGACAATGTGGGCCATGAATCCTGAACCGCTCAGTGACAATGTGGGCCATGAATCCTGAACTGCTCTGTGACAATGTGGGCCATGAATCCTGAACCGCTCTGTCTCAACGTGGGCCATGAATCCTGAACCGCTCAGTGACAATGTGGGCCGTGAATCCTGAACCGCTCTGTGACAACGTGGGCCATGAATCCTGAACCGCTCTGTGACAATGTGGGCCATGAATCCTGAACCGCTCTGTGACAATGTGGGCCATGAATCCTGAACCGCTCTGTCACAATGTGGGCCATGAATCCTGAACCGCTCTGTGACAATGTGGGCCATGAATCCTGAACCACTGTCACAATGTGGGCCATGAATCCTGAACCGCTCTGTGACAATGTGGGCCGTGACTCCTGAACCGCTCTGTGACAATGTGGGCCATGACTCCTGAACCGCTCTGTGACAATGTGGGCCATGAATCCTGAACCGCTCTGTCTCAATGTGGGCCATGAATCCTGAACCGCTCTGTGACAATGTGGGCGATAAATCCTGAACCGCTCTGTGACAATGTGGGCCATGAATCCTGAACCGCTCTGTCTCAATGTGGGCCATGAATCCTGAACCGCTCTGTGAAAATGTGGGCCATGAATCCTGAACCGCTCTGTGACAATGTGGGCCATAAATCCTGAACCACTGTCACAATGTGGGCCATGAATCCTGAACCGCTCTGTGACAATGTGGGCCGTGACTCCTGAACCGCTCTGTCTCAACGTGGGCCATGAATCCTGAACCGCTCTGTGACAATGTGGGCCATGAATCCTGAACCGCTCTGTGACATTGTGGGCCATGAATCCTGAACCGCTCTGTGACAATGTGGGCCGTGAATCCTGAACCACTGTCACAATGTGGGCCATGAATCCTGAACCACTCTGTTACAATGTGGGCCATGAATCTTGAACCACTCTTTGACAATGTGGGCCATGAATCCTGAACCGCTCTGTGACAATGTGGGCCATGAATCCTGAACCGCTCTGTGACAATGTGGGCCATGAATCCTCAACCGCTCTGTGACAATGTGGGCCATGAATCCTGAACCGCTCTGTGACAATGTGGGCCATGAATCCTGAACCGCTCTGTGACAATGTGGGCCATGAATCCTGAACTGCTCTGTGACAATGTGGGCCATGAATCCTGAACCACTGTCACAATGTGGGCCATGAATCCTGAACCACTGTCACAATGTGGGCCATGAATCCTGAACCGCTCTGTGACAATGTGGGCCGTGAATCCTGAACCACTGTCACAATGTGGGCCATGAATCCTGAACCGCTCTGTGACAATGTGGGCCGTGAATCCTGAACCACTGTCACAATGTGGGCCATGAATCCTGAACCACTGTCACAATGTGGGCCATGAATCCTGAACCGCTCTGTGACAATGTGAGCCATGAATCCTGAACCGCTCTGTGACAATGTGGGCCGTGAATCCTGAACCACTGTCACAATGTGGGCCATGAATCCTGAACCGCTCTGTGACAATGTGGGCCATGAATCCTGAACTGCTCTGTGACAATGTGGGCCATGAATCCTGAACCACTGTCACAATGTGGGCCATGAATCCTGAACCACTGTCACAATGTGGGCCATGAATCCTGAACCGCTCTGTGACAATGTGGGCCGTGAATCCTGAACCACTGTCACAATGTGGGCCATGAATCCTGAACCGCTCTGTGACAATGTGGGCCGTGAATCCTGAACCACTGTCACAATGTGGGCCATGAATCCTGAACCACTGTCACAATGTGGGCCATGAATCCTGAACCGCTCTGTGACAATGTGAGCCATGAATCCTGAACCGCTCTGTGACAATGTGGGCCGTGAATCCTGAACCACTGTCACAATGTGGGCCATGAATCCTGAACCGCTCTGTGACAATGTGGGCCGTGAATCCTGAACCACTCTGTGACAATGTGGGCCGTGAATCCTGAACCACTGTCACAATGTGGGCCATGAATCCTGAACCGCTCTGTGACAATGTGGGCCATGAATCCTGAACCACTCTGTGACAATGCGGGCCATGAATCCTGAACCGCTCTGTGACAATGTGGGCCATGAATCCTGAACCGCTCTGTGACAATGTGGGCCGTGAATCCTGAACCACTGTCAAAATGTGGGCCATGAATCCTGAACCGCTCTGTGACAATGTGGGCCATGAATCCTGAACCACTCTGTGACAATGTGGGCCGTGAATCCTGAACCACTGTCACAATGTGGGCCATGAATCCTGAACCACTCTGTGACAATGTGGGCCGTGAATCCTGACATTGACATCTTGGAATCAGAGAAGAAGAAATCCATTGATGAATACCCTGGTCGTTCGGGATGTTCAGGCTCAGCTGATCTCATTCTTTGGTGATATAATGTCCCTTTACCTGCAGCAGATCACACCACTGCCCCCTACAGGCTTGTACTGGCAGGTGAAGTGATGCGCCCAAGAAGATGGTTTCTTTCTCTCCTTCCAGTTTTTAATAATGCATTGGACAGTTCTTAAAGTCTATATGAAGGGTCTCATGTTTTTCTAATTGTGACTTAGTATGGTAGGAGGGCACCTGTGGTATAAATTTATTTGTGAAGTTGCAGTTTGTGTAGAAAATTCTATGAATAAAAGTTTAAAATTACAGGAAGTAGTGCTGAGTTCTAAAACAGAATCCCTCTGTGATGTCATCAAAAAGTGACGTGCCTTTGTAAATACAGAGACAATTTACAGGCAACTGACACCTTTTTTTGACAGTTTAAATAGTCATTCAACAAAATAAAGTTGTTATCAAGTATTATTATTTGTCAAATAATAACTATTGTGTAATTTAGATGCATTTTAGCCCTTGTTTACAGTCTGGTTGCTAAGTAACAGTTGTGGAATTACCTCTAACTACGTCATAGCTGCTGCTCATGTTCAACCAGGAAGTAGTATAACCTTTATAAAAACGGTCAAACTGGGGACAAACAGGCTAAATGTTTAGTAAAATATTAATATAATCATGCTCACTACGTTTTAGTGAAATGTCATATAGACTTTAAACCAAATTTTGTTCAGCAGTTTGTGTTTCTTCTTAGATGTTTTCTCTGTTTGATGCCAAGGATTTGACTCTTCTCAAACACACTGACATCTTTTCCACGACCACAGGATTTGTCTTTCCACATGGTTGTTTCAGAAATGAGAAGCCCCTCACTGCATCAGTCGGGTTTAATGGGTTCAAGTACCGTGTTGCAGCCCAAAGACAATCAGCTCCAACAATTATCCAACAGAAGGAGACGACCGGTTTGCTTAGTGGACTCAGGTGGCGACTTTTTTTGGCCAGGCAGTGCACTAAAACAGTTCAAATGCATTCACAGAGACAATGAAGATGAAAGATGTCAGTTCAATGTCAATTAAAGATGCGCTAAATAAGAACAAGGTGGAAAACATAGAACAGTGTTAAAAGTGTTGACACCAAAACAAACAAATACCGTTTAAAAGTGCAATTGTTCACAAAAGCTCAAGCTCAAATCATCAGGAGATCGACCAATACGTAACTAACATTTTTAATTGCAATTAGTCTTGGAGTCTTACTTTTTACATAATTTAATTTGCATTGAAATGTATAATAAACTTTCTGCTTTCAAAAAATGTTTGGTGTCAAATCTGGTACTGAAGTTTTATCGCCTGGTGAGTCAAAAGAACGCTACCAATTAATTTGAACATTTTTCTTCAGCGAAACTGTTTTTAATTAAATGTATTTATTATGTATTAATATTATTTAAGAATCTGTACAAAAAAACAAACAATTAAGTACATGCACACTCAAAATCAGGTTATTGTTGAGTTATTGAGATTATTAAAATGAAATGTAAACAACAAAAACATCTGATTTCTCTCTGATCATGGTCCCTCTGATTATTCACATCAGATTTTTATTTTTATTTGAATTATCTCAAAGGTCCAGAAACCAGATAATAACTAGATTTTGGAGTGCACGTGAACATCCAGTGTTTCAAAAAACATGTATGATCTAAAGGCGCACTGTGTAGCATTTCTGGTGTCTGCCACTTGTTTCTATCGTTTTTGCTTGAAACGTCTCCATCAGGCCAAGTGACAGGTCAGATCTGTGGAGAGGTGACCCTGCTCAGTGTTTTTGTCTGGAATAAAAACAACAGTAATTACAAAACAAATCCGTCAACGTGGAATAAAGAAAAAGAAGAAAAAACTTTGCAAAGTTCTAAAAACTAAAAGAACCGATTCTGATAGGACAGTTCCTCCGCTCCAGTCGTCTTTGGAGGTCGGCCTTTCCATGTTCCGACTTGTAAATTCACACAGGAAACTCTCGTCTCTCACTAAACAGGTTAACAGGCTGCTTAAACCACTGTCGTTCTTTTCCTCACACAGCCTGGTGCTCCGTCTCCATTTAAAGAGCCCCACAGTGTCTTAAAGCCTTTTAAAGAGCCGTGACGTGTGTCGTTCAGTGTGTGTTGATTCGTTTGCTCGACGCGCTGCGCTTTTGTGTGAGTTGACCTTTAGTCGATCCAACATGGCGGCGCCCTGCGTTTGGATCAAGTTTCACATCCGACAGTTAAAATGTTGCTAATACTCTTGTTATTTTTCAGTTATTTGCTCTCTCCTGCCCCCTGCTGTCTGTGAAGCTGCTCCTGTGCTGCTGTGGAGCTTCTGCTGTTATAACATAGAACTATAATAAAACCTGGAAGATGAATCCAAAATGGCCGCCTTGTTTATCCCTATGGAGTGTGCTCATTGGCACATGACCCCAAAAAAATTCTTACTTCTGCATTTACTTCCTGATACGGAGGCTGCCATCTTTGCTTTACTTCCTGATACGGAGGCTGTCATCTTTGCTTTACTTCCTGATACGGAGGCTGCCATCTTTGCTTTACTTCCTGATACAGAGGCTGCCATCTTTGCTTTACTTCCTGATACGGAGGCTGCCATCTTTGCTTTAGGGCGCCACGTAACGACAATCCCCCATGATGCTTTGAGCGACGTGAACGACCAGCAGCTTGCAGTTTTTGTGTTAACGTTTGCTTGTGTGATTGTAATTGTATTGTTCATGTTAGACACACGTGAAAGCGTCTGAAATGAAATAAAATACAACTTACAGGTATCGCTAGTCGAGCCTTTTCCACGAGCTTCTGTTTGTATCGTCCGACGCTCGTTCACGTGACTCGCACATGTTTGCGGTGACGTCACTTCATATAAAAACGGTAATTTCTGTGATTTTAGAAACGGTAGGAAAGAACATTTCCTTCTATTTTATTTAAATACCGATAATAATTCAGTACTGTCTGCAATTATAATGTGCCATTTTAGAAAAAGGCAGGTTCCAAGAGGCTGCAGTACCTCGCACGGCCACTAATCAATCTGGGACCACAGAGGGGGCGTGTCTTATCCAGTTCTTTTAATACATCCAAATGCAATGTTATGCTGATGTTGCTAACGTCTACACGGCGCTAATAACAACAAAAGCATACATTTACATTCAAATGGTGATTTATAACTTACAGATGTAATAACACTGCCCGGGTTAATACATTCACTTAATTGGATTGCATATTTTTGTTGATTTGAGCACCTTCTTGGATTTTATTGTTTGATTTGCGTCATTACAGTCCATACGCTGTAATGTATGGCTCATATTGAGGCTGGAACGCAGAAACACTCTGTGAGGTCCGTTCTGACCTCCGAGGACGACTGGAACGCAGCACTATCTCAATGGGACTTCACTGGTTACATTAAGGTTAAATAAAAAATAAAAACATCTCCATAAATACAAGCAGGTGGCAGACCCTTCACCAGAAAAGTTACGCAATGCGCCTTTGAATATCTGACACAACGGATCAGTGCCAAACCAGCCAGATTCACACCACGCCCCAAGACAGTTTCTTTGTTAGTTTTGTTTGTTTTCATTGTCTTTGTAGCAAAATCTGTCCTTTGCATTTGACATTTCCTTCAACCAGAACTGATTCCTCAAAACTGAGCCAGGATCTCGGTCAGGATCCTGGAGGAGAAGCAAGCCGTGACACAAGAACATGAAAAGTAAAGCCAAATCAACCATCTCCAAGCCTTCAGTGGCTTTGTGAACAATGCAGATTCAAGTGTCTCGTCTTATTACTGAAAACACACAAATAATAACACTCTGACTGTGCATGTTGTGGTGTAACACGTCGTAATGAGACACGGCGATGGACAGAGGACAACGGATGGGCGTCAAAGGACAAAAATAAAGAGTCTAGCAGAACAACACGGCCACAGTGGAGGGAGGAGGAGCTCGGAGGGAGTCAGAGTCCAGGGAAAGACCGGGACCAGGGCCTGAGCTGAAATAATCCCATCAGCCAATGCAGCGCGTCAGAATCAACCTTCAAGTGTGTGTCGCGGCTGTTTACATGAAGGTCAACGGTGTTAATCTAATGTTGTGACTGAAAATACATACAATTATTGTGTAGAGGTGGTCACAACCAACAAAACTACTTTATATTCTCCTAGATTTTAATCACAAGGCGCTTGTTCACACCCTTAAGCTTTGGGCCTATTTAAAATGAGCCCCAACATTAAATATAACAAAAAAAAATTGTATTTCAATATTTCTGACCAGTATTGTGATTAGATTTGCAATTTATGGTTTAACAATGGGATTCTATTCAATGTTTGCATTTTAAACACAAAAAGGGGAATTGACAAAAAGACTGAGATATAAATTGACAAGCAAATAAAAGAACCACCTGTTACGGAAAGTTCTCGTCACATTTTTGTCACTTTTAGTAGAGTTTTTGTCACTTTTAGTCGAGTTTTTGTCACTTTTAGTATTGTTTTTGTCACGTAGCGTTGTCACATATTGTAGCGTTTTTGTCACTTTTAACATTTGTGTCATTTCAGTATGGTTTCTGTCATGTGTTGTTGTGGCCCTTGTCACTTTTAGTAGCATCTTTGTCACTTTTAATGTTGTTTTTTGTCAGTTTTAGAAACATTTTTGTCACGTATAGTAGCGTTTTTTTGTTGTTTTTGTCACTTTCAGCAGTGTTTTTGTTGCTCATAGCCTCTTTTACACTTCCAGTTTTTGTCACATTTAGTAGCGTTTTTGTCACTTTTAGTATTGTTTTTGTCACTTTTAAGTTTTTGTTGCGCTATTGGTGCTCTTAGTCGCTTGTTTCAGAACATGTTTTAACAAATCTTCACTACAAGGTTAGCAGTTTTTAAGCAGAATAAAATCTTTTTGTTCGTGGATGAAATGATTGCACTTTTTGCTAATTGTGTCCACTCAAATTGTGCAGCCCTAGTCCTCAGCCATTTCTACAATTTAAGAAGTGTCACTAGACAAGCAACAGTCGTAAATATCCGACATGTAGAACCCTCCAATTTGTGGAGCTGCGACCTGACAAAAAGACTAAACAGAGTCGCACTGACACTTACAAAAAACACGTCTCCTGAACTTGTGAAGAGGAAAATCTGGCCTGAAATCCTCCAGTGTACATCTGGTCTTAGTAGCTTTAAGAAAAAAACTAAAAAATCTGCTTCCTCTGAGAGTTCAAACTTCGCTGTAATTGGTCAAATCCACTTGTCACTCACTCAGAGGCCAAAGGGAAGAGTATTGGACAATAGAGCCGCACTGAACAGAAGACGAATCCCTATATCAGACTTTCATTCATTTTTATTGCCAATTGCCCGGTTCTACCTACATTTGTTTGTTATTCTTTTATGAGAAGAGCAGTAGGTCAAGTGATCAAAGTATAAAAAGGAGGTGAAGTTTCTCAAAAAGTTAATTTCAAAACGAAATTAACTACTGCTATTGTGATCGACTTTATCTGTGCATTGCATTATTTTTAATTTGTGAAGTACCTTCTGATGTTTGTGAAAGGCGCTCTGTAGATGAAAGTGACTTATTTATTTGGTGATTTTTGCAGGTTCACCGTCAGTTTGTCTCCATGGAGAAGTTATTGCTTTGCCCTTAATGTTCCAGAGTCTGGCATTAAACTCATTTATATCCAGGACACGAGCAGGAAAAGTTACAGGTCAGATCTGCAATTTGTACTCAAAGGAAAAATGTTCTTCAAGGTAGTCTGAGTGATAAAAGCCTGTAATTGAACACAAGAGTTCATTTGCAAAAACAGATAAGTGCCGTTTAAAAAGCAATCGAAGACTTGTACTTTACTTTTTGTAAAGCGACGTCTTCAAAAGCCAAATGTATTTCACTGCAATTAAAATATTATTCCATCCGTCCTTGATAAAATCCACTCGACTTTATTTTCATTGGTAGTATGTGTACAAGCTGCTAACAAAAAGAAATAATACTTTTGGACTCTTTTTCAAAACAGAGACTGTTCTTGCAGTTGAACTCTGTCTGTAATGTTTAATGCTTTACTGTGGAACATTCCAGGCAAAGCATTAACATCTCCGTGAGACAAAAAAATAATAAAAATGTTGTCATGTCTTTTATGACGGCTTTTCATTTAATCAACTAAACTATGACTGAAAGTATTTACATCAAATAATAAAACTAAACATGAATGAATGAAAGGAACTAGATCTACCTTTTCAGTCCCGGAGCCTCAAACCAGAGCGTAAACAAACTCAACGTTCAAGGAAGACGTCTTTACATGTCAAAATACGATAGTTAAATTAATATATATATATTTTGCAATTGAATGAAAGTATTGGTCATTTAAAGGACAAATATTATGCATTATTTTAATTGTTATAGGCCTTTAAACATGTCATCTCATGTTTTAGAACTTAAAATAAAACATTTTTACAAAGAACAATATAACTTTGTCACAGCTTTGAGAATAACTTCGCTTTGGCTCCATCTACTGGCTGCAAAGAAGACGCACATTTTAATAACACATTGCTTCTAATGCTAGGAGTGTTACAGAGCAGTTACGCAGTTGTCATGATCGTGATTTGACGGCAGGGATGCTCAGAACGAGTGTGACGATGATTTATGGACTTAAAAATAGAGCAAAAGAGTGTTTTTGACGGTCGGAGGGAGAGGATTTTCTAACCAAGATTCCTCAAACTAGTGTGAATGAAACTAAATGCAACTCCAGGTTTGTTTTTGATGACGGAACAATGTTAGAACATGGTTAAAAGCTCAAAAAAGTCAAATTTTGTACAATATTTGTCCTTTAAGTCAACATAAATACTAAAACTAAACTAACAATTATTGAAAAATTCACACTAAAATTGTACTGCAAAAAGGGATTATCTAACTTAGTTAAATTTACTTGAATTAAGCAAATTAATCTTAAAAGTCCAATTTTAAGATTTTTTCACTTGACAGGACTACATCAAATTGAGATTATTTGACTTGTTTTAAGTAAACTTGATAAGTAAAATAATCTTATTCCACTGGCAGATAATTTCACTTAAATTAGGGTAAAAAGGTCTTATTTTGAGTTAATTTTTCTTATTTTTTGATAGGCCTTTTTTGCAGCTGTTGTTCGTACAGTTAAGGCACAGCAAAACGAAACAACTGTAAACTTGCACCAGAAAAGTTACATAGTGCACGTTTAACTCTGGGCTTTACATGGACACTATTGATTCTGTGGAGTTAAAGGGTCTAAATAAAGCCGCTGACGCAGACGCTCTGAGCCTGAGCTTTGTGCCGCTGTCACTGATACTGAGAGCCGCTTTACACAGCCACGGGGCACTTTTTGTGTTGGAAAAAGTGCAGTATTTTTGGTACTTTTAGTCTTGGCCACAGTATGAAGAGCGGGCGGAGACATTCAGTGGTTGTTAATGAAGTTAAAGTGCAATTTCTGGGTTATAATATACTTCCCCAGTTGAAATGTCTTTATAAATCGTTTAGTTTTGCTGTGCTTTAATAGTAGACACACAGCAGCTAAATATATAAGATGATCTGAGAAGTACAATTTTAGTTTTAGTAGAAATGTTACTTTAGTTCAGTCGTATTATTATTACTGTTGTCATTGTGCACTTTGTAAACCGTTTGACTCTGAAATGTGCTGATGACGTGGATTGAATTGGACTGACTGAAACGATTAAAGGTGACATATTATACTTTTTTCCAGGTACTTAATATTGAACTAAAACATAAGTAAATCATCATTTTTCATGTTGTTCTTTGTAAATAGCAATATTGATCTAAAACGGCTTAATAATACAAACAGGTTTATTGACTTCAGAACTACAGAGCTGATGTGCCCCGCTGTGATATTGTCATTTATGTGTTTTTATTTTTGAAACATAAAACATTTAAAAGCCCTACATTTGTCATGGAGTCTTAATCGTGATTATTTGACAAATTAAGTTCAGAGATGTGGGCGGGGATGGGGGGTAGGTGAAAACAGCACAGAACACAACGGGATTTTCTGAGCACTCGAGCCTCAGATACAGGACAAAACAGGATTAACTCGAACATACAGGAATGAATCAAAATACAAACACTGTTGTAACAAGATTAAAAGCTCATTAAAGTTGATTTTGCATAATATTCCGTCTTTAACAATAATTTTAGTCAAGCAGAAAATACTTTAATTTGCACTATGATTAACTGTATTAAAACGCTACTAAAACTGACACAAATGTGACTAAAAGTGACATAGACGTGGCTGAAAGTGACAAAACGCTACTAAAAGAGACAAAAACAACATTAAAAACACCAATAAAGGTGACAAAAACATTAAAAGTGACAAAACTGTACTAAAATTGACCAAAAGCATACCAAAAAGCACACTAAAAGTGACTAAAAAGCAAAAAAAAGCGTCTAAAAGTGAGAGAAATGTGGCTAAAAGAGACAAAAACACAACAAAAAGCTGCAAAATGTGTTCCCAATTCTTTTATTAGTTTGTCAATTTATATCTCAAGTCTTTTTGTCAGTTCTCCTGATTGTGTTTAAAATGTGAACATTGAACAGGATCCATTTATTAAAACATGAATTGCAAATAAAATCGCAAAACTGGTCAGAAAAATCGCACTTAGGTAGTTTTCCCAAATCGCGCGGCTGTAAATTTAACCAAAACGCTCCCTTTTTGACCCGAAGATTTGACTCTTTCACATTTGTCAACACATTAAAACTTAAACCAGGTCACAATGTTCAGATCACATTAGAGGGTTCACTGCATGCAGAGTCTCCAGGGGGTTTAGTTTAGAAAGAAGATGGAACAAATGTGTGAGTGTGAGAGGAACTTTTAGAAAACATGATAAATAGTGTGATGTTCCATACCTATAAATTCAATTCTGAGCAGCTCTGGCGGCGCGACAGGGGCGAAAGAGAGGAAGGGAAAGAGAAAGAAAGAGGGAGAAAGAGAGAAAGCGTCACAGAAACGTCCACAGTGTTGGAGAGTTTCCCGAGACGTCGCTGAATCAGGATAAACCTCAAAAAACCCAAACAGACAAGGCTCAGCTCTGACCCCCACAGATGCAACCCACACGCAGCATATTAACCACAACGATGTAATGTTTCCAGGGAGTTACATACACTGTGTTTACGTTTTACTAGAAGTCCTGAAGATTTATCGGGGAAGATTATACCGACTTTGACCCTGTACCTTTTCCCGACGCTAAATGTACCGTTATATGAGGCTGGCTGGCCTAAAACTGCAGAACAAACTCATAAATCGCAGAAATATCCACTAAAAACGACCCTTTGAAATTATGTGATCACAATGTGGATAATTTCAGAAACGTGGCAAACTGGAGGCAAAAGTGGAACACACATCGTCAGTGATTAATTTACAACAAATATGATGTGTTTCTAACAAAAATTAAGCAACAGTTTCTTGGTTAAAAATGACAGTTTAGATGTCTCTTTAAAACAAGTGAAAAAAATAGAACTTTAGAAAAAAACAGACTTTTATTTGTGTTTTATATGTAATGCATTTATTAAAACCTTGAAGAACTAATATGGGTCAACATTTCTGTAGAACCTAAAAATAAAATTGTTAACATTGATCAAAAATGTTATAATAACCGCCTGGAGGCCTGAGGGTTTCTAAAGCACCACTGCTATAGAAATTAAACTAAATCTATATTTTTTGAATGGACATTTATTCATGGGTTTCAGGCATAAGGTTCTGCAGGATTTGGCTCCTCCGTTGCTATAGCAATAGCACATTCAGATTAAAATATTATATCTTTTGAACGGGGAAAGGTCCCAATCTGAGTTAGAGCCGAATCTGTGTCAAAATTAAATCTGTGCATGTCCAGCTGCTTCTGCACAAACGTCTACCAAGCTACAGTGTCCCCAGCAATACAGGAGACTGTGGTGGCCCCCATGGTCCAAAAATCTCCCCCATAGTCCAAAAATCTCCCCCATAGTCTAACAATCTCCTCCATAGTCTAAAAATCTCCCCCATAGTCTAACAATCTCCTCCATAGTCTAACAATCTCCCCCATAGTCTAAAAATCTCCCCCATAGTCTAAAAATCTCCCCCATAGTCTAAAAATCTCCTCCATAGTCTAAAAATCTCCCCCACAGTCTAACAATCTCCCCCATAGTCTAGAAATCTCCTCCATAGTCTAGAAATCTCCCCCACAGTCTAACAATCTCCCCCATAGTCTAGAAATCTCCTCCATAGTCTAAATATCTCCTCCATAGTCTAAAATGCTCCTCCATAGTCTAAAAATCTCCTCCATAGTCTAAAAATCTCCTACACAGTCTAACAATCTCCCCCATAGTCTAACAATCTCCTCCATAGTCTAACAATCTCCCCCATAGTCTAACAATCTCCTCCATAGTCTAACAATCTCCCCCATAGTCTAACAATCTCCTCCATAGTCTAACAATCTCCTCCATAGTCTAACAATCTCCCCCATAGTCTAACAATCTCCCCCATAGTCTAACAATCTCCCCCATAGTCTAAAAATCTCCTCCATAGTCTAACAATCTCCCCCATAGTCTAACAATCTCCCCCATAGTCTAAAAACACCTGGACAATGCACTGACATCATACAATCACACTTTGTTGCCCATTGCATGATTCTAAATGTTTTACAGTAACTACTCGGTGAAGAATATCGCTTAAAGATTAAATACAGGCAATAAATAACATGTATTCTTCACAAATTATATGAGAATTATATGAATAAATAATTGAAATGAAAGTAATTACTATTAGTCTACCCTGAATATGGGAAACACTGATGCTATATATGACTTTTTAACTTTAAACAAGTATATTTTATGTTAAATAAGAGCTCAAAACAACATTTAACTGCTTATAAACCTGAGCAAACATCAGAGCAGAGAAACATGAGGTCAGCTGACTTTAATGAAATATTTAATGTGTTTTGTGGCTGTGACGGGTCAGAGTTTACATGTCTTTGTCAAATATAAATGTAATGAAACTTTATTAACTCTATTTAACTTCACTGACGAACTAAGGCCACAACTGACAAAACATGTTTAACTGTTTCTGTCTCTTTAAAAGGTGAAAATATAGTCAAGACTCAAACTGAGGAATGACAGGCCTCACTAAATCAGGAAAGAATCATTTGCCTAAAACCCATGAAAAAGAAGCTGAAAACCATGAAAAAACCACTTGTTAATGTTTCCTGCTCTGATCTCACTCACGTGTGTCTGAGTGGCTTTCATTTGTCAAAACCACCACGATGTTTCACATTTTATGATATTCCGTGGCTAATCCCGGTTCCTCCATTCAAATCACATTATGTTCCTCTTCACTTTTGCTTCCAGTTTCTTCCAATCCAAAATAGAATGTATTTTTACAAACTTTAAAAAGGTTTATTGTCGGTAAGATTCTTTCCCTTCAGACAGTTCAAACCCTGCAAATATGGCTACTGTGAGTTTGTTCATTTGTGCTCTGAATCTTGTTTAAAATTATCATAAAAAATCTAAATAACTAAGAATATTTTTTACAGAAACTGGGGCAAAATTTAAAAAAATGTCATCTTTTAGGACCTAACTTAGCCCAGTGCATTATTTGTATTATTATTAGCCTTTAAACATGCGCTTGAGTATTTTAAATTTGGCATCTCATCTTTCAGAACTAAAAAACCCAACAAAATGAACATCTGTATCTCATTCTGTTTCCCCCGGCATTTACTGAGTTTTGGCGCCATCTACAGGCTGCACAGCGCTTACACAAGTTCAGTATAAACAACTCGAGAGTTCTCTGAGAAATTCAGATTAGTCTAGCAGCTGTAATGATCGTGATTTGCAGAAATAGTCACGACAAGGGAGAGGATTTTCTAACCAAACTAGCGTGAATGAAGCTAAATGCAAGTCCAGGTATGTTTTTGATGATGGAACATTGTTAGAACACGGTTAAAAGCTCAAAAAAGTCACTAATATGTGTCCTTTAACATTAGCAATGCATTTTCTGGCCTTTAGCAATATAAGTTCAACATCTCCTTCCTCCACCTGAGCTTATGTCTAGACCACGACGTATTGATAACAGATTTTAAATGGCGACATATTGCTAAAATAAATCACGATAAATGATAATATTGCTGCTACTTAATTAATGCTACAGACACTTCTATAAACGCACATTTGTTAAAAAAACACGAGCAGCAAGAAATAAACAGCAGAATTAAACACTTTTGTAATTACTTAAGTGTTGATAACGGGTCATAAAAGTTACATAATTCACTCTATACATCTAAAATATTATTGTACTACAGAAAAAACAAAGAAAAAGTTACCCAAAAAGAAAGAAAACATACACGATAATAAATATTGAGCCCTAGTTATATTGTTATTTCTGTCATATATTGTACGATAAGTCCATATAGTAATCAATGACAGGCCTAATTATGACTACAGCTCACTATTGTGTAAACATCATTATGTCATTTCTCCGACCTGGAAACATTGCATCAAATTTAGAACAAAGGGGTTGCAGAAAATAATCATATTCCTGAACAACTTAAGCTTAAAACACCAAATAAACCAAAAAAGGTGGAGGGAATTTCATGCCGAGACAGAGACAAACAAAGAAGCAACATCACTCAAATAATGTCTGCGTGGACGACTATGAAATAAATAAAATAAAATCAAAGCAGCAACACGGGCGCTGTGACTCAAACGTGGACATTTGGACAGTGGATGGAACACAGAATGAGGCTGCTCTGAATAATGCCTTCGGTGTGCCTCGTATTGATCAGCCCTGGTTCAGCAGCACATCCACAGCAATAAAGCCGCTTATAACACAATATAAACATGATTCATCGGGAAATCTGCAGCGTTTTGTGCGGATCCGCATGCATTCAGGCCGTCGACGTGTGAGGGAAGTGAGCCTGTGTCCTCGGCGGGGTTTGAAATCCGACAGAAATGCATAAAAAGTACAGAAAGCATGCCACTCCGATCGCATAATTACAGCGACACGGAAACATTTAAGAGGTTTGCGTAAGCGGACAGTACAGAGTGAGCGTTACGTAACTCAACAAAAGACACAGAGGCAAAGACAGGACAATGTTATGAAAGATTTAGAAGTTTAAGTGGAGCTAGATGTTTAACTTCAGGGTAGTTTTCTGTCACTGTTAGAGCTGATAACAGAGACAAAATCAAAAGATAGAGATAAACCAATGACGATAGATTGGTTTCAGTAGCTTTTTTGCGTTTTTTTCTCAGTGCGTACGACAGGTTTTTGCTCATTTGTAAGCTACTTTATTTGGTTGGGCAGTGGTGAATGTTTATCATAGGTTTACACCAGCCAAGTGGCAGTTTGGAAAGACATTTTTTGGGGGGAATTACAGGAAGTAGAGTCGAGTTCTCAAAAGAAATCGGTCCATCTAGAACTGCATTTCCATCGCCGTCACTTTAAAGTGCACATAACACGGTTCTTGTGTTGTGCTAATTATGATTTAGTTTGGTGGGTTTGTCTCTTTATTTATTATAGAATTACATCCAAGAAGTTGCAGTTTGTGAAGAAACTCTGAAAAATAAAAGCTTAAAATTACAGGAAGTAAAGTGAATGTCATCCACAGGCGACGTGACATTGAAAATACAGACAATTTACACAAAACTAACAAATTTTTCTGACAGTTTAAACTATCATTCAACAAAATGAAGGTGTTAGGTTAAGTTATGTGTTATTAGATATTATTATTTGTCAATTCCTAACTACTGTGTGATTTATATGGATTTTGGGCCTTGTTTACAGTATGGTTGCTAGGTAACAGATGTGGAATTACCTTTAACTATTTCATATCTGCTGCTCATGTTCAACCAGGACTATAATAAAAACTAAGGCTGTCACTAACTATTATTTCTATTGTATATTTAAACTTTTTAAAACACATTATCAGCCAAATATAGGTTGAAATATTGTGACTGAAGATTTCTACACAATGAATATTCATGAATAAAGTGTATTATTAATAAACAACAGCAATAATCTTTTTTTTTTTTTTTTGACATTTTGATGTATTAATATCACTGCCTCTGTTATAAAAGGTGTTTAGTTCACTTAACAATTAGTTGACTAGTCCTGATTAGTTGATTAATCGTTGCAGTCCTAGTAAACAATACTTTTCATATGGTTTATGGTTTTAGGGGTTATTTTTAGTCAGTTCATGGTGACATTTTGATGAAAAATTTTGGATTCAAGCCAAAAATATACAGAAAATGTATTGGAATTGCTTCTGTTGAACAAAGATCTGTACAATTATTTATCAAAATCACAGCATTTAACACTTTATTTATTATTATAGTGTAGAATATTTAGTTATCTGCAAGAAATACTTTTTTAAAACAGGTAAGTAGATTTTTTACGTGCTATTTTTAGTTTTACTTGAGTTCTTTGCTCCAGCATCTTCACTTTTACTTCAATAACAGAATTAAGTTCTTCTTCCACCACTGTTTTAGTGAAGTCCAACCTGTCTTATGCACTTTAAAAAACGCTTGTAGCCTCTTAAGGTACAGCACACTATGATGGCCACTGTAATTTTCAATATTTATTCACTAAAGGTAACACGATAAATGCAAACGGAAATGTTAATTAAATAGAGATACGTTTCACAATGTCGTGGCCAGTCACAAAGATCAAATTTCAGCTTCAAACATGTGAAAAAAACACAATATACCCCACCAAAGATCTAAATTTCAATAATTATGAACACATATATACACTATTAACTATTTACTGCTGTTTAAAATGTTATTATTTGGTTTGTTGGCGTGACATCATGAGTTTATCCATTAATACTGTACTGTTTAAATAGGCAAAAACATAAAGATCCACAGAGGAACCAGGGGGAAAGGAACTCACAAACTCACTCAGTCAATCCACCATAAACACACAAAGAGAAAAGCAACGTTACAGAAGGAACGAGAGGAAGGGAACGTACTGTAGAAGCCAGCCATGACCGAATTCTGACAGCGATCCCCCGTGTAGTCGTTCGGACACCTGAGGAGACACAGCGAGGACACAGGGTTAGCAGGCGAGAGGCGAGGATAAAAGGTGAGAAACAGTACGATACAAAAGAGGGAGGAGCAAGACGACATCAGCAAAGTCATGTGACAGGACTGGCAGGGACCTGGGTCAAGCACGGAGAGCGGCATGTTGTCAAGGCACCGTTCAACATGAAGAACCGGGACAGTCTGCACTTCAGAGCATCATGAAGGTGTGATTATGACTTAGTTTGATGGGAGGGCACCTGTGGCAATTATCTATTATATTTTTAGATCTGTGAAGCTGCAGTTTGTGAAGAAACTGAAACAATAAAAGTTTAAAATGACAGGAAGCATGTTGTTCTAAAACGGAATCCCTCTGTGTCTCAAATACAAAGACAATAATCCATGGAGCTATCATATTAACTGGACAGGGTATTGTTAGTTAAAACCGGTGTCCCGCAGCCCCCAGTGGGCGCTCCATTGCATTTTCCAGCTACAGCACAATGTAAACACAAACTGCTGCTTTCACAAAGGTCGGATTTTGTGGCGATTTTGACCTATTTTCAGATCATAAACCATTTTTCCAGTTGAAAATCCTTACGTTTTCTTAAAAACAGCTCTTTAATCTAGCGCTGCTCCGCTCTACCAGCTCTCGCTCTGATTGGTCAGAGCAGTCACCTGGTACAAGACCCCACGTCCTTTGACACTACCCCCGGGCCGCGAACTTGTTTTTTACAAGGTGGCAGCGGAAGCGCGTCACTGATTGGCTGGCTTGTGACTGTCAAAGTCTTTGATGATTGACTAGCCCAAACCTTTCCCCTAACCCTAGTCAGTTCCAACCAATGCATAACCTTAACCGGACACAGGCCCACAGCGCCGTGGGGGGAAAGCAGCCAATCAGAGGCTGCGCTTCCCCTGCCATCCTATAAAAAATGTATTTGCCTCCGGGCCGCACAGCCACCAGAAATACGTAGCTTCTAAAGGCTAACTGTGACATGTGCTAGCGAACACGGCCCACGGCTTAAACCATCTTGTTCCATAAAGGTGTTATCAGGTATGATTATTTGTCAAATCATAACAATTGTGTAATTTATGTAGATTTTACCCCACCTAAGGCCCAAAGTCACTGGGATAGGCTCCAGTCACCTGCGACCCCGGGAATGGGAATAAGCGGTAGAAAATGAAAATGAATGAATGAATGTAGATTTTATTCTTTGTTTTCAAAATGGTTGCTAGGTAACAATTGTGGAATTACCGCTACTTATGGCTGCGTCCCAATGTCCCCACTATCCCCTACATAGGACACTATAGTGGTCACACCATTTTTAGTGCTGTCCGCAGGTGAAAAAGTAGTGCACTCAAAATTTCCCACAATGCGTCTTGTGTTAGCAGCTTACCTTAGCTTGAGCTGTGAATAGATCACAAATCTCAGGCAAAAAGCGGAATAATCCGTCCGTTTGATGTTTCATGTGCGATCCATGATGAATAAAACATGTATGACGATCATTAGTCCATAAATATGAGCGTGTCAGGTGGATTTGACCCATATTCATTTCAGAAATCCATTTTTATTGAAGTTTGGACGAGTTTTTCTTCTCGGACGCAGCCTATGCCATATTTGCTGTCCATGTTCATCAAGGAAGTACAATTATAAACATTACAAATTGACGATAAATAGGCAACATGTTTAGTAAAATCTGAAATATGTCATCTAACCTGCCTTATAGACTTTAAACTGCAGTTAAAGCCACAGTCCGGTTTAGTTTGAATCATTTGCTGAATTGGCCTCAAAACAAAGAGTACAGTGTTTGAGGTTTGTACAGTGTTGTGAGTGGAGACTCTGCATATTTAGATTAAGTTTAATGCATTCCTTTCCATTGTGTCCAGTAGCTAAACAGGGTTGCCAGATTTTCAGAGAACAACATGCGACAAAACCTTTTAAAAACAGCCCAAAACAAGCAACGAGATCCACAAAAATAAGACAAAACATAAGTTGAAAGCTGTGCGTCACTGCTGAACGAGTGCTACTGAGATGCGCCGATGTAACTGTATATTTTCCATAAATAACAACTTTTAAACATTAACAGCCTGTATTTCTGTCATCATTGGGTCTAATAACACAAAACATAACTGAAAATGAACTCTTTTATGACGTGAAAGTGTCGCTCAGGAACAAGCCCAAAAAAAGCACACCCGCGACTCTCAGAATTCGCAAGCGACTTTCCAAAAACAGAAACCACCCAAAGTCGCTCTAAAGAAGTGGACTTGGCATCTAAGAGCACTGTGAGGAATGTGCCTGGAGTCAGCATCGCTCCACACTTACTGATTTCATTCTAAAGAAATGTGACCCTGCGCACTTCAGCGGCTCGTCCTGAAGAGTGCGAGTGCGAGTGCAAGTGTGGGGACAAGACCTCAGTCAGCTCCATTTTATACATAAACAGCTCCATGTTAGTTAGAGCAGTGGTTCTCAAACATTTACCCCAAGTACCACCAGAGAAAATATTTGGCTTTCAGAGTGCCACCAAATCTAAATTGGGTCTAAAACAGGCATGTCCAAACTCAGGCCCGGGGGCCAAATGCGGCCCTCAGACCAATTTTTCTTCCTGTTGAACTGGCCCACATTGTCCTGAGAAGTACTATTTACAGCACATTTCACATTTTCTACAATTCCAACCTAAATAACTAACATTTTGGTGCAATACAGACCTGATATTAAGGCACTGAGACTGAATATAGATGCAGTGGTAATTAAAACATCAGATAAATGAAGCTTTTTTTAACGTTTCACGATTGATTTGTGGCCCACCGCTTGGTTCAATTTGAATTTCAATATGCGGCCCTCGATGGAAAAAGTTTGGACACCCCTGGTCTAAAACAAGACTATTTCAGGTCTAAATTAGGGATACACCATTGCCACAATAATTTTATCTAGAAATATACTAAAAGAGCAAAAAATTTTAAGAAAATGAAATATAAAATGAATAAATGAATACAAAACATTACAATTGAAGAGGTGTCCACATACCACCAGAACAAGTTTGCGTACCACAGTTTGAGAAACACTGAGTTAGAGAATTGACCAAGACAGAAGAAATAGAGCAATTAGGCAAACCATTTTACATGTTTTTATGGCACTAAAAACCCTTTAATGCCATAGTTTGACTTATTTGAGGCAATGCAACAACATATTTTCAAATCACAGACCTACCACAAGAAGTTATGCAGCAAACCTTTAATACTTCCAAACTAAAAAAGCAATTAGTATCCAATCATAAAATTAAAAAACAATAACACTGTGATCGTTTTTTCATTTTATTGAAATAATGCCTTTCCTAACTTCTAGCGAAGGTCATAAAACAAAGACCACACCATGCAGGCTTCAGGCTTATTACATAAACATGAAATATAAGGGTTCATATGGATCTTTAAGCCGTCCTCGTATCACCAGAGTTACAGTCCGGTCAAAGCTAACGCCGTCTGAAATTCCCAGCCTCATGTATAAAAGTGACAGGCCTCCGCTTTCTCACCACAAGAAGACAACGTGCATTTTAAATCAATTACAGCAAAAGAAAGGTCCATTCAGCGGTTTCCCAGAGAGTTATAAATAGCCCAGGAGAGAGAGAGAGAGGGGAAAAGAGAGAGAGGGAAGAGAAAGAGGAGAGAGGAAGAAAGCTGGAGAGAGAGAGAACAAATGAGAGAGAAGACAGAGAAAAAGAGAGGAAGATGGAAGAGAAAGAGGAGAGAGGAAGCAAGAAAAGAGAAAGAAAGCTGGAGAGAAGAGGAGAAAATGAGAGAGAGAGAGGGGAAAAGAGAGGAAGATGGATAAGAAAGAGGAGAGAGGAAGCAAGAAAAGAGAAAGAAAGCTGGAGCGAGGAGGAGAAAATGAGAGAGAGAGAGAGAGAGGAAAAGAGAGAGAGAGGGGAAAAGAGAGAGAGGGAAGAGAAAGATGAGAGAGGAAGAAAGCTGGAGAGAGAGAGTGGGAGAATAAACAAATGAGAGATAAGACAGAGAAAAAGAGAGGAAGATAGAAGAGAAAGAGGAGAGAGGAAGAAATCTAGAGAGAGAGAGAGAGAACAAATGAGAGAGAAGACAGAGAAAAAGAGAGGAAGATGGATAAGAAAGAGGAGAGAGGAAGCAAGAAAAGAGAAAGAAAGCTGGAGAGAGGAGGAGAAAATGAGAGAAAGAGAGAGAGAGAGAGAGAGAGAGAGGAAAAGAAAGAGAGAGGGGAAATGAAAGAGAGGGAAGAGAAAGATGAGAGAGGAAGAAAGCTGGAGAGAGAGAGTGGGAGAATAAACAAATGAGAGAGAAGACAGAAAAAGAGAGGAGGATGGAAGAGAAAGAGGAGAGAGGAAGAAAGCTATAGAGAGAGAACAAATGAGAGAGAAGATAGAGAAAAAGAGAGGAAGATGGATAAGAAAGAGGAGAGAGGAAGCAAGAAAAGAGGAAGAAAGCTGGAGAGAGAGAGTGGGAGAATGAACAAATGAGAGAGAAGACAGAGAAAAAGAGAGGAAGA
Organism: Rhinogobius similis; assembly: GCA_019453435.1. NCBI lineage: Eukaryota > Metazoa > Chordata > Actinopteri > Gobiiformes > Gobiidae > Rhinogobius > Rhinogobius similis. The sequence goes on from CM033630.1 coordinate 12,838,205, forward strand.
TGGAAGAGAAAGAGGAGAGAGGAAGAAAGCTAGAGAGAGAGAGAGAGAACAAATGAGAGAGAAGATAGAGAAAAAGAGAGGAAGATGGATAAGAAAGAGGAGAGAGGAAGCAAGAAAAGAGGAAGAAAGCTGGAGAGAGGAGGAGAAAATGAGAGAGAGAGAGAGAAAGAACAAATGAGAGAGAAAAGAGAGGAAGATGGAAGAGAAAGAGGAGAGAGGAAGCAAGAAAAGAGAAAGAAAGCTGGAGAGAGGAGGAAGATGGAGGAAGAGCAAATGAGAGAGAAGGGAGAAAAAAGAGAGAAAGATGGAAGAGAAAGAGGAGAGAGGAAGCAAGAAAAGAGAAAGAAAGCTGGAAAGAAGAGGAGAAAATGAGAGAGAGAGAGAGAGAGAGAGAGAGAAAGAACAAATGAGAGAGAAGAGAGAGAAAAAGAGAGGAAGATGGAAGAGAAAGAGGAGAGAGGAAGCAAGAAAAGAGAAAGAAAGCTGGAAAGAAGAGGAGAAAATGAGAGAGAGAGAGAGAGGGGGGTAAAGGAGGGGTGAGAGAAAGATGGAGGAAGAGCAAATGAGAGAGAAGAGAGGAAGAGGGAAGAGAAAGAGGAGAGAGGAAGCAAGAAAAGAGAAAGAAAGCTGGAAAGAAGAGGAGAAAATGAGAGAGAGAGAGAGAGGGGGGTAAAGGAGGGGTGAGAGAAAGATGGAGGAAGAACAAATGAGAGAGAAGGGAGAAAAAAGAGAGAAAGATGGAAGAGAAAGAGGAGAGAGGAAGCAAGAAAAGAGAAAGAAAGCTGGAGAGGAGGATAAAATAAGAGAGAGAGAGAGAGAAGTAAAGGAGGGGTGAGAGAAAAATGGAGGAAGAGCAAATCAGAGACAAGAGAGAGAATAAGAGGAGAGAGAGAGAAAGAGTAGAGTGGAAGAGAGAAAAGGGAAAAACATGAGAGAGAGAGTGAGAAAGAGAGAGAGAGGTAAAGGAGGGGTGAGAGAAAGATGGAGGAAGAACAAATCAGAGACAAGAGAGAATAAGAGAGAGAGAAAAGGGGGTGATAGAGAAAGAGAAGAGTGGAAGAGAGAAAAGGGAAAAAAAAACATGAGAGAGAGAGGGACAGAGAAAGATGAAGAAAAAGCAAATGAGAGAGCGAGAGAGAGAGAGAGAGAGAGAAAGAGAGGAAATTGATTCAGAGGAGGTAAATGAGAATAGAGAAAGAAAAAGGAGAGAGACTGGAGATGAAAAAAAGAGAAAGACGAAGAGTGAGACTGGGAAGGAGAGAGGAAGGAAGGAAAGAGGAAGGAAGGAAGGAAGGAAGGAAGAAGGGAAGTGAGAGATTTGGAGAGAGATAGAAGAGAAAGCACAGAGATGGAGGGAGGGGGTAGAGAAAGAAGAGAGAGAAGGGAGAGAGGAGAAGGAAGAGAAGAGAGAGTAGTAATATCAGTACACACAACGTACAGTGATATCACTTTATATTAAAAGATCAAAATGTCATTTGTAGTTGGGAAGTAACTGAATGTACCGAACATATGTATTCAATATTATGTTGAGTGACTGTGTTTCTTACAGTTACACTTTCTTTTTGTGGTGTTTGATTCTAAAATCAGAGGAATACATCGTGGTGTTTGATCACAAAATTTAGACTTCAAATGTCACAGAATTAGTATAAGAGCTGTGTGTTCATTTTTTGCATGCACTATTTTTCCTTCTCTGATTTGTGATTAAGGTTCTCTTATAAATAAATGTAGAACAAACTGCTGTTTTAATCCAATGTCAGGTTATCAGACTATAATATAATGCAAATCAATGTGAAAGTGTTCAGAATACAGTACTCTGATTAGATAAAGTAACAGAAAAACTACACAATACATTTCTATGCAGTTATTCTGTCATGAAATACATGTTCAAAGTGCTCTTCCCAGCTCTGATTGTAGTAAACGTGTCGATCAACATTTTGTGTTTAACAAAAGCACGTTCCCGTCTGCGTGTGCTGCACAGACACTCGCTGCTGTCACACTGAGGCTGTGCTGTAACCATGACAGCGCTGCAGGTCAGGTGCAGGAGCAGAGCCTCGTGGTATTTGTAGATTAGATTAGATTAAATGAACTTTATTGATCCGTTAAAGGGGGACCTGGCATTTGCAGCCTATAGCTCTGAATGAGCGGCATAATGTTTCCTGTTTACCAATACGCTCATTACACCACAGCATCTGCAGTCTGTGCAGCCAAACGGAACAGCCTTCACCTTATCTTTACGTACATTTAGCAAATGTATGTTTTTACAAAGACATTCTTAAATGTCAAGTCCTTCTGTGTGCACATTTTATAAAGGCAATGTTTTAAAGTAATGTGCGTTCCTCCGACTGCTTCACAAACGACAACAGAACTGAACCTGGGATGACATTAGCTAGCACATTAATAAAACACTTTTTAAAATTTACTTTATGCTTTTTGTATCCTAAATAGAGTTTAAATCCAGCCCGGCCGGAGCCCCCGCACATACTGTCTGAACCCGACCAGGGCCCAAGTCATTACCTGTCTGTCTCATAGAACTGGAGTTACGTTACGTTATATGTTCCGTGCAGAGTTTTATCGTCAGAATAAACCCGCCTGATGCATGTGTTAGTGTTCTACCTGTGTATCTACAGTACCAGAAGTGCTTTTCCCCTTCACTGACGCTGGCCCACATTATCTCTCTCCCTCGCTCCTTTATTCATGATATAACTGGATCATAACCCTAACCCTTCTACTTATTTCATACTGGCAGGTTTCACAGTATGACACTGTATAACCTTGTGTTTCATTTATCCAGTTAAAGGAGTATTTATTGCCCCAAAAGTACTTGGTTTGCTGCTTGTCTCCAGGATTGTTTGGTTTTATTCCATCTCCAGGAGAATAGAATATTTCCCACCTTCCACCTGCAAACTACATAGTGACACTTTAACCTGTGCACATTTTTAACATCTTTGTCGTTTTGCTTGTGTTCTGCAGTGTAAATGCCAGGGCTGCTGGCCATTAGTTGTTTAATCGATTAATTGGTCCATAGCCCACAATTTTATTACACAACAGTAGAACGTCGAGGCCATAGAGTGAGGTAGCTGGTGTTAAATCTCACTTTTTAAAAGCGAAGGTAATGCTACTTGTGTAAGTTGTTATTGTGTCTTGTAAGTGCAGTTTGGGTCAGATCCAGAGGCCGCCTCAGAGAAAGACTACACAGTTTTGAGAGCTTGTGGCTAACTGATGCACAAAGGATGTCTTTAGTTGACTACAGCCTAAGTAAAGGCCAAACATCAATAAACCATACACCACAGAGGCGAACTTCTAACTCGGTTTTGCTTTGCATGTCAGCTCGACACTTAACGTGCCATCTCTGGGAATAAGGCTAAGCAGCAGTGCACAGCTCCTCCTTCAGCCAAGTGTCCCTGGAGCCTATCTGCCCTAGACCTCGTAAACTGGGAGACAGGGGTCACTTTGGATTATGGAAGTAACGGCCAAACCCTCCCCCTGCTGCTCCCTAATGCTGAAAAAGCTGGTGTCTCCTTTATTACGCACAAAGTTGGCCACACAGAGCTGCATGTCCACGACTCTGTGACCCTCTGACGTCAGGGTCCTTAAAAACCCCACCGTTTCACAGCCTGAAAGTGCAGCTCATTTACATCTGCGGCTCTGATGCTGTAATGTGCACATTCACTTTCTGCTCGTCAGCAACTCACAACAAATCCTATCTATCCTTCAGCGATGTCCGAAAGCTACAGCGCTCACATAAAAGACTGAGGAGGTTTAGAGATTATAAAGAATATAGAGACAGAAGAACTGCAGCCCATTGACAATGTAAAACGTATTAAAACTCTACATCTATCGGCAAGAAATGCCCCGAAACAATGGAAACAGAAGTAAGAATACCTGCTGTTACACTTTCTGCCCTCCATATTTAAAAACTGTCTTATATTGTTGAGTTTAAGAAAGAAAGAAAGAAAGAAAGAAAGAAAGAAAGAAAGAAAGAAGAAGAAGAAGAAGAAGAAGAAGAAGAAGAAGAAGAAGAAGAAGAAGAAGAAGAAGAAGAAGAAGAAGAAGAAGAAGAAGAAGAAGGAAAAAACTAGAGTTATAAATACTGTTATAGGCTGTAGATACTAAAATGTCAACTTATACAGTTCTACTTCAACAACTGCAATCAATTTTTTTCTTCTACTATTTCTATTACACTAATGGTAAAGTACAACAAATATAAATACTAATACTACCAATATCGCTTGTTGAGTCTTTCAATAAGAAATATTCACGATGAATGAATAACAATGAAGTTATGGTAGAAAAAGTTTCAAAAAAAGGTCATATTTTTTCTACCGTGGATCACTTCTGGACAAATAACGTGGGACTGCATCAACACATTTATATTTGTTACGATACAAGATGTTAATCACATCACAAAATGCACTTCATCACAATCGAAACTTAAACCCAGATTTTGACTCGGAACGTCTGTAAAACTGAAATAACCCCACGACGTCGGTGTTTTACTGTGAGAATACACCCAGGATCAGAAATGTCACTTGTTTTTACAGACTTTATTCCAGAAACGGCAGACACATTTAAATATGACGAGAACCTTTTAATCCATCCATGTTGCTAGCGTTTCTAACTATTTTAGGTTTGTTTTTAGCGTTATGTAGCGTTATGCTGTTCTTCACCAGGTCGATCAGATTTATTATGAAACAGATGCAGCTTCTCTCTTTAATCCATTCACAGACACTCGATCCAAACCAAAAAGCACCCAAACTTTCCCAAAAGAGCCTCCGTCCAGCTCGGTCCACGGTTGCCTTGACAACGGGGTTATACTTCCGGGGGATACGTCTTTGCCGCAGTTTGTTTTGTGTTTTTTACTTTTTAAATGTAGAAAAAACGAACAATAATTGACTGGCGAAGGTTCCGTGGCAAATTATTAATATAATTTGGACATAAAATTAAAGTAGAGACATTTTAAATCGACATGAGCTTCAACGCACGCCTAAAAACAGCACAAAAGACGAGAGCATCGCACGGGATTAGATTTAGTTTGTGAAGAGTTTGCTGAATTACTGTAGTGAAAATCTGTGGGAATTGTTACAGACATTTTTACAGACATGGACGATTTGCACTGGACTAGTAACACAGATGACGTTCGTAACTATTACACTTTCCCCCGATGTCCCGAATAGGGCTTTAGCCTGATCCTACACGACAGGCCGTCAGAAAATCTTCACTGTTACTACTTCAGAACGGTATGCTTAAAGTAAAAGCCGTCTAAACAAACATTCTGCCGTGTTGTGAGCACACTTTGGGGTCTTACTTGCAGGAGAGCTGGTTGATGCCGTGGATGATGTAACAGTCTCCTCCGTTCACACAGTAGGCCTTCTCCGACTCGTTGCACGGCCGGGCGTAACTCACTCCGGGAGGCGGGCTGGTGGTGCTCACTGCGGAAACGGAACAACACGCGTTCAGACAGCTCTATCAGAACAAGCTCAGTCAGGCTAAAAGACAGCCAGAAAATATTACTGAGATTAAAAAACTTGTCATGTTTGGTTTCCTTGAAGAGAATCCTGGTGCGCTTTTGGGGAAAGTGTGGTTTGTCTGTGGATTTATGAATGCGCCATGGCAGCGGTCCACAACCATCGGGCCGTTTAACATTATACAGTCCAGATCAAAAGTTTAAGACCAGTCGAATAAATGGTAAAAGTCACATTTTGCGTGGTTGGATCTTAACAAGGTTCCAAGTAGAGCTTCAGTAAGCAACAAGAAATGGGAGTGAGACCAAAAAAAAGTGAAGAGTAAACATTTTATTGAGAAAAAAAAAAAAAAGAAATAGGCCGTTCTGCAGCTGATCAGAAGTTTAGGACCACATGCCTTTAAAAGCCCAAATCTGTGCAAAAATGAGGCTTCCGTGTCATTGTCTGTCAGGTATTCACAGAGTGATGTTCTGATGGCAAAGGCAAAAAAAACCAACCCTTCTCTTTTTGAAGGTGGTCGGGTTGTTGAGCGACGTAAGCAGGACCCCCCTCCATCGCGGCTGAGGTGGGACGCAGTAAGACAGTCATTTGGAATTTCTTAAAAAATTCTGAGGGTTATGGAACAAAAAACTCAAAAAATGACACCAGCACTGAGCCCGAGGATTCGATTGGCTGTCCGTCAAGACACTGGACGATTAGCTGCAGAACAGACTATTTCAGTTTAATTGTTGCTTTCAAGAGAATGTTTACTCAAACTTTTTTTTGTGTTTTTTCTCACTCACATTTCTTGTTGCTTAGTGAAGCTCTACTTGGAACCTTGTTATGATCCAACCATGCAAATGTGACATGTCATTTATTCAACTGCTCTTAAACTTTTGATCAGGACTGTACTTCTTCACCGTCTGCAGCACATCGGCCGTGGTGTGGCTTCATGTCTGTTTTTGGTACACAGTAACTCCTGAAGTATGTGCTGGCTCTTGTAGTTGTTGAACAGTGAGTGAAGGTAGCTCTTCTCCATTGAAATGAATGGATTGCTTCCTCCACAGTGCTCCGTTAGTGCGTTCCCTCAGATGTTTCTATGTCCCTGTGTGAATTACTTTGAAGAAATAGAGTGAAATGAACCTGGTAATCATGGCAAACCCGAGAAGCCTAATGAAACCCTTTCTTTCACTAGTGCATGCGTTTATGTTTGTATTTTCACTCGTGTTGCTGTCCCCGCCCCTTCGCACAGTCCCAGAAAAAAAGAATCATATGTTTAGTACCAACCCCTATAAGAAAAAAGGTTGGGGACCGCTGCAATGTGGGAAATATTTTGCACCAAACAAGTGGACCACTCGAAATCAGTTCAGTGAGTTTGACTGAATTCAAATGTGAACTCAAACCTGACCACGAAGACCACCTGCGAACTAATAAATGTGAATGCTACAGTGTATCACAATCTAAATAGAGAAAGTCTATATTATAAAACCAATGTATCGTTGTGGAAAAAAAGACATGTTTAACAAAAGTTTAAAGCAGTTCTTTAGCAACAGAGCTCCCCCTGCAGCTCTCTTGTGGAAATACACTCTAGTGAAACGATGCAAAAGTGTCTGAAACAAAGAAGTACAACAAACAAAAACACTTTCCTTCCCCAAATAGCTAAAAACAACAACGTCAGGGCTTTTCAGGAGAGTTGTTGTCGGGTCGATGTCAGCAAATGTTGCAGCTGGTTTTCCGCTCAGAGACAGCAGGAGGCGACAGGAGCTTAAAACGCCCGAAAATACATGTGAAACCACCACACTGACTTACAAAGACGTTTAATTGGGTATAAATGTTACTTGGTTCTGCTTTAATTAAAAAATCAAGTCGATCACGGCTGTCATTATTTGGTCCTAAGTTTAACCCAATTTAGTCCAGATGTCCACTTGGTTTGGTCCTTGTTTTGTCATGATCTAGTCCGAGTTTAGTTTTGGGTTTAGTCCGGGTTTAGTCCACTTTTTGTAGTGGTGAATGTGCAAGTGTGAAGTGTAATTTCAAGAGCTGCCGTTCTCAAATTGTTCACACAAAGTTCCACCCGATCTAAACCAGGTCTAGAACTTTACCGGGCTTAAAGACTAAATCCCTCAGTACTCACATAGATGTACACTGATGAAGCTGGTGGCGTTTTCTTGTCCGAGGGAGTTCTCCGCGACACAGGTGTAGTTCCCCGAGTCCTCCACGCGCACTCGGCTGATCTGCAGCTTGGAGTTTTTTCTGCACAGACAAAGATTAAAATGAAGAGCGTGTTAAAGCAGGAGGGTCATCCTTAATTATTGCTGCATTGTCTGATTTTCAAACTGCAAAGAGGAAGTAGGTATTTAAATCCATCAAACTTGTTCCTAGCTCTCACACACCCTTTGGCACTTTGCTAGCGTCTCTACACTGGCTGCCGGTATGATTTTGAATAGATTTGAAAATTATTTTATTTGTCTATACATTTTTAAATGGTCTTGCCCCTCATTATCTGTGTGACTTGATCCAGCCGTACACTCCCTCTGTGCTCTTAGGTCGGCTGATCAGCTGATCCTGGCTGTGCCAAACACAAAGAGGAAACAGAGGTGATCAAGCTTTTTCTGTTGCTGGTCCTCAGCTTTGGAACAGTTACCTTTGTATGTGAGACAGGCTGATTCACTAAATACTCTAAAATCTCTTTTGAAAACATATTTTTTCTCTTTGGCTTTTAATTAAGAATGAGTTGTTGCCCTATTCATCATGTTTTTTTTGTCTTAAATGTGTTTTTAATGTTGTGATTTTGATATGTACAGCACTTTGGTCAACCTTGTTGTTTTTAAAGCGCTTTACACATACATTTGATTTGATTTGATTTGTTTCAATTCACATTTAAAGAAGCAACCAGAGGGCGCCCGAGCGAGCACCTTCATGCAACTGTTAACTCTGAGTGAAAACATGTTAGCTAAACTCCAAATTAGTGAATTTATCCCATAAAAATTGAGCAAAACTGAGTGACACTACAGTATTTACAAACTAATATTTAACTTTTTAACTTTAACTTGGATTTTACATCGAGAAAACAAACTACTTTTTGTCAACAGATGGAAAACAATCGATCTTTCGCCTGCACAAGCGAAGGTAAAAGACCAATGTTAGGGATTTTACGCTTTCTTAAAAAAAGAGTGCTTTATGCATAAACAACAGTGCATCAAAACCACATTTACAGGAGCTTTCCTTCAGTCGTGTTGTGCACAGCTCAAAGACCTGTCGCTGTTGTGCTGCTCCGAGTTTACGACGTAATGCACTGGTCTGTTATGAGTTGTACAGTAATAAAAACGACAACACATTTAAAAACACATTTAAGACAAAAAAAACATGATGAATAGGGCAACAACTCATTCTTAATTAAAAGCCAAAGAGAAAAAATATGTTTTCAAAGAGCGCTTTGTTAATGCAACGGGTTAACCGATTATTGACCACGAAGGGCTTCAACGATCGGTTAAAGAAAAAAATTGAAAAGCTGCATCCCTTGTCACAGCACAGTCAATTCAAATACGTTTTTAGATGCAGGCAGCGTGCAGCGTCTGATTTTGTTACAAAGTGCTGCTTTTACAATAGACTTTATGGCAGGGGTTTCCAAACTTCCTTTCCAAACCCTAACCCATGTTGAGTTGAAAAGTGGTTTATACATTTTATAGGACATTATATTATTAACTACTATTAACTACTATACTATACTATACTATACTTTACTACTCAACTTCTCGCTGTTTGGGCCAGTTCTCCAGGAAACTTGATGACCAAGTTTGGATATTGCTGTTCTATGGGATTTTTTTTATATAATTTTTCTTTTTACTCATACAAGAATAAAGCTGAGTAACCCACTATTAATGTTCTATCTTTGTGTATTGTGTCCTGCTCTTGCTTAAAGTCTGTTTCCAGCTCATTTCAGTGCTTCAATTGCCTTCACTTCACATAACTTTCTATGTAAAAGATGCGGGAACATTTGTGATCAAGCTGACTACGCTTTTTACCACTTTTGTAATTAGTGGCAGAGCAATTTAATTACAGTATTTTTCAAAGTCACAGCACATGTTTGACAAAGCATGACAAATAACACATTACAGTGCGTAAAAATCCTGGGGGATTTTTTGTTTTTGATTTGACGATGTGTGTAAAATGCTAAAAGGATTTGAAACGAAGAGGACAAGCTGACCTCTGTGCCACTGTGGAGCAGCTAAACAGGACCAATTAGTATCAGTGGGAGTTCGGAGTGATGGTGTTAGTAAAGTACATTTTCTAAAGAGCTGGGACACACTACAGGATTTTAGAGACTCGAACAACTCTCTTATGATCCTCCTACATCATACTACAGCGCAGAAAGTTGTGTACTAACGCTTTCCTGTCCAGAATAAAGCGACTCACTTTCAGACAACAAAGTGTTCACAACTATCGGAGCACTGAACTTCAAATTAAGAGTTAGTTTTAAGTTTAGCAAATCAAAACACGGCTATTATTAGTTTGTGAAACATGGATCAGATCAATTGTTTGTGCATAAAGCTGCGACGGACGACACAGGAAGCAGTGCCATGGTTTCTGGAGCAGCAAATTCACCGATTCCTCCAACAGAGACACCTGAGGATCTATTCTCGACTTTTTCTCACCTTTTAATAATAATAAAAAATGCTTAAAGTCTATGGCAGGGGTGTCCAAACTTTTTCCATTGAGGGCCGCACATTGAAATACAGACCAATCGGAGGGCCACAAATCAATCGTGAAATGTTCAAAAAGCTGTGTTTATCTGATGTTTTAAGCACCACCACATCTACATTCAGTCTCAATGTCTTAATATCAGGTGTGTCTCACACCAAAATGTTAGTTATTTAGGTTAGAATAGTAGAAAATGTGAAATTTGCCATAAAAAGTACTTCTCAGGACAATGTGGGCCAATTCACCAGGAAGCCTGAGGGCCAAGAAAAATTGGTCTGAGGGCCGCGTTTGGCCCCCGGGCCTAAGTTTGGACATGCCTGGTCTATGGTCTATGGTTCTCATGTTCTGACTTAGTTTGGTGGGAGGGCACCAAATAGTTCTACATCCGTGAAGTTGCAGTTTGTGAAGAAATAAAAATGAAAGAATAAAATTACAGGAAGTAGCGCTGAGGTCTAAAATGGAATCCCTCTGTGATGTCATCAAAAAGCGACGTACTGTTGAAAATAACACGACTTCAACTGACACATTTTTCTAACAGTTTAAACGGTCTTTCAACAAAATAAAGTTGTTATCAGGAATTATTCTTTGTCAAAACTCTTGTGTGATTTATGTGGATTTTGGCCCTTGTTTTCAAAATGGTTGCTAGGTAACAGTTGTGGAAATACCTCTGTCATATTTGCTGCTCATGTTCAACCAGGAAGTGACATTATACACTTTACAAAAACTGCCAAACTGGGGACAAATAGGCAAAACATTTAGTAAAATCTGTAATGTGTGGTCTAATCTGTCATATAGACTTTAAAACTGGATCAATAGTGATGTATTGTGGACTGGGAGTCGTTTATAGAGTGAAACACTACTGGATAAAAGGACATAGATGAGAACGCAGCAGTTTGACGAACGCTTTACGAGAGGTGAGTAATCGTTGTCCTTTTTGTCATTTCCCGTGTTTGTACCCTGCGCCTCTGTGTGTTCGTCACTCCGTTTTCCCCTGACGCTCTGATTCATTGGCTGTTGCTTTATGGTTATGATTTCACAGACATCGCGCTGACACCACAAACGTGAAGAGCACGGCGGCTTAAAAATCGCTCGTGAGAATCCAAGGTCACGTCACGGTTCTCCGAAGTCAGGAAGAGGCAAATCGGGGCCTAAATTGGGCAAATTATCCTGCAGCGTGTTCCAGGCTTAACTATAACAGAACCTACAGTAAAACCATGTTGTGATAAAAATAAAAACTTCACTGTTCTGACTGGTACTGAAATGCTACGTATTTAATGGATTATTTGTATTGTAGGTAAAGAAGATCTGAACTGATCTTTCTAAGCAAATACGGACAGTAATTGAAATATTATAACTTTTAAAGCTGCATCACCCAACTTTTTTTCAGAACATTGTGACAGAAATCAGACCACTGCACGCTGTCTTCATCTAATTATTGAACATTTTATCTTTTATTAACTTCTAAGAAAGATTGTCCGTATGACGCTTTGGGATTAGAACTGATGGGCAGTGCTTTGGTGGTCCATCCCGTTTCACTTTTCTGTCTGAAAAAGCAACTAGTGACGTGCCAAAGGGTTTGTGAGCGCTAGGAACGAGTTAGATTCAAACAGATCCTTCCTTTTTCCACAGTTTGAAAACCAGGTACTACAGTTTTAATTAAATAATGCTGCTATTCTAAGTGCACATGTTTAAGTATTTTGTTGAGGGAAAACATAATGACATCAACATAAGTAGAAAAGCCAATTTTTCACAATATGGGCCTTTTAAGTGACATTTTTACCTGTTCACGCAATGTGTTCACAAAATAAACACCTCTTCAAAATGAGGATTTAACTGGGACTAAACCCGGAAGTAAACCAGAGAAAAGTACTAGAAGAGGGAAAAAATAAGTCTATATCACGACTAAACTGGGCCTGAATCATGACTAAACCAGCACGAGCGTGAATGCAGCCTTTGAGAGCAACAGTGGCATTGATAAGTATTTAAAATGACGTGTTTAACAGGTAAAAGAATGAACAAAACCGAAAAGCTCTTAGTGAAATGCAGACTTGAGCACTTACACTATTTTACAAAATCAATAAAAGTAATGTTATTTAAATACTCATTGCACATTCAGGTTAAGATGACTGTAAAGTGCATTAAAGCGTATCCTGACCCGGGTTTATCGATGAACTGCCACGGGGAACACAGTCGGCCTGTCCACACTGCCCCTCAGTGTCCCGCAGCTCAGTTTTGAAATAATAACTGTTGGCTTTGGAGTCCACACAAAGCCCAGTCGCTCTAACTTTTCAAAAACATTTAAGAGCAGAATCATATGGCAATTATCTTCCATTAGCTCCAAAATGTTTCGCACTGTTATTTAAGGTGCACTATGTTTCTGGGTTACGTAGAGATGATTGTCTCCATGGAGATATAATTGCTTTGCATGGAATGTCCCACAGTATAGAAATAAATATACTGTATCGCTCTGGCTTTTAATAATTACAAGTATTTTATTGCTAAACTTGAATAAATAAATAGTTTAGACTAGACATTTGTCTAAAACATAGTGAACATGATTATATTTAAGATTTTATTAAAAGATTTGCCTATTTGTCCCCACTTTAACAGTTTATGTAAAGTTTATAATTGTACTTCCTGGTTGAACATGAGCAGCAGATGTGACATAGTTAAAGGTAATTCCACAACTGTTACCTAGCAACCACTTTGAAAACAAGGAACAAATTTACACCATTTAAATTACACAAGAGCTAGGATTTGACAAATAATAATACCTGATAACACCTTTATTTTGTTGAATGAATCAAAAAAGTGTGTCAGTTGAGCGTGAATTGTCTCTTTATTTTCAAAAAGTCGCTTTTTGATGACATCACAGACGGATTCAGTTTTAGAACTCCACACTACCTGTAACAGGTTGTGTTCACGTGACATCACAACATTCCGTCAGCCAATAACGTTTAATACAGATGGTGAGCAGCAAAAATAAATCTCTTTAAAGTGCATATTTTTGTAGTAATACTATGAGTTCTTAGGTCGAGTCATTAAGAGAAATCATCAGGTTCAACATCACTGAATTCACCTTTAAGATATTTCAGGGCAAAGTCCAACGCCTTCAACAGTGAAAAGCAGCTCCCCCTCTGAGGTTATGACATCATCAAATTCAAGAACCTGAACGGGATCTTGTATTTTTAAACATTTCTTCACAAATGTAAAACCAAGCTATATATTTACCATGTGCCGTCCCACCAAACTAAGTCATTTACATTTAAAGTGCAGGTTTTTCAAATTATTACTTTGTTTGGTGGTTTGTCCATAAATAAATATGGAGATAAATATTTATCATAGTTTTACACCAGCCAAGTTGTAGTTTGTGAGAAATGGGCAAATAAAAGTTAAAAATAACACAAAGGTCTGAGTTCTAAACGGAATCCGTCTGTGATGTCATTAATATGCAACGTTCAATAAAAAGATACGATTCACACAGTTTTTTCACAGTTTAAACAATAATTTAAGAAAATAAAGGTGTTATCAGGTATTATTATTTGCCATATCATAACTATTGTGTAATTATATGGATTTTGGCCCTTTTACATTATGGTTGCTAGGTAACAGATCTGGAATTACTTCTACCTGTGTCACATGTCTGTTGTCAAACCAGGAAGTAACATCATAAACATGGAACAAGTAAAATAAAATGAAGGCATACCATAAAGTAAATCCCTCCCAATCCCAATAAATAAATACAATGTAATAAATAATTAAATTAAATAAATTATTAAATTAAAATAAAACGGATAAAGAAGTAAAACAAAATAAAATAAAGAAGTAAAATAAATGAATACACTACAATGACAAAAAAAGAAAGAAAAAAAAACAGAGGGCCACAACTTTACTAGTCCTAAAATAACAAAAATAGAAGAATAAAGTAAAGGCAATAAAATAACTTAATAAATTAAAAACAGTCACACAGCGTGAATGCTGCTGTACACGGCGCGTCACTCACTTGTTGGTCTTGATCTTGAGGTCGCGTCCCTTCTGCAGCTCGTGGCCGTCCTTGTACCACTTGAACGCTGGACTGGGGCTGCCGGCCGCCTCACACTTCAGGTACAAACGCTCGCCCTCCGCCAGCGTCTGCCCGCGCATGGGCCGGAGCCGAGGGGGCGTCGCTACGGAGACACAGGGCAAAGGTCACACTCACACAAAGACTTATGGATGTATTCACCTCATTTCGGAAGGTGTGGGCGCCGCCATCTTTTTTCCATTGTAGTTTACATGTGGCAGACGAACTCAACAGAAAATAAGTTCAACACCGACTAAAAAGACATTTTCAGGCCGCCCAGGAAAATGGTGCGTTGTGACCATGGATGTATTAAAAGAACTGGATAAGGCACGCCCCCTCTGTCCATGTCCCAGATTGATTTGTGGCCGTGCGAGGTACTGCAGCCTCTTGGAACCAGCCTTTTTCTAAAATTGCTCATTATAATTGCAGACAGTACTGAATTATTACCGGCATTTAAATAAAATAGAAGGAAATGTTCTTTTCTACCGTTTCTAAAATCACAGAAATTACCGTTTTTATATGAAGTGGGGGATTGTCGTCACGTGGCGCCCTAAAGCAAAGATGGCAGCCTCCATATCAGGAAGTAAAACAAAGATGGCAGCCTCCGTATCAGGAAGTAAAACAAAGATGGCAGCCTCCGTATCAGGAAGTAAAACAAAGATGGCAGCCTCCGTATCAGGAAGTAAATGTGGACGTAAGAAACTTTTTTGGGGTCATGCGCCAATGAGCACACTCCATACAGAGCGGCCATTTTGGATTCATCTTCCAGGTTTTATTATAGTTCTATGGTTGTGACTTGTTGTTGCTCGTGTACATTAAACATTTTTATACAAATCAATTTATTTTACATAATGTTTTCGTCAAACCGGAAGTGCCTTTACGACTGGAGTGTGTAGCAAAAAGACGCAAAAGTGGGCAGAATAAGGTGAATATGGATGTATAAGCTTTTGTTCGATAATCGTGATCATTCAGATTGGATCAGATTCAAAAAGTATAATAGTGAGAATTTTAGTTGCAAAAATAATTCATCCACTAAATCCCCCATAAACACAACAAACATGTTTAATATGAAGAAAAAATATTGAGATCCAGCAATAATTTTAATAAGTTTTAATAAGTTTTCTATTTTCTTCATAATAATAAACAATAACCCCATCAATAACAGCAACAGTGAACTTGTTTTTATCAAGCCAGAAAAGTATTTACATGACAAGCGAAAAATCAGAAAACTATAATAATCACATAACACAAAAATTAGGGCTGTGCAATATAATGCAAATGATCTATATCACAACACCGGCTGACACAATAACCGATATCACAACAAACTAAATATCGCTGCAACACCAAGGTTCTTTAATGAAAATGTGTGTTTTTAAATCCTAAATTAGTCTTGATGTCATCTTGGTTTTTTCAATATTGTTAATCTTTTGTTTTTACAGATTTGTAAATTAAGGCATGAACATTTTAGCTTTAATGTAACTTAAATTGTAATAAAGAAAAGAATATTAAGTTAAAATATCACAATAATATAGATATTGCAGTAATTAACAGCCATATATCGCATATTGTAATCTTTTTCATTTTGTGCAGCCCTTTTCTAGGTCATGATAATTACTACATCGACTTATCGCTCAATAAATGAAAGATGGAACTATATTTTTTGGGGCTCAATAAATAGTGTCTGTTTATTTTCTTTGCATTAACAAGAGCCCTTTTGTTATTCTTTTTGGTAATACGTTAAAATGTCAGCTTTAGAGGGCTGAATAATGATGTATTTGACTCATAAATTATAATTCACTACTTAAGTGTTTCATTCTACTCTTTATTTGTTAAAGCTCAGTTTTTATTTACAATCTGGTTCATTTGGAAAAAGTTTTAATGGGATTCCTGCTTTAAAGTCATTGAGTTGGTGGAATAAAGTAGCTTCAAACTTCATCGTTTATCATGATATTTTTTATAACAATAAATCGCACTTCAAATGTGTTATCGTGACAGGCGTAAGTGCAGCAGAAGCAGAGCCAGACTGGACTCGACAGGAATGCAGAGTCGCAATGTCTTAAGGTTCATGTCTCTGTGTCCCGTACTGATTGTAATAATCTCCTCCTTTGTTGAAACTAGTGTTGTGCCTCTTCTTTCAATTCTCGGGCTACTTATGCTATAAAACCTGCTATAGAGTTAAACATTTTGATATCCGTAAATTGCTCATTGGCCACAACAGAAAGACAAGTATCGGAAATTGTATCGGCTGAAAAAAATTTAATAAAATCCAAATTGTACTATCCGTTTTATTATATTCACTCTAACCCCAGCCTGTTGCATGTATCTGAGAGGCCAGGGTCACGTGGGAGGTCAGAGGTCACACAGGAAGAGGAGCTCTGAAGTAAAATCAATGATGTTTGACAAAAGCTAACGGCTCAAACTGGCACTCAAGAACCGATTTCCCAGCGGTGTTTCCTGGGATTAGTCTGGTTCACTGTCTGTTACATAATTCATGTTTATAATGATAGTCAGGCTTATTTAACTCATTTACTATAAAAGTATTTTATAATCCCAGTGAACAATGGAGGCACGAGGCAGCGTAGCATTAGCCTGAACTGAATGCTGATCCATAATAGATGCTCTAATGGGCAATATATTAAGATAATGGATTGAACAGGGTTAAGTGCAATAACAGAGATCAATAGTTTAGGTCACTTTTGTAAGCACACATGACATGGTAATCTTAAGTAATACACAAACAAACTGTTAGCATTAGCCTGAGCACCACAGAGCAGTCACACGGACACTTCACTGACAACAGGAGATTACATTATTTGTTTTATAGATATTTGTGATAATTCAGGTCACAATATAATCAAGAAAATTGTCATTTCAGTTCAAAACAAAACTACGCAGACGGTATTTTTTATTTTATTTTTTTTAATCAGGCTGTTTTTGGGCCAATATCATTACTTCTTCATTCAGAAAGTTTGATTTCATAAGGATTTGTTAAGTTTGTTAAAGTTAAATCAACATTTTCATGAAGTTCTATGAGGAGACGGTAGTTGTGATTTCTACAAAAATAAATTGAATTGAAATGTTGAAAAACTATATTTGTGAACACTTATGCTGTTTAGCACGTTACTCCCTCATTACACTTAATTAAAAAATAAAAAAAATATTTACCACTGTCGAAAGTACAACGCAATTTTATATAAACTACCGTTTGATCAAGTCGACTATAGGTTTTCTGCTTAAAATAAATGTATTCTCCAATACACTGGGAACAATTTACAATGGGAACAATTTACATCATCCACTGAAGATAGAGTGATACTGGCAAAAGAATATTATGTCAACACAACTGAAATATGCTTTAAGGTTTAAGCATCAGACAAATGTGAAATGAGACAAAAAGTGCTGAAATATCACTATTAGTAGAAAAATCTACTATTCCTAAATCTACTAGTCCTACAACTACAACCACTTCTTCAACTAACTACAACTACGACAACAATAACACCAACTACTACTACGACTACTACAACAACAACTACAGCTACTACAACAACAACTACGACTACTACAACAACAACTATGACTACTACAATAACAACTACAACTACGACAACAACAACACCAACTATTACTACGACTACTACAACAACAACTACTACTACTACTACTGACTACTACAACAACAACTACGACGACAACAACAACAACAACAACTACAACAACTACTACAACAACAACTACAACTACTACAACAACAACTACTACGACTTCAACAACCACCACTACTACGACTACTAAGATGACAACAACAACAACAACTACTACTACGACAACAACAACACCAACTACTACTACGACTACTACAACAACAACTACGACTACTACAACAACAACTACTACAACTACTATGACAACAACACCAACTACTACTACGACAACTACAACAACTACTACTACGACAACAACCACTACTACGACTACTAAGACGACAACGACAACTACTACGAAGACTACGACTACCACAACAACAGCAACTACTACTACGACAACAACAATTACTATGACGACAATGACAACAACTCCAACTACTACTAGTATGATAACGACTACGACTACTACTACGACCACTACTACTACGACAACTTTGACTAGTACTACGACAACAACTACTAAGACCACAACGACAACAACAATAACTACTAAGACCACAACAACAACTACGACGACGACGACGACTACTACTACGACCACTACTACAACTACAACTACTAAGACCACAACGATAACAACAACAACTACGAAGACTACGACTACAACAACTACGACAACGACTACTGCGACTACTACAGCTGAGTAACATGAAATACTAAATCCTTATCTGCGCAGCTCCGTGTGTATTGTGGCTGATGTAAATTATACATCTGTTTGAATATTTCATGTCCAGTGAAGCTCGCACAGTTCAGCTCTGCTCGGGACTCTGCTCAGCTTCACAGAGACAACGAGAGCAGGAGATAAACAAGCCGTGATTCAGACGCTTAAGACAACGAATGGCCATTTTCACTTCGGTAATAAAGGGGGTCTCCAAGGACATCTAAGTAGTCTTCATTTTGGTCATTTTGTTAAAGACATATTGTATTTAACTATAACAAATGCAGATCATTATTTTACATTTCGTTCATCATACAACATTACAATATTGATCTAAAACGGCTTCATTATAGACCCTTTCAAATGTGAGGTCATCAAAATTGTGAAATGGCGGCGACTGGAGGCAAATATTAGATTTAGATGTAGTTTTTTCATTTTTCATGTCTGTTAGTTTGCTTTTCTATAACAAACAATGAACAAAAACTATTTTCTAGCCTCAGAGGACGAGCACTTTACCAGCAGAGCCATGTTGTACAATTGAATATGTTTCCTTTACAGACTTAATTGAGAAAATAACTCTCTCTGACTGTCGTGTCGGAGGATCGTGACTATTCTGGCACCGCAGTGTGCTGGTCGGCTGCAAGAGCTCGTTCAGAAACAGAGTGTTACTGCCACTGCTTCACTGAGAGACGTTCTGCTCTCACCATCAAACTGTGACTCTCTGTGCCGTCAGATCATCTTTGTGAAGTCCATATTCAGCTCACTTTAAATTGTACATAATCATGTGATCATGGAGGGTATAATTTGCTTTGTTTATACCAAGGGTTTAGTTGGAAATGTATAGCTTTTTTATTCTATTGTGATACTGATATTTAACTACGTTTTTTTTTAATTTTTGACTAAATTATTCTTGTTTGATAACTTTGATTGTCTTCTGCTGGTCGGTTAATTTTCGCTTGGGGATGAATACAAGTAATTCTGGGTTAAAAATATAAATTAAAACACAATTGTCACTTGAAAAGTAAAAAAAAAGGGTTTTTGTAAATTTTGTAAACTACTACTACTACAACTACTACTACAACTAGCTACTACTACTACTACTACTACTACTACAACTAGCTACAACTACTACTACTATTACTACTACTACTACTAATCTATTACAACTAGCTACTACTACCACTATTACTACTACTACTACTACAACTAGCTACTACTACTACTACTACTACTACTCTATTACAACTAGCTACTACTACTACTATTACTACAACTACTACAACTAGCTACTACTACTACTACTACTCTATTACAACTAGCTACTACTACTACTATTACTACTACTACAACAACTAGCTACTACTACTACTACTACTCTATTAAAACTAGCTACTACTACCACTATTACTACTACTACTACTACTACAACTACTACAACTACTACTACTACTCTATTACAACTAGCTACTACTACCACTATTACTACTACTACTACTACTACTACTACTACTACAACTACAACAACTAGCTGCTACTACTACTACTACTACTATTTACACCAGGTCATGCAAATATCTAAGGCAAGGCCTTACAATTCGTACACAGGGCAATTCAAAGTGCTTTACATAAACAGGAAAAGTTGCATTAAAATCACAAAACACAAAAAGACACAGAATCATTTTAAAATCATTTTAAAATAAAGTGCTTTAAAAGAGAAGAGTGCAGATAGATCTTTCAGTCGTATGCACGTCTAAACAGAACTGTTTTTAGCCTGGATTTAAACATTGTCAGAGTGGAGGCCTGTCTCACATCTTCGGGGAGACTGTTCCAGATTTTAGCTGCAAAAAACTGAAATGCTGATTCCCCATGTTTAGTCCTGACTCTGGCACCAGCAGGAGGCCGGTCCCTGAGGTCCTCAGATTGCGAGATGGTTCATACGGCACTAACATGTCAGAGATGTACTTTGGTGCTTGGCCGTGGAGAGACTTGAACACAAGCAGAGCTGCTTTAAAGTCAATTCTCTGAGCCACAGGAAGCCAGTGCAGAGACCTGACACAGACTAATGTGGTCGTACTTCCTGGTTCTAGTCAGGACCTGAGCAGCTGCGTTCTGGATGTACTGCAGCTGTTTTACAGCTCGTTTGGAGAGGCCAGTGAACAGGCCGTTGCAGTAGTCTAACCTACTGGAGACAAATGCATGGATAAGTCTCTCCAAGTCTGGTTTAGACACTATACCTTTGATTTTGGCAATGTTTTTTAGGTGGTAAAAGGCTGTTGATGTTATTGATTTGATGTGGCTGTTAAAGTTCAGATCTGAGTCCATTATTACCCCCAGATTTCTAACTTGATTTGTCGGTTTTAGAGCGAGAGACTGGAGGTGACTGCTGACACTTTCTCTCTGTTTCTGCGGCCCAAAGACGATGATTTCAGTCTTGTCTGAGTTTAGCTGAAGAAAATTGTTTTGCATCCACCTCTGATCTGTTGGATGCAGTGACAGAGTGAATCCACTGGTCCATATTCACCTGCCGTCAGTGAGACATAGATCTGAGTGTCATCTGCGTAGTTGTGATAAGACACATTTGTGCTGAGTATTAACTGACCTAAGGGCAGCATATAGAGGTTAAACAGAAGGGGTCCCAGGATTGACCCTTGGGGCACCCCACAGGTCAAGCTCACGTGGTCTGAGACACAGTTACCAATCTCAACAAAGTACTCTCTGTCCTCAAGGTAGGACTTCAACCAATTTAGGGCAGTGCCAGTGATGCCCACCCAGTCCTTTAGTCTCTGTAGGAGGATCCCATGATCGACAGTGTAAAAAGCAGCGCTCAGATCTAACAGAATTAAGACTGAGGCTTTGCCCGCGTCAGTGTTCAGGCGGATGTCATTTGTCACCTTGATAAGAGCAGTCTCAGTGCTGTGATGAGGTCTAAAACCTGACTGGAAAACATCAAATGAGTTGTTTATTAAGAGGAAGTCAGTGAGCTGTTGGTAAACAACCTTTTCGAGGACTTTGCCTAAAAATGGCAGATTTGAAATGGGCCGATAATTTTTCAGTTCTGAGGCATCAAGACTGCTCTTCTTTAGGAGAGGCTTAATGACCGCAGTTTTCAAGGCCCTTGGGAATGTTCCAGATTGAAGCGACATGTTAACTATGTGAGTGAGTGGTGTTAACAAAGTGCTCAGAACAGACTTTAGAAATCTGGTGGGTAACACATCGAGGCAGCATGTAGAAGAACTCAGACTGGTGATGATCTCTTGGACAGTTTTGTCAGTTACAGGTGCAAACTGAGTCCGCTCTAAATGTGTAGGTGGTTTTAAAGTTATTTGCACTGTGGAATTTATGGCATTTTTAATGCCCTGAACCTTGTCATTAAAGAATACTGCAAACTCATTGCACTTAGCTGTGGAAATTAGTTCTAATGGCAGCAGAATTTTGAGGGTTTGTTAGTCTGTTTACTGTTGCAAACAGAGCACGCGAGTTATTACTGCAATTTCCAATTATTTCAGAAAATAATTGAATCCCGACATATTCTTGAATATTTATTGTGTGTACATTTTTATCAGCAATTGTGTAAATTATTTTAGTATAATCCTGCTTTAGGGTCATCAGGGGCTTGAAGTAGTTCCAGTATCATCGTTTATGGTGATATTCTCTGTAGCGTTGTACAGTATCACCCTTCAAAATGTGGTACTGTGACAGCCTTACACGACATTACTACTGCACCAGCTTTGCCTCTCACATTTACTATGTCATATTGCAGTTTCTTACACATCTCCTGCTACTACACTTCGCCGAGGAGCAGGTTCACGTTTCCCTCACATTTTCCTCTCACAAAATACTAGTTTAGACAGTGCTCGCTCACGCCCCTCAGTCCCAGCGGGGAAGTCAGCGCTGGGTCACATTTGATATTTTTACTCCCCGCTTCACTCACCTGCCTCTCTCTGTGCATCTGTAAACCTGAGGAGCATCCAACTCTCCACTAAAAATAGACCTGTTTTTAGAGTCTGCTCCAGTAAATCTGGTTTGGGTATGATTTACAGTCACATCACACAAACGGCGAACAGGAGAGAGAGAACGGGGGAGAGGGGGAGAGGGAGGCTAGCCTAGCAATAAGTCAGTTTTATTGTTAATCCAATATGACCAATGCAATATCTGTATGGCATAGACTGTACCGCTGTAATGTTTGACGGAGCAGGATGTTTGCTTTTGTGTAAATGTACTGCAGTCGGACTCTTACAAAACTAGGGCTGGAGTCCAAATAGTCCAACTGGTGAAAACACCAGAGTGATGGAAACTTACCATACCGTTACCATAGCAATACAATTCGAAACGGACTCAAAATATAGCTTTCGAACGGTGAAAAGTGCTCAGAGTGTTGCCAATTCAGCTCGGGATCGTGACGTCACACATAACTGAATTTACAGTTAGCCCAATGTTAAATCAATTCAGATTTTAAGATGCTAAATACTAAACTTAGCATTAATTCAAAAGTATTCTGACATTATATATTGATAAATGTATTTACCAGAAGTGACCCAGCAGTTTATTGTTCACTTTTTTACATTGTCTTGGCTGATGTCTTTCTATGTACGTTTTGCACACCAAGAGCAAACATGGCAGATTTCCATGGTAACGGCTGTTTTATGTGATGATGTCATACTGGCAGATGGTGCAAGAACAGCTTTATTGATTACATTTGGGCTGCATGATTTCAGAGACAAATCTAATTGGGATTTCGTATTCTGATTGCAATAGTTTCTGTGCGCAGCAGCAACTGGCTAGGCTAACAGTTCACAGCATTAGCTCACAGCTAATGCTAACTTTTATTAAAACGTAAAATATAAAAAAAACAAAACAATTACAATGGGAAGTAAAGACTATCCAATTGTTTTTATATGTAGATTACATCAGTTTTATATTTAAATTTGTTTTATTTTCATCGTTATTATGCTTCAAAATTAGCATTAGCATTAGCATTGACCCACAAACACCTCCATTTATGAACACAGACGTGTCGTTGGGGAAGTATTCATGTCATTTGTAAAGTCTTTAACATGTCGTCAGTGACATCCACCTGCAGCTCACTGTTAAAGTTAAAAGCTAAAGTTACACTTTATATAACTTTAGTGTGACTCTGTAAAAACCTCACAGAGATAAAAATTGGACAGGAAGAACTCAGCAGTATAATGAGCTAGCTATTTTAAAGGACAAATATTATGCATTTTTTATATTTTCATATTGGTCTTTAAACGCTAAAAGCTAAATGCGACTCCAGGTAGGTTTTTGATGATGGATTAATGTTAGAACGTGGTTAAAAGCTCAACAAAGTCAATTCTGTATAATATTTGTCCTTTAAAAATTAACAGCGAACTGAAATTCTGTGCACAGAGCCTATTGAGTGTTATACGGTATTTCAACTTATTGTGAAAAGCCCTATATAAATAACATTTACATACGTTCTCTATTAATTCTGCAGATTGAACAGGAAATCAATGGGCCAGTTCCTATTATTAAGCCGTTTTACATACA
Source organism: Rhinogobius similis (assembly GCA_019453435.1). Classification (NCBI taxonomy): domain Eukaryota; kingdom Metazoa; phylum Chordata; class Actinopteri; order Gobiiformes; family Gobiidae; genus Rhinogobius; species Rhinogobius similis. Next base: position 12,862,304 of record CM033630.1, read on the forward strand.
TTATTTGCTTTATAATGAACAAAATGCAAAATGATGATCTACTTAGCATAATATGTCTCTTTTAATCAGTAGGATTATGTTCAAAGTGCACATTGTAAAAAGCTCCAGGAGCAATAATTCATAAAGATATGAAGTGATAAACTAAAATAAGAATCACAAGTATAACAAAACACAGGATATTTTGTTTTATTACTTTCAAAATAAATGCAGTCTTTGCTCACTTCAGTTCACAAATGTTGAACTGAAGTGACAAGACCCTAGAACTAGTCGCTATCTTTTCCAACATAAATCTGCCTTTTAACAATATTCATTTAGCTTCTATTAATAATGATCATCCTACAGCGTTATGATGCCGTCTGCTGCACACATTACATTCCTCTCTGTGTTTCTGTGCTACATTATTATTCAGCGGGCTTTCATCTGTCAGTCGCCTCCAGAAGTTTAGCCTGTGTTTAAACTGAACGAGGAAACGTCTTGGAAGCGCTGGTACTGGATCATTCTGACGTGTTAAGACTAAACACTCTTTTATCAGTCAGAGCTGTGATCAAAGCAGCCCCAAACCCGCTGTAAACCCCTGACATGCGCGACGTGTTTATGACGACGGCAAAACATCGGGCAGATTGTTCTCCAACACCTGTAAGAATGGGTTTCCATTAGAGGTGGGCATTATAGTATCAAATGATCAATAAAATAGTGAAATGTTGTCTGCAAATTTAAATATTGTGATTTGTTTGTATGAAAAAAAATTCTCGAAATGCTGCAACATGAGCCGACTGAAATAAAAATGTGACAAACTTACGGTGTAATCTTTCAAGCCATTGGATAAAGTAATAATTTCTCACGTTTGGTGAATGTTAATTGGTAGGGCTGTAGTCGTTTAGTCGATTAATCGGTCAATGGTGTTTTAGTCGACCAAGATTTTTATTAGTCAACTAATCATTTTATTTATATAAAATTATAATAAAATCATTTATATGGCAAAAATGAGAAGATAAGAAGTGAGTTAGCTTAAGATTTTGGAGTCTTAAAGTAAAAACACACTGTCTCCTAATGTGCAGTTGAGTTCTTTTGAATCCAGTTTGGTTTAGAATTAGAAAACATAGAAATACTTTACAGTTTTGATATATTTTTGCCGCACCCCCTTTTAGTCAATGAATTGGTCGAAAGGGTTGGTTTTTAGTCGACCAAGAATTTCTTTAGTCGACAACAGCTCCATTAAGTGGAAGATATGCAAAATTTGAACGTCGGGTATCGCTCGTATAAAAAATACTATCTCAAAACGCTGCAGAATTTGTTGATAAAAATAAAAAATGGGATGAACTATAATTTATAATCTTTCAAACAATGGTATAAAGTAATATTTCTGCATGTTTGCCGTTTAATTTTAAAATCCTTTCACATTTGTCTGATAATTACACCTCAACGTATACACTTATAGCTGTGGTATCTGACTTTTTCTTATGTAAAAATGTACATTTTGTGTTTCCCCCCCTAAGAGTTCACTGTAAAAGCAGGTCTTTGTGGCAAAAATGAGACTTTTGCGCATTGTCTGCATGTAATAATTAAGTAGGAAGTAAGAGCCGAAAGCAGCGCTCTCACTCTTCACTCACCAACTGAAAAAAGAGCTGTGCACGTGCTTTAAATTAAATATAAATGACGTGCCAAAGGGTTTGTGGGAGCAAGGAACTAGTTAGACAGATTTAAATACCTACTTCCTCCTTTTGCGGAGTGAAAATCATGCACTCCAGCTTAAAAAATAAAAGACACTTCAGCACATTTCTGTTTGATTTCCAGAATATCTTCAGTTATTTTTGTTATTATCGAGATGCAAAAATTATATCAAGGTATGCATTTTTGTTAATATCGCCCATCAAAAGTCCAGATATAAATTGGATCAGATCTAAAAAAAATGTAAATGCACAAATGAAGCAAAAAGTGAACCAATACAGTATTAAAGTAGTATCTGTAGCAGAGTATAAGCTTTTTTTTTTTTTTTTTTTTAAGTCACTAATCACATGTGAACCTGAATAATATTTTTTCAGGCTCAAAAATGATGGTGTGTACCTTTTATTTGGAATAGTATTTTTGCTTCTTCTTATTTTTGGTTGTTTTAGACATATATAACATTTGGACTGGAGCTATGACAAATTAAAGATAGAAATAAGAACTAGAACTAGCTACTAAAGTGTTTAATTGTGCCATTTATTCATTCCTGGTCACCTTTTTACAGTTTAGTTTAGTTTAGTTTATTATTTATTTGTTAAGGACCATGTACAAACACATTAATCTTATAAAAGACGGCGCGATTCACTTGGAAAAACTTAATCCTGCTTTAGAGTTATTACGTTGAAGTAGTTTCAATATTATCGTTTAATGTAATATTTTTGATGTTTTTTTTTTTTATTTGGCCCAGTATTACCTTTGGCCCACTATTAAGTCTCATATATTGTACTTGGACACAAACACAAGTTGGTTTTCACGATAAAAGCTAGCTACATTCTGCTTTCTGATTGGATAACTGTCTTAATAAAAATGTAAATGTCTTTTATATCATCTTGAACACCTTCTTTTACCTGCGTTTCCTTCATATGTGGGGACAAAAAAAAGACTAGACCAGCCGAGGACCTGTTCTTCCCGCACATTTTGAGAAAAAAACGTCAACATTTCAGCTAATGCTAATCAGCCGAGTTAGTTTTGTTTTTAGTATTTTTGTAAAGTCATTATTATTTAAACTCAAGCTTTACAGATGGACTGATGTGGGAAGTGCAAATCGACCACTTATTCTATTCAGTACAAAATGTTTTAGCGAAACAAATTCAAATTAATCATATGCGGAGGAGACTGCAACGATGAACGACAACGATAGTGACATACGTACATGTTTTTCCAATGACATCTACTTTTAGGCCCAACAGAAGAAGCCATGTTTTGATTTGTAAAAGTAAATCACATTAAAGAAAAGGTTGTGTGTTTTGAACGCAAGAGAAATTTGCTGAGGCTGACCGAGCGACACGGCTGTGAATATTTGATTTTTTCCCCCCACTAGAAAATGCCAATATAGTATCAGTCCATCTCTAACAGTCGTCCTTTGTTAATTTTCTGCTCGGTTCCACATGCAAAACTCAGGAGCACAAACACACATTAAGACCAAACTGTAAACCCAGAACTCGACCAGGACTCATTTAGACCTGGACTGGAAGAGAACCAAAGCGGGTCTGCGTCACGAAACTGGGTCAAAAGCAAGACTAAACAAATGTAATTCTGTTGACTAACTATAGTCACACTCATAATACAATTTAAAACTAATTTTCAATACTAACAAAAAGGCTCAATCCTGACTTTGAAAGCACAATGAAACAGAATGCAATTTTAAATGTATTGTCCCGTAGTTTCTTTATCGTCTTATACTAGTTCTAATAAAGATCAAAACCATCCTATAACTGTTTTAAAAAGGTTAAATTCTGTCTTATTTGAGTGATTTTGTTCAGTATCAATGCTTGTTCAAATGAGTACTCTAGTTTCCGTACAAATTGCCTGGTTATTTCCTTTTGGGCAACACAATTTGTAAAAGAAAATATAATTATTGTAATTGCTTTTAGATTTTGCCATTTGTGTTTTAATAATAGCATTCAGTTCAAAATTCACATTTTAAAAGAATTGACAAAAACACTAGAGTAATCATGTGTATTTTAACATGTTTTTATGCAGAACAGAACTGGATATTTTGATGTTTGTGCAGGAAATGAAGAAGGTACTTTGCAGCCTTTTGCGAATTGCATCCATTCAAATTGTGATTTAGATTGGATCGCGATTAACTTCGGCTTCCTGTTATTCATAGATTTCAGAATGATGGAAAATTGGGACTGTTGCCATAGTAACTGACAAATTAAAACAAAACATTATTATTATTATTATCTTTTGAATGGTAAAAAGGCCTCAAAATGTCACCTATAAGAGGCAGCCGAAAAAACCCATTCAAAAAAACAAAACAAAACTTATGTGTTGAATTGTTAATCGCTATGGCAACAGTCCTACTTTCTCATCCTTCTGTAACCCATGGATAGCTTCCTCATCACTAAAGCTAGAATCTGAGTTGGACAATAGAGGAGAACCAAACCCCTGCCTGGACACAATCAATGGATATCTTTGGAGCATTCACAAAGAGACGGACGACAAAAAGACTTCCAACAATTAAGAACTGGACGGACAATTTAACCGACATATGTAAAAAGGGAAAAAGAAATATATATATAATAATCACATTTGGATTTAATTAGACAAAATACACAAAATGCCTTGGTTGGACTGAAAAAGCTGTGATTTTTACTTGTTTTTCTTGGGACGGCTTTAATTGCCCCCTTTTTTCCTTTTGTTCTGTTGTTGTTGTTTTTTTCTTTGTGTCTTCTGTTGTGCTTTGAGAAAAAAAAAAAATACAGGAAGGGAGCCAAATCAAGTCTAAATTAGGGCTGCAACTAACGATTATTTTCCCAGTAGACTAGTCAGATACACATTTTTCGATTAGTTCATTGTCAAACAGTTATTTCACGCATTGAGACATTTTCAATACATTTTAAACCCAATAAAAGGTTGCAATATGCTGACTGGAGTCTTCTAAATCAAGAAAATTATTAATAAAGTACATTATTGACAAAAAACATACGTTGCTCTACTCTTTTTATTGACATTTTTGCCATGGTCTTTGTTATAAAAGGGTATTTTCGTATGTGTTTTAGAGTCTATATAGTCCAGAAAACCGTTACCAAAATATGATTACAAAATGTTTTAGTCACAATTAGTCGATTAATCATTGCAGTTTTAAATCTCAATCAAGACCAAACAGTTTACAGCTACTTAACTATAGCTTCCTCTTCACATTTCTCCATTTCTCACCTTCTATAATAAAAGCACTGCAAACAGGAGCTACTTTTGAGCCTCACGTATAAAACAAGCAAACCAATAAAGTCCACTGTAAATATTTGCTCTAGAAAACACTGCATTTCTCTTTCCTCTCTTTTCTTCTCGTGACAAAGTGGTTTCCCGAGTGCTACGAGCAGCTTCAGCCGCTGCGCTCGCTCTGCGTTTTGTTGTGGATTATTTTCACACGACGCGATGCAGAAATCATGGGAGCGATAATCTATTAAGAAGGAAGCGTTTGTGAAATAAAGAGGGGATTTGAGCGAGGGAGGGGGGACCGGCGCTGCACACGACTGACATTTAAGACTTTCAATGACAAAATACCTCTGAGAATAATCGTCTTTGTTTGGAGAACATTTCCAAAGCAAGTCACAGAGCAGTGCACTGACTGTGTGAGTGAACAGGGGGAAAGCAGGCCCGGGACGACTGGAAATGCCAAACAACTAAACAACATTTTACGGTTATGGATTGTGTTCAAACCTGCGCACATCAACAACAAACAGGTTTAACATGTGGCAGTACATGATGCAGAGGTGGGTAGTACTCGGTTACATTAACAGAAAGAAAAAGAAGCTCAAAATACGTTTTAGCACCATACTTTAACTTTACTTGAGTTAAAGTCGATGTAACAGGTCCTGATGAATTTCAAATTTTTACTTCGTTTGGTGGCAGGGCAGCTGTGGTAAATATTTATCATAATTTACATTTGTGTAGTTGCAATTTACGAAGAAAGTTTGAAAAGTAAAGTTTAAAATTAATTCTAAAAAAAAGCAACGTGCAATTAAAAATACAGAGACACATTTTTCAGACAGTTTAAACAGTCATTCACCAAAATAAAGGTGTTATCAGGTATAATTATTTGTCAAATCATAACCATTGTGTAATTTATATGGATTTTGTCCTTTGTTTTCAAAATGGTTGCTAGGTAACAGTTGTGGAATGACCTCTATCTATGTCATATTTGCTGCCCATGTCCAACCAGGAAGTACAACTTCACAAAAACCGTTAAACTGAACTGGGGACAAATGGGCAAAATGTTTAGTAAAATATAGTAAATATAAATATGTCACCTGTCATATAGACTTCAAGAATTTTAAGCCACTTATTAACTGCACTTTTCATTAAAAAACAAAATCGTATTATAAGTAGCTTACCACCATTGAGTGTGGAGTGAATAATGCAGTGTGGAGTGTCTGGGTGTCATGAAAAGCGCTACATAAATATGATACATTATTATTACTATTACTACAAGACGGGGGAAATTTAAAGCTGTATGACCAGCACTCATTCACACTGAACAGTCGTAGTTAAAACCATAGTTTGTCTGAGCAAATTTCAGACGCGGGGCTCCGTGTGGAGAAGTCACTGATGCTGATGAGGTTAACTGAGGCCAGTACAACGTGATAACAGTATTTTTGCGCTTGTAGAAATCAGTAAATGCAAGGGAAATGGTTAGACGTGATGCTGTTGGTGCACGACGCATGTCAGTCTTACAGTCTTTACAGTGCGTACTCTTACTTGAGTAAAAGTCTGTTCCTCTTCTCACTGTGAGTAAATCTACGTTGACAATATTACATAATTTCAATTTTGTGTTTATTACGCACCTCCTTCAGATATTATTTAGTGTTTCTCATATTTGTGTCCATCTTTTTAAAGTATAAGTATCAATAAGATATTTTTAGGGAATGGTCTGCAGTTACGTCGGGATTCCTCAGAGGAGCAGGAGAAAGCGGGAGTATGATAAAGTCCGACTGCTGTTGTGCTCTGGATAAACGGTAGGAAATGGATGGATGAATGTCAATAATTATGACCGAAAAAAAACAAACTATAATTTTGCGTCTGGGCAATATGCCAAGCTTTCTTTTCCCTTAAGGCTGTAAAACAACTAAAGAAATGATTGCTCGACTAAACAATCTCCCTGAAGATGTGAGACAGGCCTCCTCTGACAATGTTAAAATCCAGCTTTTGTTTAGATGTGAATATGAATGAAAGATTTATCTGCACTCTTCTCTTTTTTTTTCATGATTCTGTATGTCTTTATTTGTTTTGTGATTAATTATTTTTTCCTGTTGTGTAAAGCACTTTGATTTGCCTTGTGCAAATAAACTTGCCTTGCCTTAAGAAATGAGCTGTGTGTCAATTAATTGACTAAAACGTGGGTCTCAGGTTAAACTCCCAAAACTCACAGCTTTCTCCAATTGCTCCATGCTGTTGTCCATGAAAACCTGGATAATCATGATGAAATATTTAGTTGACGATACAAAATTTGGCACCATCGAGCAATTAATCGACTTGATAAAAGGACTACAGCTAGGCCTGTCACAATAATCACTATATCGTTCAATAAATGAATACATTTTAGGCCTAAATATCTATCCTGTGTACATTTTCTTTGCAATTGTGGAGATATTTTTTGTCTTTCTCTGTATAAAACCACAAGATTTGAGCTGTAAAGGGTTGAATAATTAACTTAAATGGGAAATGATTGGTTCGTTCTGCTGTTACATGATGCTGCTCATACTTTTTTAATCAATTTTATAGATTTAAAAAATGGTCTAATGGGATTATTTTGCATTAAGGTTATTGTGTCAGTAGTTTCATTTTGTTTATCGCAATTTTTCAACATATCATCCTTGAAAATATGTTATCGTGACAGGTCTGACTACGATTACGATTTTTCTCATAACTGATTGATGCCCATTTTTGATTTTTAGATTTTTCGTCTATAGTAAGTCAATATGGCTTTTAATAATGAGAAACATGAACACAGACGAGAGATATCGTTTCACCTCAGTGCGAATTAACAGAAAGATATATTCACTTTATTCCTCCAAAGTCCAAACTCTTTGCATTTGCAGCCACAGGATTGGGCGCAGACATGTTGATTAAACCGCACCCAGCCAATAATTGCAATCTCTTGATTCAATTAAAATTCGATTAATTACACAGCCCTGAATCTTGGCATAATATTTAACACGCTAACGACAGAGCACAGCGGCAGTGGAGCAGAGGCCTGGTTTGTCCGCACGCTCAGCCGTCAAAGCTCCTGTCCATCACCCCTCCCCCCAGAGTCCAATCTCATTTAGTGGACCTCCGTCTCCTCCGGGACCCGAGCATAAATCTGCAGAGACAGTACAGTCAGAGTGCACTGTTCAGACACGCTTTAAAGGAGACACGCGATGCTTTTTCACTGCACTTTGAATTGAGATATAACATAAGTAGATCTTAATTTAACATTTTGTTCCTTGTAAACTGTATTATTGATCAAAAACAGTGGAATAAGAGAAACAGGTCCATCGACTTCCTGTTCAAAACTGCAGAGCTGCTAAGCCCCGCCTCTTCATTGTCACCTTTAATCAAAACAAGCAGTTTTTGTTTTTGAAAAGTGTCTACGTGACATTTTAGAAACCAAACTTTGTAAAATTATCACAACTATGTGCAGGGATGTGGGCGGAGATAGGGGGTAGGTGAAAACAGGATTTTTCTGAGCCCTCGAGCCTCAGTTACAGGACAAAGCAAGATTAATTTAAACATGCAGGAATAAATCAAAGTATTTGAGTAACTTTGAGTAAAATAGTGACAGGAAAACACGGTAACAAGGTTAAAAGCTCATTTAAAGAAAAATATTATGGATTTTTTTTGTATTGTTATTAGCCTTTAAACATGCTCTTGACTACCATAAGTTTGGCATCTCATGTTTTAGAACAAAAAAAAAGTCTGGCGATGATTTAAGGACTAAAAACAGCAGAAGATCCTCTTCTAAGAGACATCAGTTATTGGAAAAAGACGTCATTCATCGAGGAAAGTGTTTTTGATGGAGGGAGAGGATTTTCTAAGACAGGATTCATCAAACTTTCGTGAATGAAGCTAAATGCAACTCCAGGTATGTTTTTGATGACGGAACAATGTTAAAACATGGTTAACATGTACATTTTCCAAAATATTTGTCCTTTAATGCTTCAGAGACAAAGAAAGGTTGTATTTATGATCCTTATTATATATATATTCTTTAGTTTATGTTTTACTTTTGGAGATCTAATAATTGGCCTTTTCCCATTGTATCATCCCACTGTAACTTTAATTGTTGTTTTCTTAGAAATAATTTCTCAGGAGAAGGTTCCACCACCTGCTTGGCTCCATGATTTTTGTGTCATATTTCATGGCACGGCATTAAACGTATCTCCATAAAGACAACAGGTGACGACACAAAGTTACAGGTCAAATCTGTGTTTTGGGTGCTTTTAGCAATAAAACACAGGTGAACATTAATAACAGGCCAGAAAATGTATTTAGCATAATATCTCTAATTATTATATAATATGTAATTGCCTGTAGTGTAACAATACTAACATTTCCAAGGAATAGGCTTGATACGCGATAAAGATTTTTATACCACAAAAGAAACACTGAAGCTCAAGATTATTCTAAAACTGTTCAGGAAAGGACAATTCTGTCTTCTTTATATCTGACTATTTTTAGTATTGATGATTTACAACAGCAGAAAGGAGGCATGGTGTGAGTGAGATTGAGCTTTTTTGAATGAATTGCAAATTTATTTTTACAGGAAAGTTCACTTTTTATTACTTTTTTGCACATATATTTGCAATAGCATGAACTCCTCTGGTCTTTTGAGTGCAATTAGAGTTGGAAAAAATGACAAGAGAAATGCAATATATACATAATTTTGAGAGCCAAAATAGCCAGCACCACGCCACGCCTCTTCGTTTTGTTGAATAATTGATGCACGGGACATGTTTTTAGTCGAGAAGCCAAGAATTTCTTTGTTGACAACAGCGTTAAAGGTAATGAAATCAGAAAAGCACACATCTACATCTTTCTGATAAACTCAAAAACACTGCGTTTGAGCCTCTATAAAAAGTGGTTTTCAGCATATTTAAAAAAAAACAGCAGCCTACACCAGCGTTTCTGTCATGCATAAAAATACACAGAGTTATTACATTCACACGTAACACTCAGCAAAGCCACACCTGCAGAACATACCAGCTTGCAGTGTTTCCATGATAAATGTTGCTTTTTAACTGAAAGGCAGCACAGCACGAGCCCAGGACAAATTTCCCCAAGGGACAGGTATATTGTACTGTACTGTGAGTACAACACCTAAGGAAAGTAACATAAGCAAGATTCATGTTTTCTTTTGCCTTTCTAGAGTCTTTATGTACACCAACACTATCGTAGGACATGCTAGAAAGCCACGTTTTCATACTTCATCTTCAATAATAAAGTCGTGTATTACCAAATATAAGTGGCATGTGTTCAAACTACACCCGAATAATTGTACTTTTCTTAAAAAGAAAAAAAATACTGAATGATATAGTAATGTAAAGATGTTTTATTGCACGTATAACTACCAAAACTACAACCTGCCTTTACTACAGCAATGGCATAAAAGGTATAGGGTCATCTGGAGTTCAATTAATAGATAAACATTTTACAGATGATAATAAGGGGATTTTGCCTCACCGCTAATTTGTGAATGAATTAGCGTTTCAGACAAAACCTCGGGTAGCATCGGCTCGCCATTATCCAAGTCCGAGTCTGAGCATCAGACAGAGACGCCATGAATGTCTGTGGGTCTGTAAAGGAATTCAACCTCACATGACAACTGCATCACAAAGTATCAGTAATGTATGTGGTTATGGTTACAGACGATTCAATACAAACAGGCTCCAAATGAAGAAAGTTCAACGTAATACTTAACTTCCTGGCATCCAATATGTAAAATATATTTTTTGAAAAAACACAAATCGGCACTTTTTGCCCATAATTATGTCGGGATTCCTTATCATAGAGCATTTATCCATAAAAGTGTATTCAATTGACTGACTGTATTCAGAGAGTTGCATTAAATTACACTGAAAAATGTGATATTCACCTTATTCCGCCCACTTTTGCCTCTTTTTATGTTTAGGATCCGGATTCTTGTAGTAAAGGGACGTCCGGTTTGAGGAGAACATGGTTTATGCAAATGGCGAACGGGGGAAAAGTCTCTCACTAAAACATTATATAAAGTAGATTGATTTGTGTAAAATGTGTAATGTTCTCGTGCAACACTCTACACTCTGTGTAGAACTTATTTTCTGTTGAGCTCGCACTGAACGCCGCGTCTATTTATTTATATCTAATGCTGTGTTCGAGGCACCTGGGAAGTCTTGGAGCGTTTCAGCAAAATTAACTCGTATGTAAAGAATTTAGCCAATGCTAACTGTAAGCTAAACAAATGTGAACATTAAACAAACGCCTCAAGCATGTTAAATAACATAACTGTTTTCAGATTTAACCTGTAACACATTGTTTATGTGGTGTTTAAATACTCATTTCCACTATTTGTGGCGATTGTCATTGTTGTAACAAATCACTGTTGTTCTCGTGTGTGAAGAGAAAGTCGAGTTTGAGTGGCATTTTTTCAAGTTGGAGTTGGGAAATATTCCAGTTTCCAGTTGCCTGGAACTGACCATTTGTCTCTGATGTCTATATTCACACCCATTTGAACTCAGGGAGATAAAACCGTGACCAATTCTGGATCATTAGCTGAATGAAAGTGTAACAGACTGCACCTGAATACTGTTATTCTGAACACGTATATATTTGGATCATGTATTTAGTTACTTCAACACTGACCACGACTTTACTTTTTGAATGTCTGTCCTGAAGCGTCTGAGGCACAAGTTGCTGAGCCAAGCATCCTGTAGAGATGATGGGGCCGAGGGGCGGGACGCAGCAGCCTATTGACACGCTCTCGACCAATCAGCTGCGCCCGGACGTCTGCACTGACCAATCACAGTCCACCGCTGCTCCCATGGCTGGGCCTGAGCTGGTCCTTGTCAAGGTCAGGCCACAGCAGCTCTTACAGTGAAGCAGCCTCCACAAAACTGATCACATTTGTCTGAACGCATCATCCAATAAGAGGCCAGACATGGACCCAAACAGATTAGACGTGTTCGCACTGACGCAGGTGCAGCGAGTCCAGAGCCGGAAGTGTGCTGTCCCCGCAAGAGTCCATGGACGGAGAATCACAGGGTGCATTTAATGATAACAGCACAGAGACTACTGCAGTGTCACAGTTTGATATTTTAGTATCGTTTTAAGTCTCGTCTTAAAACCTACTTTTATTATCTGGCTTCAAACAGTTCTGTTCTGTTTTTTTTTTAAATTAATTTATAGCTTTTATTTATGTATTTATTTATTGCCTTTTTATGGTTTTGTTCCTTTGATTTTACTGGTTTTACCGTATTTAAGATTGGTAAAATTAACTGAACTTTTTTAATTTGTTTATTATTATGGTTGTCATTCTGTTTCTGTGCAGCTCTCTGGAAACTCTTTGTAAAATCTGCCATAAAAATAAAGTGGATTGGATCGTGACAACACTTCTGATACAAAGGACAACGTTTGATATTCGATACTAAAAGTGGGCAATATTGACACTATGAATATCTCAATTTTTTTTTTATTTCGATAATGATATTTGACACTATTTTCACAATGCGTCAGGAATGTGCCAAAATGTGGCTGGACATGTCTCGGTTGAGGTTCAAATATCTCACAAAACATGAATGGACCATACAAGTAACCACAAAAATTTTATATTCCAGCTGTACTGAATACTTTTTATAGCACAATGACAATAAAAACACTCCTTTAGAGAGCCATCTTTGTCCTTTTGATGTATATTTTTTCAGTATCAATAAAAATGAGTATCTCATTTTGATATTAATTTGGATATTGAGTATCTGGGCATCGATTATTCCGAGAACAACAGCAAGATGAATCACAACCAAATTGATCAATCCCAAATTATTTTAATACCAAGAGGTGGGTCCTTGTTTTTCAGGTCTCCAGTGAGTCTCAAGTCTTTGGTGTCGAGTCCGAGGCCTCTGTTCTGAGTCACTGACGCAAATGACCAAAAATGGCACGTATATGATATTTTCCAACGTATATGATTTTTGTAAATGGTTCTTCTTTTATGTTTTTGTTTTGTTTTTTTGTTGTTGTTTTTTTAGAAGAAGCATCAAGTTGTCTCAAGTCACAGGGCTCAAAGTCCAGAGTCATTGTCCTTCAAGTCCAAGTTGAGTTCCAAGTCTTAGTCCATTTTATCGAGTCAAATCTCCAGTCATCAAAACAGTGACTCACGTCTGACTCGAGTCAGTGTTGCAGGTCCACACCTCTGTTAAATAGTGCAACGATTGAATGAAATAATATAAAAAATACATATCCTTTCTCTATTTAGTCTTATTATGCTATAAACCTCTAGATTGATATTTAGAAGTGTTTGAGCTTTATACGAACATGTTTTTGTGACATATTTAGCCAACCGTTCCTTGATAACCTTCACAAAAATGAATGAAAAGACACAAAAAAAGACAGAACCAGAGACATGTTCCAGGCTGCACTGAACTGTAATTGTGAATGGAAATGATTTTGTTAATAAATAACCCTGGTCATTTTGGCTAATCACGTTTAGCCGCTAATGTAATCAACAGCTAACGGCTTTTCAGTCATGTGACTCACAGCTCGTTAATTAAGAGTGGGCAGAACAAGCCCGAGCTTCTGCTACAACTATTCAGTCTGAAATGCACCGAACGATTATTTATCATACGACAACATCATTCATACATGTGTAAAAATGACAACAAATAAACTAAATAAAAATAAACTAAATAATGTTAATACAAATAGGTGGTCATAAATAAATAAATAAATACAAAGAGTTATATAAATAAATTAACAGCTGTGAAGATTTCTCTTGTTAATAAATATAAAAAACATAACAATTTGTCAAATACAAACTTAATAGAAAAAAAGCATTGAATTTGTACAAACCAAGGACTAAACCAGGTCTCTGTCTAAACAAGGCTAAAGCAGAATTAGACTTGGACTAAACTCTACAAGGTCAAACTAAAGTAAGACCATGACTGAACCAAGTCACAAATAAACCAACACTAAACCAGGACCAGGACCAAACCACAAGGGCCACCAGGACTCAACCAGGACTAAATGAGGTTGAAATAATGTGAAACCAGGATTAAACAGGTCTAAACATTATAAAAACCTCATAAGACGAGGACTACAAGGACCTTGAGGGTTTAAACAAGGCTAAAACTAAGACTAGATCATGGCTAAATCAGGACCAAACCGCAACTTTAAACAAGGTAAAACCAGGACTAGACCAGGACTAACAGGTCTTTGGCTAAACCAGGGCTACACCAGGACTGAACCAGAACTTGTGTCTCAACAGCACTAAACCAGGACCAGGATTAAACCGGGACTAACAGATTGAAACAAGTCTAAGCCCGGCCTGAATCAGATCTCACTAAGGTCATAACGAGGCAAAACTAGAACTAGACCATGAATAGACCAGGACTAAACCAGGTCTAAACGATGTGAAAACCTGACAAGACCAGGACAAAACCAGTACTTTAAAGGACTAAACACAGTTAAAACCAGTACTAGACCTGGACTATACCATGCAGGACTTACCAGATCCCAGCAACGCTAAACCAGGACTAAACAATCTGAAAGAATTTGTCGATGTAAACCCTCATTCGTCCAGGTGTGGTCCATCGTAGAAAGGGGTTCAGATGACAGAATGACAGAATGACAGATTGACAATGACTTTTGGATAAAAGTCGAAACGTCTCGATCTTTAAACGACGTCCGGATGACAACCTCTGAACCCCTTTCTACAATCTGAAACCAGGTTCAAACATGGTTCAAAACAGGAATAAATTAGGGTCCAAACAATGTGAAACCTTGCCAAGAACAGGACTAAACCAGTACTTTAAAGGATTAAACACAGCTAAAACCAGTTCTAGACCTTGACTAAACCATGTAGGAATCTTACCAGATCTTAACAAGGCTAAACCAGGACTAAATCAGGTCTAAACATTATGAAAACCAGACAAGACCAGGACTAAACCAGTACTTTAAAGGATTAAACACAGCTAAAACCAGTTCTAGACCTGGACTAAACCATGTAGGACTCTTACCAGATCTTAACAAGGCTAAACCAGGACTAAATCAGATCTAAACATGGTATAAACCTGACAATACCAGGACTAAACCAGTATTTTAAAAGGTTCAAACAAAGCTAAAACCAGGATTGGATCAGGGCAAAACCATGCAGAGCTCTTCCAGGTCTAAAAATGGGCTGAACCAGGACTAAACCAGGACTAGGCCAGGACTAAACCAAAGTGAATTAGTCGGTGCACAGCTCTAACAGCAGCTCCAGTGTGTGCTTTTTGTGAAACCAAAGAGCATCTCCTTCCTGTCTGTATCTCGTTCTGCCATCGCTGTGATTTCTGCATCGCACAGCTGTCACCATGGCGACGGGGAGGAGGGGGGAGAGAGAGAGAAACACGAGTAGAGCAGCAGGCGAACCTCTGCAGCAAGATACTACGCTTTACGATCTGAATGAGGAAATGGCAGAAGCTGCAACTACTCAAGTATGATAATGTCCTCTGCAAACAACTAAATATTACACGAAATTTGAGTTTGGCAGTTCATTTTCTCAATCTTCCCTCAAATATTAAGGCTTCTGGATGAGTTTAAGATGTGCATGATTGAATTATTTCAAAATATAAGTCACAAATCTGAGCACACTTGTTCAGATTCTTGAACACTGAATGAGAAATGTATCAAGAATGAGCCTGAGATCTGTATTTATTTCCAAAGCTGCAAGATTGAGCGCAGGCGAATTGAATCTGAATGGACGCAATTAGCAAATCGTAATGGCTGCAAAAGTTTTGAAGTGCCATTTTTTCTTCCTTAATTCCTCCACATACAAGAAAATCTGAAATTCATAGTTCGTCAGCTCATATTTACGTCTTTTTCTCGATTCTCCTTGATGCGTTTAAATGTTTTGTAAAACTTTGAACAGAATCCAATAATTAGACAAATTGCAAATCTGATCACAATTGCAATTCTTGCTTTTTTCTCCTCAATCGGGCCGCTCTGTTTGTTTCATATTTATAACTATGACATATCATTTGACCCAGACTGCACTCACAAGCTGACGTTTAGTTTATTTTAGGTTTATTTCGAACAGAAGTCTCCAACAGACAATGTGGCTGAGAAAAATCATGACAATTTCACGATTATTCAAGATTGAAACCGTCACCAAAAAACTGTGAAATCCTCAATTTTCTTTCATTCCTGTTGTTTAACGCATTACTATTCCTCAATTTTGTGACCAGCTTTACAAAATTTAACGTTCTGAATGCTAAAACAGACAGATTTAAAAAGTACATACATTTAGGGTTATTTTGTGCACTATAGACGGATTTAAAAGACCATCTTTTTGATGTTTTTTTCCAGCTATATCAGACATTTACGCTGCATACTGGCTCATCGGGGGCAGCAGACATGGCACCGGAGCAGAAGATACTTTTGTTTTGTTTCATGAGCAATATAACGCCTGTAATTCAGTAAATACAAGAGTTTGTATAGTGTGGAACATTTCAAACCTCGCAATAACACGGAGACAAGAAGAGCTATAGACCTTTGATCGTTTAGTCAATCAATTATTTATTGGGGATTTATTTTTTGTTTTTAATTTTCTTTTTATTGTCTTTAAAGGATCTCTGCTCTCGACTGCAGGAAGGAGAAAGCATGAAGTGAGTCGTCTAGAGATTTAGGAGAGAATTGAGAGTTTGACCTGCCTTTTTCCAGATAAATACACTGTTTATTGGTTGTTTTCTGTATAAATATTAGTAACTGTGTGATTTCCTGTGGTCTTGTGGTCTTGTTGTGCACTTGGAGATTTCGCCAGTGCCACGCCCCTTTTGGTCGAGCACAGCACAGAACATGTCTTTAGTCAACCAAGAGTTAGTTTAGTCCTGGTTTATTCCTGGTTTAGACCTGGTTTTGTCCAGGTTTTGTTGTGGTTTAGACCTGGTTAAGACCTGGTTTTGTCCTGGTTTTACCCTGGTTTAGCCCTGGCTTTGTTCTGGCTTTGTACTGGTTTAGTCCTGGTTTAGACCTGGTTTAAACCTGGTTTAGACCTGGTTTAAACCTGGTTTAGACCTGGTTTTGTCCTGGTTTAACTGTGGTTTAGTCCTGCATGGTTTAGCCCTGGTTTAGACCTGGTTTAAACCTGGTTTAGACCTGGTTTAGCCCTGGTTTAGACCTGGTTTTGCAGATGTTGTTTAAGCTTTCATATGACTTTTTTTTTATATTTCAAAAGCGTTGGACAAATCCATCTGAGAATTCTGGCCCTTGATAAAATAAAGTTGCATAAAGAGCTGAATAAAAATAGTTAATTACAAAAGAAATACAGTTGAATCGCCCTGGACTAGAGACAAGCAGGTGGCAAACCCTGACACTAAAAGTTACATAGTACATCATTAATAATTGCAGGCTTTATGATTTTCCATCATTCAAATACTATTAAGATTCAAGTGCGATTAATCTCACAGCCCTGTTCTCATCTCTTACATGTAGATGTGTTGTTTATTCAACACGACTCTCTCCTGATCGGCCCCTGACACTTCCACGTCTGGACTAATGGAGAGAGGAGGAGCTGGAGCAGAGCTGGCCTTCACCTGTGTGCGTCCTGCACTGATCGTGTCCTTTAGACTGCTCCATAAAGGCCTCATACATCTGCGACCTCTCGTGACCCCGGGACAGTGGCCTTGGGCTGATCGAGGGTCAAGGGACGTCTCTGCACTTCAAACCCGACCTGTGCGAGTCACGGCCTCCTCGAGCATCGTTTCCTCTCAACAGCGTCGCACCGTTTAGTTTCAGGTGAGGTCATAATGGTATGTTAGACCTCTGATGTTTAAAGGCGCACTATTCACCTTATTCCAGAAGTTGCCGTACGCGCCGCCGTCTTATTTCCGTTGTAGTTTACACGGAGCAGACGAGCTCAACAGAAAATAAGTTCTACATGGACTAAAAAGACGTTTTCAGACTGACCAGGAAATCGGAGCGTTGTTGACTTGTTGTTGCTCGTGTTCATTAAACATTTTACACAAATCAATCTACTTTATGTAACATTTTAGCGGTAAGACTTTTCCCTCGTTCGTCATTAGCTTTAACGGAGTTCTCGTCAAATTAAAGTGCGTTTACCACAAAAGTGCAAAAAACGGCAAAAGTGGGCGGGGCAGAATAAGGTCAATAGTTACAGCGCGGTGTTATGGGAGTGGGTGTGGTCTGACGTGGGTGAACATTCTCTGATTAGTCAATGGGAAACGCACATTTTTCCTTCTTTTAAAAAATACACATTATGCTATAGTGACTTTTTTGAGCGTTTAACCCTGTTCTAACAATGTTCCATCATCAAAAACATACCTGAAGTTGCATTTAGCTTCATTCACGCAAGTTTGATGAATCTTGGTTAGAAAGTCTTCTCCTCTGAGCGTCAAAAAACACTCCCTTCAGAATCTCCTTGATGAGTGATGTTTTTTCAATAACTGATGTCACTTATAGGAGAATCTTTTGCTGTTTTAAGTCGTAAATCATCCCCAGACTTGTTCTGAGCATTTCTGTCTTCTGTCTTAGCATCTCAGTCAGTGCCTTGAGTAATGACATAACTACATTGTCCCCACCCTGCTCTTAGTAAGAACAGTAAGGTTCAAAATGGAAGTCCAAACATTGTACAGATGAAACTTTTCCTACGATGGATCAGTCTTGTAGGGTTGTGGTCGACTAAAATGTTGGTCGACTAAAGACGCCCTATTGACCGATTAGTCGACTAAAGGGTATGTGGCAAAAGTTATAAAATCTAACCTAAACTGCTCTCAAAAGACCACAACTGCACAGGAGTTTAAACAAAACAACAAATTATACAGAAACGTACAAGTAAACAGTGTATTTATATGTTAAAGATCATGATTCACTCCAAAATGTTTAGATAACTCTGTCCTTATCTTCTATTTTTTTGCTGCCGTTCCATATAAATCCTTTTAATCTAAATAACATAATTAGTCGAGTTATAAAAATGTTGGTTGACTAAGACATCATTGACCGATTAATTGACTAAACGACTAAAGGATCACAGCCCCACAGTCCTGGGTGAATGGGGCGTTTCCCACACACTCCCCCTAGTGGTCAGCCTCAGTCTTGCTCTGTGCGAGTGACAGATGGATTTAACCAATCACAGTGAAGCGTGGACTCTCAGAAGAAAACTATAGTTGTAGTTATCGTGTAAAGACAAAGTTATCTGGTTCTGAGAAAATGGTGTTGTTATTTTTGGCATGTATTTTACAAAGTTCTTTCATTGTTTACTTTATTTGGTTCAAAAATACATAATTTGGGTTTACAGGGCAGAATAACCATTTATGCAAGAAAATCAAATGTTAAAATGATGAAATATTGTCAACATAAAGCTTTTGTCACTTACTCACTCAAGGGAAGAGGAACCTAAACTTTAACTCAAGTAAGAGTTACTGTTACACTGTCAAATTACTGCATTTGTAAACTACGATGTGAAGTAAACTGTCTTTAAACTCCAGTATGAACACGCTGATCGTTTGGTCCGATGTGCACGCCACAGATTTAGGCAGACGTACTTTCTCCCTCTGTCTCCTTTCAGACAGACTGATGGTGCGTCTCTGATTTAGTGTCATTTCGGGACCCTCTCAGTGATTATAATGCTTTTATGGAATACCAGCCGAGGCATATTTCACTGTAACCCTGCTCCTGTCCGGTCCCAGCGTGATCAATGAGACTCTTAAATCAACGAAAGGGGGGCAAATCTAACAGCGAATAACTAAATGTAAAAAAACAATGACTGTATCTTTACTTCCAGTTCGGAGAGACGTGTTGGATGAGGTTCAAGTAGACAAACATAAAATCATCCAAAAAGATTCATTTGGTCTTCTTTAACCCTTTTATTTCCTAAAAGTATCGGTTAAGAGCGCTGAGTCTCAAAGTTTTTGCAACAAGTACCAACAAAGTTAATATATGGGGTTCAAAGTGCCACCCGATCCAAACCTGGACTTTATCAGGTCAAAAATTAGACTAAACCAGGGCAAAAATGAGAATAAAGGAGGCCTAAAACAAGACTTAAGCGGGTCTAAAAGGAGACTAAAGCAGACCTAAAATGAGACTAAGCAGGACTAAATCAAGACTAAAACAAGGTTTAAAACGAGACGAGACTAAACCAGGTTTAAAATGAGACTAAACCAGGCCTAAAACGAGACTAAACCAGGCCTAAAACGAGATTAAATCAGGCCTAAAACGAGACTAAACCAGATCTAAAAGAAGACTAAACCAGGTTTAAAACAAGACAAGGATTAACCAGGTCTAAAACTAGACTAAACCAGGTCTAAAACAAGACTAAACTAGGCCTAAAACGCGACTAAACCAGGCCTAAAATTAGACTAAACCAGGTCTAAAACAAGACTAAACCAGGTCTAAAACAAGACTAAACCAGGTCTAAAACAAGACTAAACTAGGCCTAAAACGTGACTAAACCAGGCCTAAAACGAGACTAAACCAGGACTAAAACGAGACTAAACTAGGACTAAATCGAAACAAAACAAGTTTAAAACGAGACAAGGCTAAACCAGGTCTAAAACTAGACTAAACCAGGTCTAAAATTAGACTAAACCATGCCTAAAACAAGACTAAACCAGGTTTAAAATGAGACAAGGCTAAACCAGGTCTAAAACTAGACTAAAACAGGCCTAAAATTAGACTAAACCATGCCTAAAAACAAGACTAAACCAGGTTTAAAATGAGACAAGGCTAAACCAGGTCTAAAACTAGACTAAAACAGGCCTAAAATTAGACTAAACCATGCCTAAAACAAGACTAAACCAGGTTTAAAATGAGACAAGGCTAAACCAGGTCTAAAACTAGACTAAAACAGGCCTAAAATTAGACTAAACCATGCCTAAAACAAGACTAAACCAGGTTTAAAATGAGACAAGGCTAAACCAGGTCTAAAACTAGACTAAAAACAGGCCTAAAATTAGACTAAACCATGCCTAAAAACAAGACTAAACCAGGTTTAAAAATGAGACAAGGCTAAACCAGGTCTAAAACTAGACTAAAACAGGCCTAAAATTAGACTAAACCATGACTAAAACAAGACTAGACCAGGTTGAAAATGAGACGAGGCTAAACCAGGTCTAAAACTAGACTAAACCAGGTCTAAAATTAGACTAAACCATGCCTAAAACAAGACTAAACCAGGTTTAAAATGAGACAAGGCTAAACCAGGTCTAAAACTAGACTAAAACAGGCCTAAAATGAGAATCCTGGTCTAAAATATGGTCTAAAACTAAACTCAGCATACATTGATATACATCGTGCACCGTTAAAAAGCAAGACAATCTATTCAATAAACAATAAAAGGGCATTTTGTGTTTGGTGTGACAGAAATCATACAGTTGTCACGATCAAAAAGCAAACACAAAGAGAGTTAAAAATAGAGCACCTCTGAACCGCACACTGTAATAATAGAAACATATAATTAGATCTAAAGGGATGTTTCAACAAAGACTGAAAACAAGAACCTGGAGATAATTGCACCGCATTCAAAATATAACATCTCTATTTTATCCTCCAAGATTTAAGATTAAGAAAAACCTAGATAAAAGCAGCAATGTAAGACAGAACTGTAAAGAAGTGGCAAAAATAATTATAGTCATTATGGTTAAATAGTAAAATATCATAGCATTTGTAAAAGGGAGACATTTTCACAAAGAAAATTTAACCAAATGAACAACTTGAAGTATGTAGCAGCCAAATTACAAACCAAAACACTATGTTAAATGTATGCCAGCGTATTATGACAATTTTATAGAAAGTTTAACAGCGCTGTACGGTATTAATGGAACCGCCGTAAGTTTGGCCTGCACAGACAAAATATAAATGAATTGTACAGCAAACAATTTAAATCTAAATTGTAATATGTTTTATGACAAATATGCCAGTGTTGATACAGACCACCTGCATTCTACAGGCTGCTACAGCTCTATACTGTAGCTATAATGCATTTTCAATGGGAGAGTAAGCGTTAGGCTCAAAACATCACAAACTATGAAAGTCCAGGGCTGTTTTGGTGACAATCACTCGCCAAAATTCTACCACATTTAGTACAATTTTGTGTGGATTATTAAGGTTAGCAAGTAGTACTGAAATGATGCTAATGACCACATCATAAACATTTCTTAAAATCTAAAGTTACTTTGGACAATAATGCACCAAAAATATAGTTAGGCCTGTCACAGTTTGACAATGAAATTTTACTTTAATTCCCCCAAGCACCACAAAACTTTTCTAAAGTAGGCAAACATTAGGCCTACTTTAGAAATGGACTAAATACTTGTTAATTAGTCGTACATATCCAGAACAACCATTTGTCTGTGCATTATACAAATGTTAAAGAAAGTTCTGGGCTTTAAAATGAAGTATGACATGTCCGTTGGTGGAGCTGAAGTGGGTAATAATGTGTTTGTGGCTCCTACTCCAAAACATCGGCCCAAATCAGTGAGACTCTGGACGATGTCTCACGAGACTCCAAAACAGTCCAATTTAACTGACAAACCGATAAATCCGTCAGGCTCAGATCAGTATTGCAGTTTACAATGAACAAAGTGTAAAATAATGATCCACATTTGTTGCAGCTTAATGTTAAATACCTGGAAAAAAACAAATGCATTTTTAAAGATGTGTTAACTTTCTACAGTCTCTACTTTTTCCAGTTTACTGCAGCAGAGGAGCAGGTCATTGTGTGTCTGTGACTGTGTGTGACGTGGAAAGCCCCCATTGAAAAAGTTAAAGTGGTGCACTGTCCCTTTAAGAGTCACGTGTGTCAGAGTTTAGCACTGAGGCTGGAGAAAAGATGAGGCTGGAGAAAAGATGAGGCTGGAGAAAAGATGAGGCTGGAGAAAAGATGAGTGCTGATCAATTATTTACACCGGACACACCAATGCAACGCTACAAGGACATGCTAAAGCCGAGTCTGCAGGAAAAAAATGGAGGAAGTGTCAAGTTACATTTGAAATTTAATCAACACAGATTGTGAAAGGGCTGAATGATTAAGGAAAAGATGATTGTGATTTTTCTTCTGTCATTTGTTGGCTAAGTGCATATTTTAGACATGTTTAGGAGACTTTTACATCGAGAGAAAAAAAAAAAATGAACTGCTGAACCAACACAAGAATCACATGCATTTCTTGTGTCTTGGTTTTGTAACTTCTAAAACAAGTCCATCCACAGAATGTTTGGACTTACATAATCATGTTTTAAAGATTGTCTAGAAGTACTATGTTAACACAGAAACATTATAATAATGTGAATGTTGTTTTGAAGAGACGCAAAGTTTGTGTTTATCGTCTTTAATAATAAAAATGCTACAAAATGAAGAGAAATAAAAATGTTGTCTTCTAAACTTTCAAACAAGGGTGAGGTGATAACTCTGCACTTTTGTAACTCGTTTTACAGACATTTGACATTTGTCTGATAATTAAATCTCAACTAAAATGTTTAACTCTTGTATTGACCTGATATTGACTGAATATCGTCATCGGGAATGTATTTTTGTCAGTATTGCCCACCTATAAGCCCTTTTGAAATAAACGTAACCAAACCAAAGTTCTATCAAACTAGAGCTGGGCCTGTCACAATAACACATTTTGAAGTGCGATATATGGCTTAAGAAATTATTGATGATAAACAATGATAAACAAACAAATTTACAGCAGATTAACCTAAAAAAAAACTATTCTAAATGCACAATACTGTTAAAAACATGAGCAGCAATAAATAAATAGTAGAATGAAACACTTTAGTACTTCATTTGAACCTATAATGACTCAAACAAGTCACTAATTCAACTGTACAGAGCGTCTAGAACTTTAATCTCTACAGAAAAAAATAACAAAAAGTCCCTATCTGTTCCTATTGTTCTATCTGTTACTTATTGAACGATAAGTCCATACAGTATTTATCGTGAGACGCCAAACCAGAGCCTCCTCCACCTTCAACCCATGTCCAAAACAGGACTAAAGCAAGACTCTACAGCGGGCATTCAACTTAACAAATCAGGGATGCCCTTAACCCATGCTTGGTTTAGACCTGGTTTAGACCTGGTTCAGTCCTGGTTTAGACCTGGTTCAGTCCAGGTTTAGTCCTGGTTTAGTCCTGGTTCAGTTCTGCAGATGTTGTTAAAGTCTTTGTGTTACATGTTTCTCGTATTTCAAAAGCGTTGGACCCGTTTCTGGCTCCAAGGCAAAACCATCTGAAAAATCTGGCCCTCAGTAAAAGAAAGTTGAATAGGCCGGCTCTACCAAGTCTTAACCAAAGGACTAAAACAGAACTAAAGCAAGACTAAAACGGGACTAAAACAGGGACATAACATTTGTCTGAATATTGTTGGGATTATCCTAAACATCTCCAAAACACAATACATTTAAAGACGCAACACATTTCTGTTGCACTGACATAATATCATCTGAATATTACCATCAGGAAACTACACAAATAATAGAGATTCAAATTTGCCAATATCCACTTCCCAATGAGTAACATTATCTTTATTCTGATGTTTGACATAAACTTAACCAAACCCAAGTTGAACCAAGCCAAACCCCCTCATCTCTTAACAATAACTGCACTTTTTGTCCCGTCATGCAGCGTAAACTCTGGCTCCGCACAAACGCGCAGCAGAGGAGGCGCGGCAGAGGAGGCGCAGCCGAGGAGGCGCAGGAGAGGAGGCGCAGGAGAGGAGGCGCGGCAGAGGAGGCGCAGGAGAGGAGGCGCAGGAGAGGAGGCGCAGGAGAGGAGGCGCGGCAGAGGAGGCGCGGCAGAGGAGGCGCAGGAGAGGAGGCGCAGGAGAGGAGGCGCAGGAGAGGAGGCGCAGGAGAGGAGGCGCAGGAGAGGAGGCGCGGCAGAGGAGGCGCGGCAGAGGAGGCGCGGCAGAGGAGGCGCAGGAGAGGAGGCGCGGCAGAGGAGGCGCAGGAGAGGAGGCGCAGGAGAGGAGGCGCAGGAGAGGAGGCGCAGCAGAGGAGGCGCAGGAGAGGAGGCGCAGGAGAGGAGGCACAGGAGAGGAGGCGCAGCAGAGGAGGCGCAGGAGAGGAGGCGCAGGAGAGGAGGCGCAGGAGAGGAGGCGCAGCAGAGGAGGCGCAGGAGAGGAGGCGCAGGAGAGGAGGCGCAGCAGAGGAGGCGCAGCAGCAGAGGAGGCGCAGCAGAGGAGGCGCAGGAGAGGAGGCACAGGAGAGGAGGCGCAGCAGAGGAGGCGCAGGAGAGGAGGCACAGGAGAGGAGGCGCAGCAGCAGAGGAGGCGCAGCAGAGGAGGCGCAGGAGAGGAGGCGCAGGAGCCCGTGTTACGGCGAGTGCATAATTTATACCAGCCCCACATCCCGGGCTTTGGCCAACGACGACGCACAACACGGGAGCATCTGCAGCGGGCTAACGCTACAGAAGCTAACCGCCGCGGCCGCATAACGCACAGGGAGACAGGAGCAGGGCCCAGGACAGGAATAGACTCAGATAACGCAGCAACAAAAGAGGAGACAGAAAGGCACTGATGTATCTCCTGAACAGAAGGGTGAGAGCCGGGGACAGCAGCAGCACAGCCTCAGATGCACCTGAACGTACAGCAGAGCAAAGCTACGAGGCAACCAGGACGTGGAAAGGCTGAAATAAGCACATCACACAAGCTGCGGCTATTTAAGTGTAGCATAATGTCCTCTAGAGGTGGAAATACAGCAGAAAAGTGGATAATATTGTGAAGACTGTTTTGAAAATAAGCTAAATAAGAGTATT
The DNA here is from genome assembly GCA_019453435.1 of Rhinogobius similis. NCBI lineage: Eukaryota > Metazoa > Chordata > Actinopteri > Gobiiformes > Gobiidae > Rhinogobius > Rhinogobius similis. Next base: position 12,887,951 of record CM033630.1, read on the forward strand.
GTGCATATCGTTTATGGTAAAAATGTTATAGTTAGAGAGAGTTTAAAGTGATATTTCTTCATTTTTGTGGGTATTTTTACAGTCCTTTCACATTTGTCAGATACCGAAACCTCAACAAATACATTAAAAGACATCTTTTAACACATTTCTTTTCAATTGATAAGTTAGACTAAACCAGGACTAAACCAGGACTAAACCAAAGACTAAAACAGTATTAAACCAGGGGCAAAACCAAAGACTAAAGCAAGACTAAACCAGGACTAAAGCAAGGACTAAAGCAAGACTAAACCGGGACTAAAGCAAGGACTAAAGCAAGACTAAACTGGGACTAAAGCAAGGACTAAAGCAAGACTAAACCAGGACTAAAGCAAGGACTAAAGCAAGACTAAACCGGGACTAAAGCAAGGACTAAAGCAAGACTAAACCAGGACTAAAGCAAGGACTAAAGCAAGACTAAACCGGGACTAAAGCAAGGACTAAAGCAAGACTAAACTGAGACTAAAGCAAGGACTAAACCAAGACTAAACCAAGACTAAACGAAGGACTAAAGCAAGACTAATCCAGGACAAAACCAAGACTAAACCAGGATTAAAGCACGACTAAACCAAGGACTAAAACGGGACTAAACCAAGGAATAAAGCAACACTAAACCAAGACTAAACAAATGACTAAAGCAAGACTAAACCAAGACTAAACCAGGACTAAACCAAGGACTAAACCAAGGACTAAACCAAGGACTAAACCAGGACAAAAGCAAGACTAAACCAGGACTAAACCAAGGACTAAACCAGGACAAAAGCAAGACTAAACCAGGAAACATGCAGCCACACAATTGTAATGAACGGGGTTTTACGGCAAAAATGCTCGAGTCAGACGATGATTTCTGGACTAGTGTTGACATGATACTCGATTTGATACCAAGAAATATACTCTATTCTCTCTAAACCAATTTCGATACCAGAAGGAGAATTCCAAATGCTTTTATGTTAATGTTTTAGACCATAGACTGACATTGGACATCTGAGTCCTTTATTAAGAATTGTGGTCTTTTAATAGTTCTGTTACAGCTCAAGATCATACTAAAACACACAAAGTCAATGTTTGTTTAATAGTTTTAGTATGGATTAGTTGTGTGATTTTCGATAATTTGGACAACCCCATTATGGACACAGATGAGCTCAGAGTTCTTTGACGTCACGAAACTGGAGAAACTTGAAACCGAGTGTTTTTGTGAGGCTTAGAGAACACAGCCTCATAAACAGGATTAATGAAACTAGCGTGAATGACGTAAAATACAACTCCAGGTATGTTTTTGATGAGGGAACGATGCTAGAACGTGGTTAAAAGCTCAAAAAAGTAACATTTACAAGTGTCCTGTAAGCTCTACTGTAAATAAAAACCTCGTATGAATCGATGTTGTATAATAAGGCTCCTTTAAAATGATCCCAGAACGGAGGACATGAATATAAATGAGGCGGTCTTACACCATTTTCACAGATTTGTCATAGCATTAGCATTAGCATTAGCGCTGCTGTTCACACTCGGAGGAGCCACACTTCAGATTAACACTCGGCTCTTTATATAGAGCTCATGTGTGAACCGCTCCTCTGATCCACGTCACACAAACGCTCAGGACAGAATGTGTTTTTGTCATTATCAGTGTTTCCATTTTGTTTCTCAAAGCGGAAATCACCAAACACAGAAACAAATAATCTGGAAACACATTGAAATTTTCTCCGTTCTCAATAACACACAGCAAGAAAAAAAAGGAAACCCTACATTAGTTAAAGCGATAATACTTGATTTTTTTAACTGTGAAAGAAGGAAGAATATCTATCGAACTCAACTTTCACAACTTTAGAACATCTTTTTCAGAAACAAAGCACAACATCGCACCCCTAATCTGCTTTCATCCCAAAACACAACGTGCTAGGCTCTTTTTTCCTGGGTTTCTGATCAAAAACATGATTTATTATACATTAATTAGATGCAGCGTTTTGATTGTGACCCCAAGTGCTGCTACAATATTGTCACTGAGGGAAAAAACAAAACAGCAAACAACTGAATTTACTCATTTCAATTCAATAACTCGTTTGTATTGATTTCGAAACGATTCTCGTCTTCAACACACGATTTCATCACAATTTTATCACAAATGGATCGACCTGTGGAGAATTTAAACATCACAGCAAGAAATGTGCTTCAAAACATAAAAAAACTAAATAAATACTTGACTAAAGCAAGACTAAACCAGGACTAAACCAGCACAAAAAGAGACTAATCCAGGATAAAACCAAGGACTAAAGTAAGACTAAACCAGGACTAAACTAGGGACAAAACCAAGGACTAAAGTAAGACTAAACCAAGACTAATCCAGGACAAAACCAAAGACTAAAGCAAGACTAAACCAGGACTAAACCAGCACAAAAAGAGACTAATCCAGGATAAAACCAAGGAGTAAAGTAAGACTAAACCAGGACTAAACTAGGGACAAAACCAAGGACTAAAGTAAGACTAAACCAAGACTAATCCAGGACAAAACCAAAGACTAAAGGAAGACTAAACCAGGACTAAAGCAGAGAGAACACCAGGACAAAACCAAGGACTAAAGCGGGACTAAACCAGGGACAAAACCAGCACAAAAAGAGACTAATCCAGGATAAAACCAAGGACTAAAGCGGGACTAAACCAGGGACAAAACCAGCACAAAAAGAGACTAATCCAGGATAAAACCAATGACTAAAGTAAGACTAAACCAGGACTAAACTAGGGACAAAACCAAGGACTAAAGCGGGACTAAACCAGGGACAAAACCAGGACAAAAGAGAGACTAATCCAGGACAAAACCAAAGACTAAAGGAAGACTAAACCAGGACTAAAGCAGAGAGAACACCAGGACAAAACCAAGAACTAAAGTGGGACTAATCCAGGGACAAAACCAGGACAAAAGAGAGACTAATCTAGGACAAAAAAAGAGACTAATCCAGGACAAAACCAAGGACTAAAGCAAGACTAAACTAGGACGAAACCAGGGACAAAACTAGGACAAAACAGAGACTAAACTAGCACTAAACTAAAGAGAGACTAAATAAGGACTAAACCAGGGACAAAACCTGGACTAATATAAACTAAACCAGGACTAAACAAAGACCAAACCAGGACTAAAGAGACTAAACCAGGACTAAACCAAAGACAAAACCAGGACTAAAGTAAGACTAAACCAGGGCTAAACCAGGGAGAAAACCAGGACCAAAGAGAGACTAAACCAGGACTAAACCATGGAAAAAAGTAGGACTATAAACCAGGACAAAAAAAGACTAAACCAGGACTAAACCAAGGACAAAACCAGGACAAAAAAGACTAAAACAAAAAACAAAAAAACATATATTGATATATACTTTATAGCAAAAAAAATTAAAATTTTGTATGATTTATTTCTGATTATTAAAAATGCACACAAAATGGCTTTCAATAACAAAGACTTTAACCAATGCCATTTTACACAGAAATAATCCGATGTATTCCTCTCTGTCTGAACTCTGCTCCAAACATGACACAAACTGTACATCGCAGCAAAAAATTATGCTTCAAAATATTTAAAAAAACAAATACTTTTAACTTTTACCTACTTACTTTTTACTAAAAAACAGTTTAAGAGGGTCTGACATGGGAAAGCAAATGCATGAAGCTGTATAGTAAGAGTAAATTACAAAGTGCATGAGTAATACGCATTTTAGATGAAGTTTAGGATCATCTTCTAAAGGAATTTTACTAAAAAGTCCTCACTAATCCTGTTACTATTGTGAATATTTAAAGCGGTTGTTTTAAGACGTGATGTAGCCTCGGTTTGGTTCTTGGTTTAACTGTGATTCAGTCAAATGTGAGCAGAAGTGTCGGACTTTTTAAACATATCAGATAAAAGCAGCTGGAGTTGATAACAGACTCCAGATTATTCCCTGGAAATTAGAGCCGGATGACAGTTTCTCTCCATCTCCTTCTCTCTGTCGTACCCTTCTCTTTGTAAATGAGTGACGAGACTGAACTGAAAGATACAAAAATATGAAACTAAACTAAAAATAAGTCGACAGCATTAGCCACTGGAGCCTTTGGACTTCAGACGTCCAAGTTATTTCAGGAGCAAACCACTGTCAATGCCTTTCCAAAGACGTGTGATCAGAGGAGCAACAGAAGAGACGACCGCAGTGGAAATACAACCGTGTTTTCAAAGCAAACGAGTCGGGCCACTGGTTCAGACCTACTTAAGATCTGGTTTAGTCTTGGTTTATAGTTGTAGCAAAAGAAAATTGTATTATTAACGTTTTAGCTCTGGTTTTGACATGGTTTAGTCCTTGTCCTGGTTTAAATCTTTCCTGGGAGCAAGACGACTTCAGAAACAAACATTGCGGCTTACAAAGAAAAAATAAAGAAAAAATAAAACAGATGACTGAAAACAGCAAGGATTTCTGCAGAATAAGCGAGCAAAACACTTAATTGGAGGTAAAATAAGTTGAATGTTATGAGGAGATTTGCGTTTGAAAGAAAGAAATGTTTCTGATTGGATTGTCCAGAAAGTAGGAGGGACTTTCCTGCCAAGAAAGTTTAAATCTGGTTTATAGCTAGTTTAGTTCTCGTTTAGATCTTGTTTATTTCTGGTTAAGGCTTGTTTTGATTTGAGTTAAAGGGCCTGTCCCCATTTTTTTTTTTTTCAAGTCATAAGGAAAAATCTGCTCCAGCACACATATATTGTAAAAGTATCTATTCGGGTGAAAATGAGACCACAACACCTTCTCTGCAGATAATTATAGAGCACTTTATTCTACGAGAAGCAGGATGTGCACTGTTAGCTTTACCGTGACGGGAAAACTTGTTCTGTTTTCTGAAAGTTGTTAAAAGTACTAAAAGAACTGGTTGATGTTAAAGTTTTTACATCAGTCACATGTATCGCTCACTTTCATAATGCAGTCCCAGCATCATAAATATTCAACGCCATGAGTTTATAAGTACTTTTCACAAGTCTCTGAGCTCTATCACTCTATAGATGCAGAGAGCGATGTAATCTATTTTTCAGTCAAATAGATGCTTTTAAAATATACTTGTGCTGCGGCAAAACAGATTTTACTTCATTACATGCAAAAACTAGCACTGTTTTTCATGTTTCAAACCTGTAAAAATCAGGTACAGCCCCTTTAAGTTTGATCCCGTGCTTCATCCTTAGTTCGGTACTGCTAAATGACGGTTTAGTCCTGGTTTAGACCTGGTTTTTACCTGATAGAGGACTTGTTTTATACAGATCTTGAGCTTGATTTTGCTTAGTCTGGTCCCCATGGATATTCCCCAATTTAATCCTGGTTTTGAACATGGTTAAACCTGGATTTTGATCTGGTTTATACATGATTTTGACCTGGATTACACCTTCGTCTTGTTTGCACCTGGTTATAATGTTAGGAACTTGATAAATCCTGACTTTGTTCATGTTTAAAGGCACATGACAGGTTGGACGACTCATTTGACAAAAATGCAGTTAAGATAAATATATTTCAAATTTTGTTAAAGTTCTTTACAAATGTTATCACGGTTTAGCAATTTTTTCGTTTTTAGTTTTACTTCCTGGTTGTAAATGATGACATCACACTAGGAAATTACCATAGAAACCATCCTGTACAATGGGCCAAAACTCATTTAATGTTACAGACTTTTTTATTTTACAAATAAAAATATATGTGAAAGCCTTTATTTTGTTGAAACAATGTTTAAAGGATCAAAAAAGTTGTTTCTTTTGTGTAAATTATGCATAACCTTTGCTCCCCAGTGTGATGTCATCAGCCTGTTTACTTCCTGTTATTTTCAACATATTTTTCAACTTTTCTCCACAAATGGCTTCTTGATTGGTGTAAAACTATAATGTATGTGTGCAACAGGTATTAATAACCAAATAAAGTCAAAATTAGAAAATGATGAAAACCTGTCATATGCACTTTAACGCTGGTTCAGACTTGGCACAGGACGGATTTCAAAAACACAGCTGTGGTTCAGATCTGGTTTAAGGATCAGTGTTTTGGTTCAGTCCTGGAGCGTAGTCCTGGATTAGCACTGGTTTTCCTTCCAATTCTGACATCAAATAACGCAGTAATATTTCTCTCTTTGCTCCATTCATAATTTTTACATCATAAAAACCCTCAGATGTGATCCACCCGGGTTTGTCTCCACCGAGAGTCTGTGTTGAGTTTGGATCCCGTTCATTTACAAAGCACCAAAAGAACTGACAACTGGGAACGATAGTAGTACACACAATTTTACTTAAGACAAAATAAGCCTTTCTGGGACTTTTGAGTATGAGACCAAGAAAAATTATATGAGAAAGTGGAAAGATGCCACAAAAAGGGATTCTTGCATCTGTTCTATTATTCATACAAATGTACAAAAGTAAGATAGCAATCCAAAAACAACTATAACGTGGTTCAGACGCACTTGTGGAGGCGGACAAAATATCAAATTTTAGAGAATATTGTGAATGTTGTTTTGAAAATGTGCAAAATTTGAATATTGATTGTATTGTTTATAGTAAAAATGCTACGAAAACAGTTGATAAAAATTTAAAAAAACGTTCAAATAAAAATAAATGCTGATATTTCAGAACTTTTGTGATCAGTTTTACAGATATTTTACATTTGTCTGATAATTAAGCATCAACTAATACGTTTAAAGACACGTTTTTAGCACTTTTCTGTTAGATTGACATAATATCGTCTGAGTATTGTTCACTACTCACTTGAAAGACACCAAACTAGGGCTGTGCCAAAATATCACAATATCGATATATCGTGATACTAAATTTGATGATACAGTATCGATATTGTGGGCTGCTGTATCGATATATTTTTTTGCTACAATGTACAGAACAATTTTGTGACAGCGCTACAATTTTGTTGCTCATTTAGAAAAAGGAAACTTGTTTATGCAAAACATTCATTTTTTGGGAGATTAAAATTGCTGTTTTTCATTTTAAGTTTGTGCAGGTCGTGGTTTAACAAAGAAAAATGTGAAAATGTATTGGGTTCTTTTTAAAATCATGATAAATTGTAGAATATCATCAGCAATATATTGATTATCGCATGGATCGCATGTACGCAGTTTATCAAATGGTATCGTGTGGGACCCTGTGAATCCCAGCCCTAATTAAAGCAAATTGGTGAAGTGTATTGCACAATAAAACAACAGCAGAACAACTATCATATATTCTCCAACTATGGCTATTATAATAAGGTTTTCTGTTCAAAGTTCACATGAAGACTCCAATATGAACTGACAAACTAATCAAGTTTTAGAATTAATTTGTTGCTTTTAGTCGCCTTTTGATTGTTTCTAGAAGAGTCATATTTTTGTCACTTCTAATTGCATTTTTGTTGCTTTAAGTCGCATTCTTGTCCCTTTTATTTGTATTTTGGTTGCTTGTAGTTGCATTCTTATAGCTTCTCGTCGTGTTTTTGTTGGTTTTAGTCGTGTTTTTGTCACTATTAGTCAAGTTTTTGTCACTTTTAGTTGCATTTTTGACGCTTCTAGTTGTGTTTTTGTTGCTTTTAATTGCAATTTTGTCACTTGTAGTCCCCTTTCTGTTGCCTCCTATCGTGTTTTTGTCACTTTTAATTGCATTTTTCTGATTTTTTGTTGCGTATTGGCACTTTTAGTCAAATTATTGATGCTTTTTGTCACATTTTTGGCAATTTTTATGCAGAATAAAACAGGACATTGTGAAATTATGGAAATTGCAGCCTTTGTGATTTGCTAACTGCATCCAATAAAAATTGCCATTTCAATTTGATTAATTGTGCAGCCCTAAACCGCTGCAGTAAAAACTACGGCCTCTTCTCCTGTTTTTCAGTCCGTAGTCAGTGTTAAATAAATGTGTAGTTAAATAGTGACAGAGGCACAAATAGCGCTGCTGACGTGGATCCTTTTGTGGCGACGTCGCGGGGGGCTTCCTGGTGGGCTCCACACTATAATTAACACCACCTACTGAAGACGCACTGGTTTAGCACGTTTTACTCTTTACACGGCGGAAGAGGAGCTACTTGTAAACTGCAATGAAAAAACAAGAACGTTTTAAATAAAAATAAAGAAATGTGTGAGATGAAATAAAAATGAATTTGTGACGTAAAATGTGCAACAATAGTGCTCTAAACTGTAATAAATAAACATAACAAAGTCATGTAAAGATCAGGAATAGTTTACTTCTTGAACAGTGGACAGTTTGAATTCAGAGTAGTAATTTGTACGAATGAAAAATTATTTTTTTTAGAGATTTTCATAAGTAGAGCTGGACGATAAGGTGATAACAATCGAATTGTGAGCTGGTCCCTGTGACAATCTGCTATTTTTGTGAAATCGTCGTATCATGATTCTCTGTTTGTCTCTTTAATGCAGCTGTCTGTTCAAACACACTTTTTCTCCTGTTGTTTAGCCTCTGAAGCCTCTGAGCAGATGACTTTATTTACCTCTTAAAGGCCAGGGCTGCACAATAAAATGAAATCATCACAAAATCGCACATTTAATGGATGCAATTAGAAAATCGTAAGGCTTCTATTTTCGAAGTGCAATAATTTCTTCCACAAACAACAAAATGTCTTGTTTTAATTTGAATAAAAACTGCTCACACTGTGGTTTGGATTTGTACAAACACGTTCTGAAACAGGCGACAAGAGAGATAAAAATGTGTTCAAAAATGTGTTCAAAACCGACAAAAACAAGCCTACAAACAACAAGCGCGACTCAATGCACCAAAACACCATTAAAAGTGACAAAAGCAGGGCTAAGAACAAACACTGAACGTGACGAAAACATGACTAAAAGCGACAAAATTGTGTTTAAAGTATGAATTTGAACAGAATCCTATTATTAAAACATAAACCACAAATCTAATCGCAGTCGCACTGGTCAGAAAAATCATAATTAGATATTTTTCTAAATCGTGCAGCTCTGTTAAAGGCAATAGAAAAATACAAAGTGAAGAAAATTGTGACAATAATTTTTGGCCATATCGCCCGGCCCTATTCATACATTTTAGTGAGTAGTTGAGTCTAGAGCTGCAACTAACTAATTTTGGTAATCTATCACAGTGATTCTTTCTGTAATCGATTAGTTGTTTAGAAGTGAAAGGCCTGTGAAGATGAGATTTTTACTACATGTGACTCAGATAAAGCTGAACTGGAGCTGTTTGAGGACGTCCTGGGGGAGAATATTTACAGACAAAAGAGTGTTTTCATTAAAAGCACAACATTTACACATCATTCAGTCATGATTTTTGTGTGACTCATAAAACCTCTCCTCATGACATATTTTGGAGTCTGTATATTGACCCATTAACGATTATTTGATTACTTACTTAGTCATCAGATCAAAATCAATTATTTATATAATAAATTAGTTGTGATTAATCGATAAACTTGTTGCAGCCCTAGTTAAGTCCTGTCTCATGATGATTTAGGGTCAGATTATGCTTGTTATTTGGCCCTAATTTGAGCCTGTTTTAGTCTTGATCTGGACTCAGATTGGTCCTGTTCTAGTCCTTGTTTAGTCCTGGTTTAGTTTGAGCTTTAATCCTGATTTAGTCCCACTTTTGATGTGATGAATGTGCAACTGTGAACGCACAGTTCTTAAGCAGTCTAGAAAAAAGTACAACATTCAACTCTAGATTTATATTTGTTCATGAGCATTTCATAATAAAGTAGTCTCTTTATTTGATTTGGTTAATAGTTTGTCTACAGAAGGAAACAGACAGTTTTAACACACGTGACCTCTAAATTTCACTTTTCCACAATATGTATTTGATTTAGTTCACTTGAAATATGACTCAAAGTTCAGTCAACTGTCAACTCTAAGTCTGCACGTTCCAGAAATCTCTGACAGTTCAAAGCGCGACACTGATCAATCACTGAGATATAAAAACATGTAAAAAACGTCTGTAAATCAAAATGCACTGAGATCTGACAGTTATGAATATTTAAAACTCAAATCTGCCGAAGTGCAAGGCCTGTGAATGTTAGAGTGCACTGTCTAACATGTATGTCATTGTTTTGTCTGTAATGTTCCACAATTTGGCTTTAAACCCATCCATTTTGCATTTGTTCAATAACAACACTTCTATTGAGGGGAAAAAAATACCTTGAAATTTGTGCGTTCTTACTTTCTCCACAGATAACTTGATGGCCTCGTGGAGTTCCACGCTTGTCTCCATAAATATGTGTAAATGCCATACTGCGAAACATTCCAGGTAAAAAACAAACAAAAAAAACATCTCCATGGAGACCAGCAGGTGGAAGATGAAAGTTAAATGCTGCAGCTTTAAGTAGAAGTAAATGTAGTAAATGTAAACAGCGCTTCAGTGGTGATTTAGTCCAGGTTTGGTCCTGATTCCACCCCACAGTTTATCTGTGTTTTTTTTTGGTGTTTAGCCCAGGTTTATCCCTAGTTTAGACTACGCCTGTCACAATAATTACTAAATCGACTTATTGTTCAATATACAGTATGACAGACAGAATAATCAATGTGAGGCTCAATATTTATCGTGCACAACTGTTGCCTGAAGTGCAAAGAAAACACACACGATCTATGTTTTTTCCAACACGATTTGAACAGGTTGGACTGCGACTGAGACTAAAATGCACTTAAGATAAATACGTTTCAAATTCTGCTAAAATCTTTACAAACTTTACCCCCTTTAGCTATTTTTTTAGGTTTTTCATTTTACTTCCTGGTTGTAAATGATGACGTCACACTAGGAAATTACCATAGCAACTACACTGTACACTGGGCCACTTTCTTTGTCTTATTTGACAAAGAAAAATACTCGTGAACGCCTTTATTTTGTTGAATCAATGTTTAAAGGGTCAAAAAAGTAGTTTCTTTTGTGTAAATTATGCATAACTTTTGGCTCCCCAGTGTGATGTCATCAAATGGTTTACTTCCTGCAATTTTGCAACATATTGTAGCGATCCTGCAGTAATGTTCAGGACTTGTTCTAGTTGTTTATTGCATTGTTATTTTTGTGTTCATGTCACTATGTAATGGGATAAGATAGGGGGGTAGGCCCAGTGCAGGGGGAGGAGTCTGAGGAGGTGCGTGAGAGAGAGGAGGGGAAACACGGAGGCTGGGAACGGGTTTGGGAGATGAGTTTTTGCCGTGTTGATGATTGATTTGGCGTGGTTACGGCCGACAGTGACCGGTTCTGTTCTAACAATAAAACTGGAGTCTGTGAACAGCTCTGTCTCGTGCATTACCTCCGGTGAGATGCTACAATATTTTTCAACTTTTCTCCACAAACAGAGACCTGATTGGTGTAAAACTGTCATTTATATTACAAGAGGTATTAATACACTGACTAAAGTAAAAATTAGAAACTCATAAAAACCTGTTATACGCACTTTAAGGGAGCGAAATAAGCAACTTTTATGACTCATTACCGACACCAACGAACTAAAAAGTGTTTATTTATTGCAACTCATGTTTTTTAACAACATTGGACATTTTTCGAGGGGGGTTCTTCCTGTCAGTGGCGTAAAGTAGTTTCAATATTATCGTTTATCGTGATATTTTCTGCTGCAGTATATCACACTTCAAACTGTGTTATCGTGACAGGCCTAGTTTAGACCTGATCGCACACGTTTTCTCACATGAACATCGCTTACAACAGCGCCGTAGTTATGTTTCGGCTCCTATAGCGGTTTCCCTGTTGCTCAAAATAACACCGGAGAGGAATCAAATGCAACAAATTCAATAAAGGAGCAATATTCTGGCCCGTATGCAAACATGGCCTGTAATAAAGCTGCTGCGAGCTGCTAGTATTCTACTCATTTAGTTCAGGCTGAAATTGCAATAAACAAATCTTCCCGAGTTCACTATATGAGAAAATACTGTATTTACAACAGAGCAGAGAACTTACTGTGTTTACAAGACAAAGGAAATGTCAAGGCAGTAGTTCTGGTAATGTAGTAGTCGCGATACACAATAGTAGTAAGAGTGGGGAATAAATATTTACCTGTACCAGAACAAAAATGTTGCATGACTATATTCTTGTTCAGTTTAGGGCTGCAACTAATGATTATTTTGGTAATCGATTAGTCTAGTGTAGGTCTGGATGATACTGTGATAAAACTGGAATCGTGAGCTCGTCCCTGTGACAATCTGCTATTTTTGTGAAATTATCATATCGTGATTCACTGTTTGTCTCTTTAATGCAGCTGTCTGTTCAAACACACTTTTTCTCCTGTTGTTTAGCCTCTGAAGCCTCTGAGCAGATGACTTTATTTACCTCTTAAAGGCCAGAGCTGCACAATTAAACCAAATCGACACAAGATCGCAATTTTAATGAACGCAATTAGCAAAAGGCAAAGGCTACAATTTTTGAAGTGCAATCATTTCTTCCACAAACAACAAAATGTCTTGTTTTGATTTGAAGTTGTAGTTCGGATTTGTATAAACATGTTCTGAAACAAGCGACAAAAGCATGACAGAAAGTGACAAAAATGCGTTCAAAAGCGACAAAAACATACCTACAAACATGACTCAATGCACCAAAACACAACAAATACGTGACTAAAAGTGACAAAGACGCGTTTAAATATGACTATCACAACTGAATATGACAAAAAACGCACCTTAAAGTGACAAAATGAAGTTTAATTTGTATGTTATATTATTAAAATATAAATCGTAACTCTAATCTTAATCGCACTGGTCAGAAAAACCACAATTAGATATGTTTCCTAAATCGTGCAGCTCTATTATAGACACTAGAAAAATACAAAGTGAACACAAATCGTGATAAAATCGAAATCATGATCTGACCCCAAGAAAATCGTTATAATAATTTTTGCCCTATCGCCCAGCCCTCGTCTAGCGATTATTCTTTCAATTAATCTATTATTTGTTTAGAACACGAAGCAGCCATGAGTTTGACCAAATTTGGCCCAGATGAAACTAAGATGATGCCTCTTTTGGGACGTCCTGACGTAGTATATTTACAGGCTTTGGACTTCTTTTTTTGGAAAGTCTTTTGCACATTTTGAGAGTCGCGGGTTTTTGGGCTTTGCTTCTGAGCAGCATTTTCACGTTTCCAGAGCACATTCGTAGCCTTTTTTCATTTCTGTTTCATGTGAATAGATGGAATAATGACTGAAATACAGACATTGAACTAGTTGCTTATTTTTGTCTTATTTTTATGAATCTTGGGTCAGTTGTTGTTTTGTTTTGTTTTTCAAAGTCTTGGTCGCTTGTTTCTCTCTGAAAATCTAGCATTTGATCAAAAACACCAAATGATCAGGTTTTCTTTGTCATTTTGATGTAATTCCTGATTTCTCCGAGTGATAACGCCTCTTTTCTGAGCACATGACATGCTTTGAAGTCTGTGCCTAATCCAGATAACAATTATTCATATACAAAAGTAGTGACAATTATCGATTAGTTGTGATTAATCAGTGAAATAGTTTCAGCCCTGGTTCAGTTAATCTATCATTTGGTGGTTTTCAGAATACAGTTACTTTTCTAAAATACATTGTGGTATTTGATCATGAAATTTAGGCTCAGAATGTGACTGAATTAGTCAGAAAGAAAGAAAAGAAAACGCAGCTCTTAAAGTGAGTGCATGTGCAATTGTTCCTTCTCTAATTAGTGAAGGTTTTCTTTTCTTACAAACAAATGCTTAACAAACAGTGAAACAAAAACAATCCTATGTCATGTTTTAACACTATAATATAATGCAACTCAGTGTAAAAGTTTACACTTATTTATTATTTATTTATTTCAAACAACCACTTTACTAAATTACTAAAAGTATTTTGTAGAGAAAGTATAGCCCAAATATATTTTATTAGTGATGTTTTAGTGCCTTTGCTCTTCAGTTACATTTTTGTGATTGAATAGAGTAATAATTGAAATCACAATTATGTTTACGATTAATTCCACAGCCCTGTGTAAAAGTGTTAAAAGTATTCAGAATACAGTACTCTGAGTACTGTAACAGTAAGTAACAGAACATGTTACGAAATACATTTAATGCAGGTATTCAGTATTTTAACTAAATAAATTATAAAAGTATTCTTCACTAGAACGGAGTTTGATGAGGCAATTTAAGTGTCTAACTGTGTGGTATTAGTGAGAAAAATAGAAAACATTGCTCTTGTGGTGAGTGATAAATACATTTATAACAAACGGTGAAAGAATTACAAAGCGTTTTTATTCCTCTGTCTCATTTTAAAAGTATTCAAAATATTCAGAATACAGTACTCTGACTGGACCAAGTAACAAAATATATTACAAAATACATTTTATTCAGTACTCTGTAAATAAATAATGGTTCAAAGTATTCTTACTGACACTAAATATGATAACATCGGTAGAAAATGTATGTCGTAGAATAGTATCTAGTCACATTTATAGTAATAATAATAGTGATAGTAATAGAAGTAGAAGAGGGCAATAGTTGTAGAATTGTAGAAATAGTAAATAGGTGATGGCGCCATCTTAAAATGTAAATAAAAGGAAAATTCAGGCTTTAATAATATAATATAATTTACTATCACTTCCTAGTTTTTGTAGGTGCCTCAAAATAAGTAAATTACTCAAGGAAAAGGGAAAAAGATGCCATACACACACCCTAGTATAAAGTAAAGCATAATCTGTTCAAACTAAGGTATAAATGTCTTGAATTTAGAGTGCGTTCACACTTGTACTTGTTTGGTCCCAGTTTGAGCCCAGTTTAATTCTGCTGTAGTCTTGATTTGGTCCTGTTTAGTCCTGGTTTACTTCAATGTAATGTTGAGACAAGAGTGAACACATCCTTAGAAACACTTGGAAATAACAATCAGCAGAAGCTTCTTTTCCATTCTTGGTTATGCCATCATTAGTTTCTGGACTAATTGAATCTTGGTTTCCATTATAACAAAGAGAGTTCACCACAACTAGCTGTGAAAAAGGATCTACATTGGGAAACGCATCAAAAATCAATATGTCAGAAGCGCAGACTCAAGCTTGGATTGGCAAAACACGTAACAACGTTTAGAGTTGTGCTGGTGCGTAATTGCGCGTAAAATCCGACGGTCTGCGAGTTTTCATCACGCTACACTTCTACGTCCTAGCACTTTTGATATTATTTTTCACTGTACTATCAATCTAAGTGAACACAGTGAGCAGATTGTGACAGGTATCTTGCGAAGGGATTGAATTAACAAATCGAAAAACGACATGGCGTTTGGATTCGCGGTTGTGCGTAATTGTGCGTAAAATCCTATATGGACGCATTGGACCTCAACAGCAACTCCTCAGAAGATACTGCTGCTCGTAGTTGTGTATTGGTCACTATTAGTACTCCTCGTTGTCATTGCTTTAAAAAAGTCCAACAGATATGACTAAAATGTAACAATGTGTGCTAAAACTATCCACATTTTGGCTTTAGACGACACAAAACCCACACTGGAACAGGTTTAGCAGTGGTATGGCACATGTTGGCATAAGGACTGCACTCTGGATCCGCTGTATCATCACGTGAAACCCAGTTTGAAAATAAGGTGCAACAAAATCAATGCATTAAAACAATTTGTGCGTAAATGTTGGCAATGGCTGCTTTGGACCTGCGCGCAACTCAAAATGCTACACTGAGATGAGCCGTACTTTAGTGTCGGTTGCCATAAAAGCTGCACAGCGTCTTCCGGAGATTGGACATTGTACACGAGCACACGAAACAGTTGTATTAGAATAATGTGTGCGTAAACGGCACGCTTTAGCCTGGGCTAAAGATGCTCGCGGGCTGCTGTCTGTCAGTGTGTAAAAACTTACCGCAGTCCTCGCACAAAACCCGCTCCACGTCCTTCTTCAGCTCGGGCTCGCTGGCGTCCACGGGGGCGTACGAAGCCTTGAAGACCAGCGGCTCGCCAGTGGGGTCCATGAAAAAGATATAGCGGTGGTCCTTCTCCACGGGGGTGCACGGGGCCTCGGAGCCGAAGTCCCCCACGGTGACGAGCTGCTCCCGCTCTAGGCCGCCGCTGTTGACGGGCCACACGTCCAGCACTCTGACATTCACGCTGTAGGGCTCCCGGGACGAGGCGTTCTTGTCGGGGAAGAAGAAGGAGCTCACCTCGCCCTCGATCACCACGGCCGCGCGGTACGCCTGGTCCTGGAGCGAGTTGAGGCTCGGGGCGTAGCAGGCGAACGAGACCCCGATGACCAGCATGGAGAAGTGCACTGGGTCGAGCCTCATGCCGTTAGCCGGTGCTGCGCTGCTGCTGTGGCGGTGCTGCTGCTGCTGCGGGGCTGGAGTCGGGACAGAGATGCAGACCGAGCGACAGTGTCCATGCCATCCCCGTGAACGAACGGCGACCGGCCTCCGCTGGGGGACACGCACCGCACGCACGCCTATGCACCGCCGACAGCCCGCGTGTGCATGCTCAGAAACGCTGCATTCTCCGCGTAGCTATATCCCCGCGTTTGGTATCTCCCCTTTTCCTCAAACTCGTAAATTAGCCTCGTCTATATCCACAGCGCTGGCTCTCTCTCTTTCCTCTGAGCTAATAGGCTGCTAACATCGCATGGGTGGGCGCTTCGTGGAAAAGGAAAGGGGGGAAAAGCGGCACAAGTGAAAAAAGAAAAAGGCAAAAACGCAAGGTCGGCTCGTTTATCCACTTATGTCGATGTCAGAGCGCTGTCCAGTGAAGCCCGAGCGCAGGAGAAGCGGCGGTGATGGTGGAGGAGGCAGAGGGGGGGAAACGGTAGCAGCAGCAGCAGCAGCAGAGGAAGCAGTATCCGGTGTGAGGCGATGCAACAGTATATCCGCGTCCCCTGCGCCCCTCATCCCGTCAAACGAGGGCTTACGTGAGCAAACATCGCCGGCCCGGTCAGTCCTCGGCTCCTGCGCTAATGACCCAGGCACAGGCGGCACACAGGCGGCACACGGGCGGCACACGGGCGGCACACAGGCGGCACACGGGCGGCACACGGGCGGCACACAGGCGGCAGAGGTGGCGGCACGGGCACCTGACAACGCCACCGGCTCGTGTGCGCGCGCTAAAGCCCAAATCCGCGGCCGCACTGCACCGATACGCGGCGGACTGTACACTAAAAAAGCCAAGCCCAGTCAGGACCGAGAGACGGCACGAGGCTCACGGGCTATAGGCGCCGCACGCACGCACGCACACACACACTGCGCAGAGCTGTTGCGATGACTAACGCTGCGAAATTCTCTCAATGGGCTCCTAAACATGGCGAGTGTAGCGCGGCTCGAGATGGCCCCAGTCCTCATGTTCACCTCCCACCGCCCCACAGCCACACTTTGGTATGCGAGCCATTGCAGCACTGCTCTGCCTCGGGATACGCGCCACTTTAAAGGGACGACATCGATTTTTTTTTACTTTTCTGTTACGAAATATCAGCTCAAATGATGAATGAACCGATAAAATAAATTTTTAAAAATGTATTAGTGATATTTTAAAGATGACACTGACGTTAACAGTGCACACGAATGATGTTGATAGGGCTGTCACTAGATATTTTTTAATAGTCGACAAGTAGATTTCGATAAGTTGATTTCTATTGCATTGAGTTTAAATATATATATAATAAAAGGTTTAACGATTGTGACTGAAGGCTTCTAGATGGAGAATATTTATGGATAAATCAAATCAATTTATTTTATAATAAATTAAAGGGGTAAAGGGTATTATTTATGAAAATCAGAAATTGTTTATAATTTTTGACGTTTTGATTTAATAATAATAAAAAGGTCTTTTCTTATGTGTTATAGAGTCTGTATTGTCCAGATAATGATGACGATCAAAAAATACGATTACAGTTATTTTATAGCCAGCTAATGCACAGTCATATGGCAGGTTAGACCATACATTTTAACCATACATTTTAATAAAACGTAGTGAACATGATTAGAATTCAAGATTTAACCAAGAATTGTGCCCATTTGTCCCCAGTTTGACAGTTTGAATGTAAACAGTACTTCCTGGTTGGACATGAGCCGCAAATATGACATGTAGAGGTAAACTGTAACCTAGCAACCAGACTGTAAACAAAGGCCACAATAAGACATCTAGATTACACACTAGTTATGACAATTATAGACAAATACCTGATAACGCCTTCATCATGTTAAATGAATGTTTAAAATGTCAGACAATTGTGTCAGTCGTCTGTAAATCGTTGTTGCATTATCAATGAAATGTCTCTTATTGATGACATCACAGAGGGATTTTGTTTTGGAACTCAGCACTACTTTCTGTAGTTTTTAACATATTTTTTCCTTCACAAATTGCACCTTGACCGTAAAACTATCATACATAGTTACATCAGATACGATTGCCCTAAACAAAGTAATAATTAGATAAACATGAGAACCACATGCACTTAATTGTTGCAGCCTTGATGTTGAATATGAGTTAAACTGAGTCAAATGAAGGTTTTCATCTATTAAATAATGTGTAATGAGAGAGGCCTGATTATCTTGTGCCAAGGAAGCCAGTTAAGATAAGATTTATTTGTTTCACAATCGGCAAACGTACAGTTCAAGACCAGCAGGAGAATAGAAATGTGCAATCAAAAATCAAGATCAATGACTCGACTGAAATCTAACCAATCTAACTACAATATTACAAAAACTTTGAATAGAGCTGAGTTACATTCACTGTGATTCACTGAGAGCAGACCAGAGCTGGTTAGACAAGTCAAAAGCAAAAACATGCTCTCTTTTCTAAACTATATAGAGACTTAAATGATCCGATGGGATTGACTAACGCACAATCACCAGGCAAGGCCACATTTGGCACTTTTGGCGTTTAAACTGCTCAGTTATTCTGCCAAATCAGCTTTAGATGTAGATGAATCCTAAAATAAATGGATTTGTTTTACCCCCTTTTTTCCCCTTATCCTTGGCGTGTTGGATAAAGTCTTCAAGTTCATACTATTGGCCTTTTCACAGGTTTAGTAAGAGTTTGGCAATGATAACATGGACTTTATATTGTACAAAACTCATACAGTGTGATGAAACTGACAACTGATCATTGAAATTTCAAATGAAGAGCAGGGGCCTGGAAAATTAACGGTTTTTGAAAGAGAGAATCAAAAACAAAATTCCCAAATGTTAAAACTTGTCATTGTTTGTTATGGATTGGCTCGTTGTCAATGCACTGTAATGTTAAACTTAAAGTCTTAAAGTTTAAAGTCCTTTCAACTGACCAGAATCACATTTGGTGTTCAATAATAGCACCACTTTCTTTTTGTTTGTTGTGTTTTTCCCCCAAAGAGTATACAATGTAAAAGCAGCATTTTGTGAGAAAACGAGACCACTGGGCACTGTCTGCAGCTAATAATAAAGCATGTTATTTCTTATCGTCCAGGAAGTAAGAGCTGAAAGTGACGCTCTGATTGGCTGCGCTTGGGTGGTCCATCCTAACTTTTGAAAACCGTTTGAACAGTTGAAAAACAGGTAATCCATCTTTAATAAGCCCTAAATACAGCAAGTCATAATGAACAAGTTTATTAAGAATGATTCAGGATTAGAAAGTGCTTAATTAAGGGTTTTGGATTTCTGATTTTAATAGGCAAGTCAAGTTTATTTGTAGAGCACAGTTCATACACAAAGCAATTCAAAGTTCTTTACATAATCCAATAAATTAATTGATTAATTATCACCAAACAGACAGAAAGCCATAAATAATCATTATAAAAAATACTTTAAAGGAGAAGAGTGCAGATATTAGTTTAACAGTAGGCTTGAATCATTCTTAATAATCTTTGTTCATGCTTTAAGGTTAATTAAAGTGTTATGTTTTTACCTCTCTGAAATGTTTAAAATGATCCGTTCAACATTACTACGTGTTCGTTCGTCCCTTTCTGTACATTTTGCATGTGTTCTCTATTGCTTTACCTCATTTATTTTATCTTTCCTCACACTAAAGATGTTCTGACCAGAGTCCAAACGTTACCTTAAACGCTTTGCCTTAAATATCTTTCTAGTAAATCTTCTATATCTTCATTCATCTGTGTTCACCTTGTCATCTTCGCCCTTTGTCTTGAGTACGACTTGAAACATGGGAACAGGGTCAGAGTGGACAATTGACAGGTCAATTTAAACATGACAAACGTTCTATAAAGGGCCACATCTTGATGAGGTGAAGAGAAAAGCTGGAGGACAGTGATTCAAATTGTAAGGCTTTCAGAAATAATAGCAAATGCCCACAATGTTAAATGGGCACTTCAGTAATAAAAAAGTAGGTAAAACATTGGAAATCTGGTATAGTATGTTCATTTTCTTCTTCTTCATCATCTTCTTTTTAAGTTTTCAATGACATAAATCTAGTGTCATTATTTTCTATGTGTAATATAAGATCATTGTTCACACTTTGGGATCTCCTGATAAAAGGGGACATAAACAGCAATGAAACAACAATATCATTTTACTGACATTTTGAAACGTCACTGTAAGCTTTTATTTTGTAGCAGACATGACCATTTCCAGGATCTTGCTCAATATCTACAGTGTACAGAGAAGTAACAGAGCGTCCATAAGAGGAAAGGTAGATTACACTGTCCAGTCGCTGCCAAACTCCAGCTTAGACACATCGACCCATTAGTCGACTCAACGACTAAAGGTACAGCCCTCGTGGAATCACGTTTGATACACGTGAGATTTTCATAGCAGATCAGCAAAATTATAATAAACAACCTTAAATAAATGGTTATTATCCCTGTTTGGATGTAAGATCAAACAGGCCGATCGTTCAGCTAAACCTCCTCTTTGATTTGAAGGAGTCCACGGCCGCTGCACATTGGTCAAAAGCAGAACACATTTACCTTCAAGGTCAATAAAGTCTACCAAAGCCCCAACTTGCAATTAGGTCATTTTTACTAGAAGTGACATGCAGTGGAAATTAGGACTGCAAGTAACAATAATTTTCGTTGTCGGCGAGTCAGCGATTATTTCTATTTGTACATTGAGCTTTGTCAGAATGCGAATCAAAAAGACCAAATAAAAACATCAAAGACTTGACCATCATGTCCAGTGTTTTTGCAATTGATAGTAAGTCAACATTACAATGTAATCAGCAAAAGCTATATTTGATTTGATTTCTTTCACTCACATCTGGGAACACAAATAAGTCATGATTATAATATTTTCAACAACAACAAAAATCTACATACCTCATCTTTAACTTTAGTTTGACATTTCAATAAACAAAGTTTATTCTAACTTTCTGAGTTGTATTGTGCTGTAGAACAGTGTCTCTTACTTCAGGCCCCTGAAGGCCAGAGGGGCGCCGCCGCTGTCCGTGGTGCTGAAACAAAGACAACGGAATTATGTTTACAATGAAAAGTCCTGTTACTGCAGCTGGTCAAGGATATTTTAAAAGGACAACTAAATACAAAACTGTCCAGAACACAAATTATGTTATTAATATTGTGTATGGAGGGGTTAATTGCACTTTCAAATGTGTAGCAACGGGTTTATAATCAAATCTGTTGTCGCCTTATAACAGACACACATTTCTTTTTTGCAACTTTTGCAACCTTTGAGAAATTTCAATTTCAACCTGCAGCTTCAGTAGATCGTTTGAAGGTTTCTTTCACTTTCACTTTATTTTGTTTGACAAGTTGTTATTTGCGCCATATCTAGACCAATTATTTCAATCCAACGTGGATTTCAGCTTCAGCATTAGTTGTCTTAGCACTTACCACTTGTCACCACTTGAGGGCCACAGAGAGCACACGAATCCTCACAATTTCTACAATGTTTCTCGTTAAAATGTTTACAGATCACTTTACATTATTACATTGAGTCCCAAATAATTGATAGTGGCTCCGTTTGATTTGAACAAATAAACTAAATGTTGTTATGACATTCTGTCAAAATAAATGTTTCCCTTGACATTTTAATCCTGAAATATCAGACTGATCTTGAATTGGCTGCATACATCATTTGTTTTAATCCATTGATTTTTTTTTAGTTTGCTGTCTTTTAGTTTTGTTTTATTTTGTGAAATATTCTATTTTAATGTATTTGTAATTCATAATAATAAGATATAATAAGAGACATGTTTTTTTTTTTTCTAACAGATCACTCTTTTATATTTAGTTAATAGCAAACCTCAATATTGATCCAAAACAACTTCAAATCAATAAAAATACAACTCTGAGTAACATACTGATGACGGAACACCATTATTACAAGGTTAAAAGCTCAAAGTTGATTTTCCGTAATGTCTCCTTTAAAGAAGAATATGCGGTGACTAAGATCAAGTGAATGACAGCGGCGTTTATGGGGCAGTTGTCTTGATCCTTCTTTGGTCCAGGTCTGAGACTGGGCAGGGCCTGGAGCTGTCCGTGGTACTGGAACAAAACAAATAC
Organism: Rhinogobius similis; assembly: GCA_019453435.1. NCBI lineage: Eukaryota > Metazoa > Chordata > Actinopteri > Gobiiformes > Gobiidae > Rhinogobius > Rhinogobius similis. The sequence continues at coordinate 12,910,343 of CM033630.1, forward strand.
TGTGCAGCCTCCATAGGAGTGATGTTCATGTTATTGCATTAAATTGCATTGTTACAGTTGTAGTCATATTGTGTAACACTGACCAAACCTGGACAGATAAAACAAGACAAAATACAAGAAAACAACAATCTACAGGAATCCAACTGATGTTTAAAAACATCTGAATTATTTGGCCTAAATTATGTAAAAAGGATGACACTTATCGGGAAAAACATCAGCAATGTCGTCCATACATTATATATTAAATAAGATACATAAAATAATTAATATTCAGAATTAAAAAGAACTGGCAGTAGTTCTATTCCTACTTCTAAACCCTGTAACTTCTGCAGAAGAAACTGCGTGTTCATGGGCCATGTTTTTCTGTCATCTGTTTTTCTCTTTTGGGTTTGACTCATTCGTAAATACAGACCTCGTGAGTCAATGAATGCAACATGATGCAATTTATTGACACCAGTAAAAAGCAAAATATGTTATAACAAACAGAATAAAACATGTTTTGATAACGCACTAACACATTTATACCATGTGTTTATGTTAATTACCCCTCGGTGAGTCAAGGCTCAGCCAAAGTTTAAGTTTAATTTCTAATGCGCCACGAGCAGAAGTGAAACAGAAAAGCTGCTCGCTGCTGAACGCAGCTCAGTGCAGCTCACGTGGGAGGACCACAGCATCACAGCACCGACACTTTCATTTTTTATCCACTCTCGCGCGTTCTCGCGAGACAGCGGTGTGTTTGACACAGTCGAGGTTGCAGAGGCAGGAGACGGTGGAAGGTAAAGCAGGGAGGCTGCATCATGGCGGACAGAGACAGTGGCAGTGACCACGGAGGGCCCACCGCAGGCCCGCTGCCTCCGGGAGCAATGGGCGGCCTGTCCCGTCTGCAGCACGACACCGAGGAACTCGCGTCAAAGCGCGTCGACATCCAGAACAAGCGCTTCTACCTGGACGTGAAGCAGAACGTCAAAGGCCGCTTCCTGAAGATAGCCGAGGTCGGCGCTGGGGGAAACAAGAGCCGCCTGACTCTGTCCATGTCAGTGGCCGTGGAGTTCCGAGATTACCTCGGGGACTTTATCGAGCACTACGCCCAGCTGGGCCCGTCCAACCCGGACCTGGTGCAGGACGAGCCGCGGCGCGCGCTCAAGAGCGAGTTCCTGGTGCGGGAAAACCGTAAATACTACATGGATCTGAAGGAGAACCAGAGGGGGCGGTTCCTGAGGATCCGGCAGACCGTTAACCGGGGGCCGGGGCTCGGCAGCGCGCAGGGCCAAACCATCGCACTCCCGGCGCAGGGGCTCATCGAGTTCCGTGACGCTTTGGCTAAACTCATCGACGACTACGGCGTGGACGAGGACCCGGCGGAGCTGCCGGAGGGCACGTCTCTGACCGTGGACAACAAGCGCTTCTTCTTTGACGTGGGCTCCAACAAGTATGGAGTGTTCATGCGGGTCAGCGAGGTGAAGCCCACCTACCGGAACTCCATCACGGTGCCCTGCAAAGTCTGGTCCAAATTCGGCCACACGTTCAGTAAGTACGCTGAGGAGATGCGGAAGATCCAGGAGCGGAGTCGAGAGAAGCGGGCCTCAGATCTGATGCCCGAGAGTCACGGCGGCGACGAGGGCGAGGACGACTGACCACGAGCTCCGAGCACGGATCAAACAGACTCAAAGTGACTTTGTAAAATAGAGATGTTGAAGGGAATCACCCACACAACCTCCACGGACAGACCGCTGTCTCCTCGTCATTACCGGATGTCTCCCACAACCCACACTCACAGTGAGCCGCTGCTAAACGGAACTGTAAGATACGAACTGTTTCTACTTGATTTACTGACAATGACCAGAGTGTTTCTATCTCTATCAAACAGATTTTGCACACATCAAAGCTATTTGGGAAAGTTTAACGTTTTAAAGGGGTAGAAACCAAGATTGAATTTAAACAAACCAGAGTCTATTATATAAATACAGAACAAATATTTGACATCAGCACAAAGAGAAGAGTATAATATGGACTTAATGAAACCAAATGTGACAGGTTTATAGAGGTTTATCGAGGTACAGAGGCTGCAGCCTGTAGCATGCTGTGGGCTCATGAACTACTTTAATTTGACCTTAGCCTGAGAGCTTCACGCATTTAGATTGAGAGCCTTCTGCGCCTCCAACGAACGAGATAACAATGTCTCAACTTATTAAATATCAGCCCTTTGCACCATGTCCATATAAACTTAATGAAAAAAGTGCTAACTTAGATGTACTAATTATGATTTTGTGAATCAGCTGTAAAAAAGATCCTTATTAAGATGCCCACGTTTTCTGTGGGTTTTTCTGTTTTGTTTGTTCCGGGGAGGGTCCTGGGGGGGTCCTGGGGGGGAGGGGGGTAAATCCAAACTGAGGTGAGACGGCGGCGCAGCGGCATCCTCGTCATTACGACCTGTGCCTTATTCTCACTCGTTTACGGCTCACGAGGTCCTCTGGATCAGTGCTGTAGGGCTTCAGCAGCGAGTTCAACACCAACTGCCCCAGACCCGCTCTGCCAGAGCTGCCCTGGGGCAGACGGCCCTGAGCGCGGGACACCGGGAGGGTCCCAGATTCACATGGACAGGATACGGGTGGCTTTGCACATATGCACCAAGATGTGAAACAAAGCAACAAGGAGAAAGAGGTTTGAGTGAGGTTCACGGAGTGGAGCAGGCTCTTTATGGTGCTAACGCCCCGAGAGCGAACTACGGGGCTTCACCACGTTTCATTATTTTAATCAGAGCTTTTCTCCGCTTTCTTTAGTCCAAAACACGTCGCTCGACTCCTGACGAGAGGAGCACTTTTCATTTAGTGTGCAATATCGCTGGGGCACTGCATCTGTGTGTACAGTAAAAGACTTGTACAGGCTTTGTGATGGGGGTCGTCTGAGAGCGCGAGGAGGAGCGGAAATGTGAACTGTTCAACACTTAAGCCCGGACTTGGACCAGGATCAGAGCGCTCCGGGTCCAGCTCTGGTCTCTCAGAGTGTTTTGAGTAGACTTTGAGACGTGTGAACTTGATGCAGTCTGTTTGTGGCAGAGGAGCGCGTCACCTCGGACCAGGAGCAGTCTGTTTGGTGTTTAGCACAGATAAGGATCGTGTAGGTTTGCTAAAAATAATTATTATCTTTATTTTTCTCTGTCACTTGGGGAAATAATGATGACTAGGCAGAATCCTGAAATCATTCCTCATTCCTGGATTCCAAATTGAACCAGATCATCCTTTAGATTTAGCCGTCTTAAGTCCATTGCATCGTCAGAAGTGTCCAAGTAGTGAGTGACCTTATCTGACCTATCTGAGCTTATGTGTCAGGGCAGAACAGTGGTGCGCCCTCTAGCGGCCGCACGGGGGAAGTACAGGATCATCCGACTTCAGCTTATCTCATGAAGCTCTTATGCCCCAAAATGTTTAGCGCTTTTTTAGCTTTAGGCACATTAAACTGCGCCTCCTGCAGGTGCGTAAGTGTAACTGGAAATGCAAAACTTAACAAAAATATATTTGTTCATTTTTTTTCTTAATAGCCAAAAAAAAAAAAGTATATATATATAAATAGAGCGCTTATATCTTATTGACACAACGCACTTTGTTTTATTTCATGCTGCTATGAGGGTCCATATTACTTTTCATATAGTTTTGCAAAAGGAGCAAAGTTCAAGTTCATTCCTGGATTTGAAAAAAGGCGCACAAATGACGTAAAGAGGTGAAATGTGGGAACGAGTTGGGCCCATTTCGAAAAGATAATTAGGATAACTTCAGCGGGACAAAGATGCAAATGCGTTGGGGAAATGTCTGTGTCGTTTTGTGGTGTGATTTGAGCAGTGTGCTGTCCTCAGTGGTTCTGGAAAAGTGTCTATTGTGAACTAAATTAGCGTGTTTTTGTTGCTAGCTTTTCCTCGTGGCTGTAGCTATTATCGCAAACTCCACAGAGCCTTTTACAAGTAACAAAAACAAGCTGTACATGCTTTTTTTTTTTTGTCATTGAGCTGGTTTTTTTTGTTTCAGGTGGACGATATCTTGTAATCGTAATAATTTTATCCTGAGATCCAATAATAAACAGCCAAATCCTCTTCATTCATAACTTTTTTAAGCTAAATGACGTTCCAAATACAACAGTCTCTGTTTATTTTTATTCTTAAACTGTGCAAACGCTACAGAGCTGAATGAAAAAAGTATTGGCTTGACAAGTTACTCAGTTAAGCGCAACTAACTGATTATTGACAAAATTTTCAACACATTTACTGATCGAAAAATTGTTATCTCTTTAAACAGATTCCAAAACATGCCATGTGCCCAAAATGGACGTTTTGTGACTCAGACAAAGCTGTAATTATGTCAAAATGACACCGGAAACTTGTAAATTTTGTGCTTTTTGTTGAAAAAACAGTGTTGTCTGTAGACATACATCACCAGGATGATCTAAAGTGGCATTACTTTAGCTTCATCTGCGCCAAATTTAGTAAAAATGTCATATTCATTGATTTTTCACAACCTAAACAATGATCAAAAATGTAATATAGATTAATTGTTAAGTAAAATAATCGTTAGTTGCAGCCGTAGAAAAATCAAATCGCAGTGATTCGAAAGGATTACAATCAGATTCACACATTTTTGATTAATTTTGCAGTAAATTGTGTTTCATTTACTACAATATTCTTATTAAACGTCTACAAAAGGCTCAGCAAGGCCAATATCCAGCTTTGTTTTGCTTGTAAGAGGCTCCACTTATACTTTATACATTTATCTCGTGTCACGTTGATCTTTCCTGCAGACGTTTTACTCACTGCGCTCTTCTCGTCGCTGCAGTGTCGTAATAGCTACAGCCGCGCGTCGCCTGCTCGCCGTTTTTCATGTTTCTTTCGTCGATCACATGCAAAACGATGACGGTATCAACGACAAACCTCCTCAAGCGAAACATGAGTCGATCTCTCTAAACTTCCATAACGCGCTCCCCTGGATGTGTTACGACAAACAAGAACAAAAAAAAGACGCAGGATTCCAAAATAGCGGGCACTTTCTTCACTTTATTACAATCATTCCAATATTTAGACCTCACGTTTATTGTTTACATAGGAAAAATTGGGTTTAACTTGTATTTTCTGTTCATACTTTTAGTTTCTTGATCAATTAAAGGCAATATATGTAAAAGTGTTCTGTCCAAGAAAACAACGTTAGTATTCAAATTCATGAATCAGGTCTTATTTTTAATTATTTTATTCAGTTTCTGGACATTTAATTTTAAAATAGAGATAGATATTTCAGTTTTATTAATGTTCATAAAACATCCGTATCTCAAAAAGTAAAACAGATAGAAACTTCGAATAACTTTTTTCTGGTTTGAAAAGACATTCTGAAACTTTTAGTCATTTACAATTGCGGAAAACAAAACTGGAATTTCAGTATTTGGGAACAATATGTGAAAAGTGTGGTACTTTTTTTCAATTTCTTTGCGATTTATTGGGCATTTTACCCATCTGTAATATTAAACATGGTCTCATTAACAATATATTGCAGGAATCTGAAGTGTGAAGTCTGTACAAATGGATAACGTAACCCATTTGTCCTAAAAATGACACCACGGCAGCAAAAAATGGAACATACTGCCTCAGCGAACTTGTTGTATGGCAGTCACAAAGGGTTAAATTGCACATTACGGACGTTTAGAATTAACTTCTCTTTCGCTCCACTTTCTCGTGACACATCCACCGGAGCCGCAGCGAACCAAATCTCTGTGTTTCAGATTTCGGCGCTCGTTTGTAAGCCTCGCTCCGATTGGTCGGTTTCTCTCGGCCAATCTCAGCCGAGCGCTCAAACTCTCGAACCACGGACTGAGGGCTCCTGACGCGGACTGTACAGGCTACTGTTGTGTATAGAAATATAAAGATAGAAGAAGTTATATCATGTTTAACAAAGGTGGATTCTGGGTCTTTTAAAGGGACAGTGACGTGTTTTTTTTTTTTTTTTTTTAAGTGGGTCGATGAGATAAAGAGGTTGGTAATTTGGGCCACACAGTAACTAATGGCGACGTTTGGAGAAGCAGAAAAGAGCAAAGACAAAAGGACAGACAAAAGTAAATCGCTTTTAACAAGTAATTATCAGACTGGAAACAAGTATATCAAAAAAACGATAAAAAAAAAAAAAATAGAAATGCACATTGTAAGAATCGTTTTCATTTAGAAACTACATCTTATCAATCTATTATTTATTTAACTTTCTCCTTTCATTCATTTCTAGTTTTTTAATCTGCTAATTGTAGAAGTTAAGTCACTTTCTTCAGTTTACCAAATCTATCATTTCTGTCATTTATATTAATAATTATATATTTATAAAGATATTGATGATTGAAAAAGATGGAACAGACACAGGTTTTATCATTCATTCGTCTCCTTGTCTCCTAACTTTGTCTTTTCGTCTCCTAACTTTGTGTCCTCGCCGCCTCCTCTCCTAACTTTGTCTCCTAAGTTTGTCTCGTCGTCTCCTAACCTTGTCTTCTAACCTTGTCTCCTAACTTTGTCTTTTCGTCTCCTAACTTTGTCTTTTCGTCTTCTAACTTTGTCTCCTCGTCTTCTAACTTTGTCTCCTCTGTCCTCATCTCACAACTTTGTCTCCTCCCTCTTTGTCTCTTAGCTTTGTCTCCTTGCTCCTCGTCTCCTAACTATTGTCTCCTCAGTCCTCATCTCACAACTTTGTCTTTACTTTACTCCTCTCTACTGGTCTCTCACCTCCTCGTCCTCTTATTCTTGTCTCCTAGCCCCTCGTTTCCTATCCTGTGTCCTATAACTCTTGTCTCCTAACTCATATTTCCTCTTCTCCTAACGTTGTTTTCCAGCTCCTTCCAAGTAGCTCCTTGTTTCCTTCTTCCCATTCCCTTGCTCTTACTTCATCTGTCTCCGCACTCCTGTCTCCTTGTCTACTAATTCCTACCTCCTAGCTCCTTGTCGCCTAACTCAATGATTTCCAAACTGTTTTTTTTAACAAAGGAAAGTTATGAAAAAAAACAAAAAACAAAACAAAAGCCATGTTCTCTTTACTTGAGTCCTGCCGAAAAGGTTTAAATGTGATGCATACGCTTTAATATACGTTAAAATATTGTAACTACTAGACATTTTATGACGTGTTCTGTGTTTTGTGTCATTCTCTTCAAATGCGTCAGAGTTACGCGACTAATCATGAAAAGTCTAAAAAAAAGTTTGAAAACTACAGTCCTAACTCCTTGTTTCTTTGCTCTTTCTCCAAACTCTATCAAAATTATAACTGTTCACTTTCTTCAGGAAGTTGCCACGGCGCTGCATTTAATTCTACCGCTTTTATTTTCTCGCTGTATCTCGCCGACAAATAAAACCACAAAGCCATTGTCAATCCACCCAGGAAAAAGTTACACTGTCGACTTGTTCTGAACATTGAGCAATCAACCCACTTTTTTCTTTAAAATTCTCGCTTGAACAGAAATGCCAGACCAACAAAAGTGCGCGCCGTAGCAGAAGCCAGAAGTAAAAGTGGAATAAGTTGAACAGATTCTCTCAAAGTTTCTTCGTCCCACTCTTCACAAAACGACGTCGCTGTCCCTTTAAGAGCGGGGTCAATGCACAAAACATATCCCATGTCACCTCCCCATTAGAGATACTATGTTGTAATTTGGAAAATATTTTAAACTGTGTGTGCGTGTGTGCGTGTATATACAAGTAAATATTATATAAATATATGGTTTGTTATATTGGACGCTAATGTTTATTTCAGAAGACAAAACGTGTACAAAAAAACAAAAAATACCTATGACATATTGCTGTTTCCTTTGTTTTCTACTTAACAAAAAGCATTGAATAAAAACTTGCACTTTAGATATATAAGAAAGTAAAATCTGCATATTATTTTTGATAGGGATCTCACATTATAAACCAAGCTTTGTGTCAATCGCTGGACAGTTTTTTGAGTTTTTCTTGAAGTATATTTTGTCTGTGTACTGGAGGGTTTACTAAGTACTTGCATGATTAAAATAGTGCTTACACCGATGTTTTTAGTTGGTAAAAATGTCTGAAAACTGTGATAACGACCCTATTGTATCCTGTTGGAAATCCCTTAAAATCCTGTTTTTATTTTATGAAAATAAGGCCTTTTTCCTGAACTGAAACATGACAATGGTGCTTTCTATTTTGGCTTCGAAGTCCCTCCCCTGGAAATATTAAATTCATCTCAAAAATCTCCACTTGACGTTCCTAAAGTTATGATTTTTTTGTTTTGTTTTATTTTTCGTTCTGTACGCTCTGTCTCACCTCTTTATTAAATTTATGTTTATGGCAAAAGATTAAGGATGTGTTGCTGTTTTGTACATTGCTGTTTGTTTTGATGTTTCGGGGAGAAGTCTTGTCTGAAAAACTAATCGCGCAATAAAAAAAGTCATTCCACATGTGGCTGTCTATCTGCAACACTGTCCACACACTTTAAAGACGGTTATCGATTAAGATCTTTAATCGATTATCAGTTCACTTTAAACCACTGGCTTGATGTCACTGAATGCCACATTTGACATAAACTTTGTCTCCTTGCTCCTCATCTCCTAACTTTGTCTTATAACTCCTCGTCTCCCAACTTTGTCTCCTTGCTCCTTGTTTCCTAATTTTGTCTCCTTGCTCCTTGTTTCCTAACTTTGTCTCCTTGCTCCTCTTCTCCTAATATAGTCTTGTCGTCTACTAACTTTGTCTTAGAGCTCCTTGTCTCCTAACTTTGTCTCCTTGTGCCTCATCTATTAACTTTGTCTCTTTGCTCCTCATCTCTTAACTTTGTCTCCTTGGTCCTCATCTCTTAACTTTGTCTCCTTGCTCCTTATCTCCTTACATCATCTCGTCATCTACTAACTATGTCTCCTTGCTCCTCGTCTCCTAACTTTGTCTCCTTGCTCCTCGTCTCCTAACTTTGCCTCCTTGTGCCTCGTCTCCTAACTTTGTCTCCTTGCTCCTTGTCTCTAAACATCGTCTCACCAACTCTTAACTTTGTCTCCTTGCTCCTTGTCTCTAAACATCGTCTCACCGACTCTTAACTTTGTCTCCTTGCTCCTCATCTCCTAACTTTGTCTCTTTGCTCCTCGTCTCCTAACATTGTCTCCTTGCTCCTCGTCTCAACTTTGTCTCCTTGCAGCTGATCTCCTAGGGTCGTCTCCTCGTCTCCTAACGTCCTCTCCTCGTCTCCCAACGTCGCCTCCTAAACTCCTAACGTCATCTACTTGTCTCCTAACGCCGTCTCCTCGCTCCTTGTTTCTTAACTTTGTCTCCTTACTCCTAACTTTACTTCACTCTACTGGTCTCATAGCTCCTTGTCCTGTTATTTTTCTCTCCTAGGTCCTTGTTTCCTTACCCTTGTATCCTAACTCTTTTCTTCTCATATCTTCTCATCTCCTAACTTTGTCTCTTCACTCCTCGTCTCCTTGCTCCTCGTCTCCTAACTTTACTCCGCTCTCCTGGTCTCATAGCTCCTTATCCTCTTATTTTTGTCTCCTAGCTCCTTGTTTCCTCGTTCCTTGTGTCCAAACTCTTTTCTCCTAATTACTATCTCATCTTCTCTTCTCCTAACTTTGTCTCCTGCTCCTTCCAAGTATCGCACATTGTACAAAAACATGCAACATTATTCTATTTTATTAATCCCTTGTGGTGGAAATTAATCCTCTGCATTTGACCCATTCTTCAACTAGTGCTGCTGGGATTAAACCTGTCAGGAGCAGAGCAGGTGACTCTGCCCTTATCTTAGTGGATGGACATTTTTTTGTGGATTTACTTTTGAAATGCAGTTGTGTCTTTAAGCGAGTTTTGTACAATGTGTATATATATATATATATATATATATATATATATATATATATATATATATATATATATATAAAAATAGGCTTTAAATATTAAAAGTTTGGAATAGTGTTTCAAACCTAATCCTAACCTAATCCTTACTGTAATTTGTGAAAAAATGTGTGTCAAAATGAACATTTGAATGAACATTAAGCCCCGCCCCGGAACAAAATGCCAAACTTTTATTCAAAGAGAAGATTAATTCCCCCAAAATGCCCACATGATTCTAAATGATTGATTAATGTAAAGAGGTAAGCCTGTAATATCCAAATACAGTAAATACAATTTACTTGCATGTTAATAAAATTGTTTTGGGTTGCTTCAGGGAAACCGAAACCCACCCAGAAACGAGCAGAAACTCCACGCAGAGAGGTCCGGGTGTCGAACCCAGAACAGTCTGGGTGATTAAAGACTTTTATTTATTTTTTAAATGGTTGCATAATTTTTGTGGTTATTTGCCTACGGCAGTGGTTCCCAACTTTTTTTGCCAGGAGTACCCCTTAAGCTTTGTCTCACACTCGAAGTACCCCTTTGCTTGAGTTTTGGGCAAATAAATTGGTTTACTGGTCAAATACAGTTAATTATTACATTATATTTGTTGTTTTAATTGTGTTTATGGTCCAAGATACTCGAAAAAGATGCAAAATTTACAACTAATGACATGTTTTCAGTCAAATAAAAGTACAATTCATCTTCATTTAAAGCCTGAAACCATTCTAAGTACCCCCTAGTAATTTCTCACGTACCACTTGGGGTCCCCGTACCCCTGGTTGGGAAACACTGGCCTACGGTACCGACTTTCCTATTATGTAATCCAGTGTAATTATTAATGTTTGTATTTTTATTGATAATGAAGTTTCTTGATCAGCCAATTAATCGATTTAGTTCTGTAATTGGGTGAAATTAAACAAGCCCTACAAACCTCATGTGAGGTAAATGTGTCCTCTGCATTTGATCCGTCCTTCGGTGTCGCAGTTTTCGAGGACCATCACCAGATCTTGAGCGACAAGAACAAGAAACGAAACAAAAAGAACAAAGAAAAAAACAACAACCAAACTCTGCACAGGAAAGTCTCACTCAGTCCTAGAAGTGAACCTTTGACTTTTGCTGTGAAGTGACAATGCAAACCTCTAAAATATATGCATTGTCTGTGTTTTTTGTTGAAACAAGAAATCCCTGCAAACATCTGGGACGTTAAAGATGGCTTCATACGAAATGGAAATATTCTGAGCTAAAAGTTAAAAAGCAGTACATTTTCATCTCTTTTTACTTCAGTATCTGCTTTGAAGTTATACAAGAGTACAATATTTGCTCAAAGATATTAAAAAAATAGCAGCACTCTCATCACTTTCAAGTCAAAAACAGATGTCTACTGTTTAGTTTTAGCCAATATTGTGAATTTTTAACAACTTTGCAAAGATAGTACTGTATTTAACTATTATTTCTACAACTACAAAAGCCATAGGTTACATTTGCAGAAGTTGACACTAGTTTAATCTTTAATTATAGTAAAAAATGTACCTTATTTAGCAGATTTCCAGGTTAAAATGACAAAGAACTCCTCCATTTGGTGAAGAAAAGTAGTAGCATTTGGCATCTTGCAAAGACAAAGGTGTAAATGATTCATGTTAAAACAAAAATGAACGTGTTGCATCCCACTAAAACACCACAAATAACACGAGAAGATGATGATTAAGTGCTAATAGTAACAGTCAGCCTTTGTTTTATTCAGTGATTTCTTGGCAGCTCGAACTGAACCGTGCAGTTTTGTTTTGTTCCCACGTTTTCACAAATCCTCATCTAGAGTTCATAATATTTGTCCAATAACTTCATTCAAACACAAACTGAAGAAAAGATAAATAAAGTTTACCTCGTTGTCTGTAGATATTTAGCCGCATTTTAAAGTTAGCTTTGTTTTTAGCTTGTGTTGACTTTCTTGCTAACATGAAGCTAAAGTGTCTGCCACTAAGACTTCTGGGTAATTAACACGCTGACAATAAATTCATAATAAATAATAAAAGTTCGGCAAAATTGTAGTATTATAAGGATAAATATTGTAGATTAGAATCAGTGGTAGAACTACAAGTAAAAGTCCTGTACTTAAGTAACATTTTAAGGTACTTTTTGCAGTGGAGACTTTTACTTCACTACATTTGAGACCAACTATTTGTACTTTTTACTCCACTACATTTTAACTGGACTGAAAAGTAGAAAGTACTTGCTTTGAGTATTGAGTTATTATTTAGAGTATTGATTTTAAGATGCTAAATACTAAACTTAGAGTATTCTAACACTATATATTGATAAATGTATTTACCAGAAGTGACCCAGCAGTTTATCAGTTTTTTCCATGGATTTTTTTGTTCACTTTTTGTTTATATTGTTTTGGCTTATGTTTTCCTATTTAAGTTTAACACGCCAAAAACAAACATGGCGTATTTCCATGGTAACGGCTGTTCTTTGACGTTCGAGCTCGAGCTTTGAGCAAATAAAAATATAGCCTACACTATTGATATATGATATATTGACTATGATATTAGGCTCGAGAAATTAATAAATGTATTCAAATGGCCCTTTGTTGACTTCTTTACCAAAATCACAACAGTGAACTCTTCAATAGTCTGTGTGAAATACTTTTGTACAGTTTAAAGTTTTTTTCAGTTGATTTTTGAATGTGATACTTTTAATATTTGCACATGTATCCGTACTTTTACTTCTGTAACTAAATTAAGTGCCTCTTCACCTCTGATTACATGACTTACTGAAGAAGAAAAAAATAAACTGGAGTAATAATAAATGTATTTTAGATGATAAAACAAGATTTTATTTTATCCTTTATTCTATTGAGACACATATTTTTTTATTTAGTTTGTTATTTTGAACAAGTTTGCTCTTATTTTTTATTATCTTACTTTGAACTTGTGTTTTCTTCTACTGGTCGGTTGCATGTCTGTAACGAAACAATTTCTCGTTGGGCATGAATAAAAGTAATTCTGATTACTGTTTCTGAAAAATAAAATCTGAGCTTCTGAAACAAATACCACGAGGCAATTTTCTGCACTTTTACAATAACTCCAAGTGTATCACAAGTAACAAAACTAAACTTTGCCTGAAAATGTTCCACAGAATGGCATTAAACACAGAGAAATGGAGAGAAGGTACATGTCAGATCTGTGGAGAGGCGAGCCCACTCATTGTAAGGATATACATTTGTCCAAATATTCAAGATGAAACATTTAACATTTGTATTTATTTATGAATTAAGTCAAGGGTAAAAGAAAAGGTGTCAGAAAAATGTGTGTAAATTGTTTGTTTTTTTCAATGACGTGTCGCTTTTTGATGACATCACAGAGGGATTCTGTTTTAGAACTCAGCACTACTTCCTGTAATTTTAAACTTTGATTATTCAACATTTCCTCACAAACTGCAACTTCACGGATGAAAAAAACTATGATAAATATTTACCACAGGTGCCCTCCCACCAAACTATGTCATAATTAGAAAAACAACCTTTTTACGGGCTTAAAGTGCGTATGACGGGTTTTTATGATTTTCTAATTTTGACTTCATTCAGTGTATTTATACCTCGTGTAAATACAAATTATAGTTTTACACCAATCAAGTCGCTATTTGTGGAGAAAAGTTGAAAAATCTGTTGACAATCACAGGAAGTAAACAAATTGATGACATCACACTGGGGAGACAAAGGTTATGCATAATTTACACAAAATAAACGACTTTTTTGACCCTTTAAACTTTGATTCAACAAAATAAAGGTGTTCACATGTGTTTTTCTTTGTCAAATGAACAAAATCAGTGACATTAGAGGAGTTTTGGCCCAGTGTACAGTGTGGTTGCTATGGTAATTTCCTAGTGTGATGTCATACTTTACAACCGGGAGTAAAATTTAAAACCTAAAAAAAACTGGGGTTAAATTTGTAAAGATTTTAGTAGAAATTTGAATATATTTATCTTAACTGCATTTTAGTTAAATGTGTGTTTCAACCTGTCAGAGGCCCTTTAACTTTAATTGGTGTATTTTAGTAAATAATGACAGAAGACAGAGGTCATTTTGGTCAGTATAAAATCTTACTTTATGAAGCACGTCGGACTAAACACTCAGTAAACACGTGTTCTACTTCAGCGAGAGTCCAGCCCAAACAAGACAACCATCGACACCAAAAAGCTCGGCTCAATTTAAATTAAACACTGGCAAATCTATTTTTATTATTAGGAATCCACTGTCGCTGCACTGGAGCGTTCAACAGACAGAAAAGACAAACAGAATGTGCACGGACTAAGATTTCAGCTGCAGAAAAATATTTTGTGCAAGAATTTGGTTCAGAAATGACTCAAGCAGCAAAAGCAAAACACATAGTTGAGAGACGTCCAAACTTTAGCTCGAAGCTCAGATTTCCAAGTGAATTTCTTTTTTCTTTCTTTCTTTCTTTTTTTTTTATTTTTTTTTTTTTACCACAAATGCAAAATCTTCCTCCAATTTAACATCAATTGTCAACATTTAAGTCGAGAAGCTGCAGGTGAATGGGAAAAAATCTCAAATTTAAAGATATCAATAGTAAACTTCTCCTGTAGTTTACTCACACAAATGTAAGATAAAATGTATAACAAGTTTTCATTTAGAAATAAGGCATTTTATATGGAAAAACTGACAAAATTGCGCATATTTGGGACATTTCAATCTGAAAAATGAACAGAACACGTTTAAATTTCTTTTACAATTTACGATTTTGGATTTCTTGTTTCATTTTTGAATAAACTAGATTTAACTTGGCCTAAAAATTCAAATGTCACCTATAATTTGTTTGACTTAAAACTTAATTAAATCAGGCTTAAAATTAGAACTCAACAAATCCTTCTGTACTTTCTGTCAAAATCTTATTCAGTCCAAGATTTAAAGTTAGTTGTAGGAGCTGCTTTAAGGCTGATCTTTATGTTTTTGTGGGAGAAAAATACATTTTAAGAAAACAGTCTGAAGTCAGTTTGAAGTTACAATGTGGATTAAATGAACAAATAAAACATCTTTAGGAGCAGATTGGACAAGTTTCCACATGAAAGCCGATATGTTGAAAGAGAAAACTGACAAAAAACAGAAAATTTAAAAAGTGTTGCCTTGCGTTAAGTCAGACACCTGATGTTAAAGGGCCCATGACAGGTCGGGCTGCTCATTTAACCAAAATGTAGTTCAGATAAACATATTTCAAAATTAGCTAAAATTCTTTACAAATTTTACACAGTTTTCGCAATTTTTAGCTTTTTAATTTTACTTCCTGGTTGTAAATGATGACATCACGCTAGGAAATTACCATAGCAACAACACTGTACACTGGGCCAAAACTCATCTAATGTCACATTTTTTTGATTTGACAAATAAAAATAAATGTGAACACCTTTAATTTTGTTGAATTAATGTTTAAAGGGTCAAAAAAGTCGTGTATTTTGTGTAAATGATGCATAACCTTTGTCTCCCCCAGTGTGATGTCATCAGTTTGTTTACTTCCTGTATTTTTCAACAGGTTTTTCAACTTTTTTTCCACAAACAGTCACCTGATTGGTGTAAAACTATAATTTCTATTTATAACCAGTATTAATACACTAAATAAAGTCAAAATTAGAAAATCATAGAAACCCGTCATACGCACTTTAAGGTTTTGAGTTAGTGGCACTTTCAAACCCCTGATAAATGCACTTTTCTTTTCTTTTTTTTTAATGATTCACGATATATTTACCTCCAGCCTGTGATATTGGACAAATAATTTCAAAACCTTTTTTTCGCAAAACACATGAACCATTTTTAAAGAAAAGGTTATGGAAATGAAAGGCTGAGTTACAGGTCAGCTCTGTGGAGAGAGGAGTGCTTTCGGCGTGAGAATGCATGTTTTTCAATGTTTCGAGTGATTTAAACACTTGGAATTGAATGAATGCAAGATGGACAAGTTTAAGGCTATTGACCTTATTCTGCCCCGCCCACTTTTGCCGTTTTTTGCACTTTTGTTGTAAACGCACTTCTGTTTGACGAGAACTCTGTTAAAGCTAATGACGAACGAGGGAAAAGTCTCACAGCTAAAATGTTACATAAAGTAGATTGATTTGTGTAAAATGTTTAACGAACACGAGTAACAACAAGTCAACAACGCACCGGTTTCCTGAGGCCTGAAAACGGCTTTTTAGTCCATGTAGAACTTATTTTCTGTTGAGCTCGTCTGCTCCATGTAAACTAATACAACAGAAACAAGACGGCGGCGCGTACGGCAACTTCAGGAATAAGGAATACTGTGGAACATTCAAGGCAGAGCAAACATCTTCGTGAAACTTTTTTTTTTCCTGGACACGCACTTCTCCAAAACTTTACGAAGATGTGAGTCTGGTCCCGGTTTTACGTCTGCAGTTCTGATGGGTGTGAATAAACAAACTGATTGCACGGTTCTGTTTGAGTTTGGCTTGAGACGCAGCGGAGGGGGAGGGGCCCGGACTGATACTTCTGGCAAACAAAAAACAGAAAGCTCTCATTCTGGATTTACCAGGCAAGTGTTTCTCAACTAGGGGTACAAGGAAATGTATTCTTTGTAGTAAATTTTGTGTAAAAATGACATCCTACAGAACGTTTTGGAGAATTTTGGACTTCAATATCATAAACAATAGACTACAAGAGAAAACAGGGTGTGCACGGTGGCAGAGCGGCTAGAGCTTCTGCCTCTCAATAAGGAGATCGTGGGTTCGAATTCCGAACCACCCCAACATCACACGATCTCTCTGGGTGGAGTCTGCATGTCCTCCCCGTGTTACCGTGGGTTCTCTCCGTGTTCTCCGGCTTCCTCCCACCGTCCAAACACATGACTGTGTAGGTTAATTGACAACTCTAAATTGTCCCTAGTGTGTGAATGTGAGAGTGAATGGTTGTCTGTCCATGTCTCTGTCTCTCTGTGTCTCCTGCAACAAGTTGGCCACTGTCCAGGGTGTACCCCGCCTAAGGCCCAAAGTCACTGGAATAGGCTCCAGTCACCCGCGACCCCTAAAAAAAAAAAGAAAACAGATTCATTTGCCTTTTTGAGTTAGAGGGAATTCAGAGGTTGAGACAAAGCTAAATGTCACGGTGTTAGATTTTTATTCTGTTCCCAGTTTATTTTGTCATGTCATGCGTTTGAGTTTTACTTCCTGTTCCGCCCCGTGTCCCATTCCTTTCCTGTTCTTCATTGTCAGTTTCATCTTGTTCCTGCCTGTTTGAGTTTAGTTTTCTTGGATTTTGTTTATTCTATTCACGTTATTATTTTGTTAAAGAACATTTTGGAGCAGTTTTTGGGCCTCCCCTTTTGTTTAAACGTACATACGGGGTGTAAAATGTCGGGGGCGTAGGGTCTAAACCCCGTCTACAGTTGTGTCGTCGTTTAAAAACCTGTGAGTGTTTTCTAACTGCTGTGATTAAGCTGCTGTCTGTCGGTTCCCGCCGCTCTCGCCTCACGCCTCGTCTCCAAAGCCTCTTCTGTGAAAAGCAGAGGTTTTTGGTACCGAGAATCAGCCCCGTTCTGGGAAACTCTGCGTGCTGCTTTACTCCCGGAGCACGTGTGGGCCATGTTTGGATCTTCGGACACATGTTTAACCGGTGTCTAAGCTGCAAAGTCAGGGCCGTCTGCGCGGATCAACTGTCACGTTTGAGGCCCTTTAAAAACATTCAGGGACGTGTCTCGAGTCTCACGGTACGGTATTTTCACATCGTTTATTTCACAGTACGATATTTGTTGCGATATTGTGGAGACAGAAAAGTTGTAATGACACTTTTTCCTTTTAAAATACCTTGACAAGACTTTGGTGTGAATAATTACTAATAATAATATCCCAAATGATCAAGATTAGCAAACAAGCTAGCTAAATTCTGCACAGTCAGAGCTACAACGGAGAAACTACTTTCAGTTTCACTTTCAGGTGTTTACTGCACAAAAATACAAAAACAAAACCCAAAACATTTCCTGCTGTGAACTGACTCTCCACAGATCTGACTTAATGCCGCACTGTGGAGCGTTCCAGGCAAAGCAACAGCATCTCCATGGAGACGAGCAGGTGTGACCCTCCACCAGAAGATTCACCTACCACAGCTTTAACGCTTTAGCTAAATAATTAACAAATGTCTGACTCATTATAAACAAACTAAAGTGTTTTTATTGTGACGTTACAGGCAAAACTACTTTTTTCTATTTTTATTTTTTGGTCAGTTTGCTCTTTCAGCATATCGGCTTTCATGTGGAAACAACTAACTTGTCCCATCTGCTCCTCAAGATTTAATCCACTTCATCCATAGATTTCTCTGGGACATTGTAACTTCAAAGAAGTTTTCTTAAAATGCATTCCCCCACAAAGACATAAAGATTAGCCTTAAAGAAGCTACAAACACCAAATTTTACACTCTTCTATTTAACAAGATTTTGACAAAATGTACAGAAGGATTTGTTTATCTAATTCTAAACCTGATTTATTAAAGTTTTGGCAAAGTTTCAGCCAGATCTAGATAATTGAATAACTAAATAAGAAGATCCAAAATCCCCTCAGTAATTTTTTGTAACTAACATTTTGTAACAAAATGAACCAAGTTCTGGTTCTGTTCATTTTTCAGATTGAAATTTACTAAATATGTTTAATTTTGGCAATTTTTACACATAAACTTATTTCTTTATGAAAACATTACAAAATGGAAAAACTTGTTGTTTCTTCTTCATATTTATGTGAGTAAAAAAGTTTCAAATTAATATTTTTTAATTCAAGATTTCTTCAACATTTGTATCAATATGTCACACTGTAAAATTGTACTTGTGACAGGCCTAATGTGCCTCGAGAAATACTGTGGGAATGCAAGTGTCATTTCGAGATCTACTTTTGAAAAACGTACTTAAATTTGAGCACTGAAAAAAAAAAGTGAAGAGTTTTAAAACACTTCCTGGATTATCACATAATGACATCACACGGTGGAGCGAAGTGTTTTGATCTCTCAGGAGAAAGATTATGCAGATAAACTCAAACAGGGTCCGGGCCTTTTCTGGTTTTGTCCCATTTTAGTCCTGACGTGGTCTTGGTTTGGTCCTGTTTTAGTCGATATTATTTCTGGGGTTTGTCCTGATGTATTTATTTGAAGAAAACACAGCACAACTCCTCATAGTGCACCTTTAAATATGACACAAAAAGCAGAAGAAGAATAGATTTGACAACAATTGCGTTAAATATCTCCACTTTTATATTTAAATTTCAACTTTCTGAGTTAATGAAGTAAAGAAATCCATTAGCTTTTCCACAATATCCATTTATTGCACCTGTAGAGTGAGAGATGAACAGTTAAGATTATGCATAGACCTATTTTAATAGATTATAAGTCTAAACTAAAGACAGACACTGTTTCTGGAGTTGGTGACGGTTGTTATTGACATTTTAAATAAATACAAACTAGACCCTGCTAAAGTTACTGCTCCTGATGCTACGGCTAAACTCTCTCTTCCAGAATCATTCACTCCGAGCATGCAAAAGACCAACTCCAGCTTCAAACGCTGGACTCCTCTGACAAACTGGAGCAGAAATATGACACAAGTTAAGGTTCAGAGACTCGGAAGTGTCTCTAAAGGTCGGTTTGGACAAAAGAAAACAAAAAAAGACATGTGTTTTTGGTGAAACTGCGACACAACATGACATTAAAGTTGCATTAAAGTCAATTTCGCTCAAAGTGCATACGACAGGTTCTTAATTATTTCTTTGTTTGGTGTGACAATATGTGTGGTTAATATTTGTTTTACACTTTGGGGAGTAAAGTTTTAGGGACAAATGTCATCGATACACAAAATTCTATCCAAAATGACACAAAACACACAACAATTTATGCATGACAAACACAATTTTAACATTCATTTAGCAAAACAAAGGTGTCTTAATTTATATTTATCAATCTAATAATAACTGTTAACTGTGAATTAGACACGCTTTGGCCCTTGGTTACTGTTTGGTTGCTAGGTAACAGTCGTAGAATTACCTCATGTCCAACCAGGAAGTAACATTAAAAACTTCATCAAACTGGGGAAAACAATAGTCAAGATTATTGGCAAACTCTTAAATATAATCATGTAAAGTAGGCTTTAGTGAGAGTGTAGTTGAACCCGTCGAATGCACTTTAATATTAGACTTTAAGGGAGACACTGCAGGCAAAACAACTGCTTTTGGGTCCGTTTGTTTGATCTGCAGATGTTTTAGTTCTTCATTTAAACAACCTGCACCCATAGATTTTTCTGGGACATTTAAACTGGTACTTAAAGCAGAACTAAGTAACATTTTTCATTCATTCATTCATTCATTTTCTACCGCTTATTCCCGTTAGGGGTTGCGGGTGACTGGAGCCTATCCCAGTGACTTTGGGCCTTAGGCGGGGTACACCCTGGACAGTGGCCAACTCGTCGCAGGGCTAACACAGAGAGACAGACAAGGACAGACAACCATTAACTCTCACATTCATACACTAGGGACAATTTAGAGTTCTCAATTAACCTACACAGTCATGTCTTTGGACGGTGGGAGGAAGCCGGAGAACCCGGAGAGAACCCACGGTAACACAGGGAGGACATGCAGACTCCACCCAGAGAGATCGTGTGATGTTAGGGTGGTTCGGAATTCGAAACCACGATGTTGGGGTGGTCTGGGATTCGAACCCACGATCTCCTTATTGAGAGGCAGAAGCTCTAACCGCTCTGCCACCGTGCACCAAGTAACATTTTTATCTTATTAAATGTCTTTGTAAGTCTATGTCGTGGTTGCAAATGTATTTTCGGAGTGTTTGAAACGCTCGTCGTCGCTGCTTGAGAAATCCTCCTGACTCTTAAAAAACAAATTGCATTGTGAAATGTTTTTGTGTGTGATTGTACTTCCTTGTACAGGGGGATTGTACAGGGGTTCCCAAACTTTTCTGCCCGAAAAATAATTTGAAGTGTTGAAGCATGTTAAATCAAGTTTAATATTGGTTATTTGAATAGTTTATTGTCTTATTACACCCTAATTCACTACTAGATACTGTTTTTAATTTGAAAAATAATTTATTCAAATTATTATTATTATTCATCCCTCGTGACTCCCTGGGGTCTCGACCCCCATTTTGGGAACCACTGCCTTATTTCAATAAAAACGAGGGGGAAAAAAAAAATGCATTGTATTTTCACAAGAGCCCTGCAGGGGGAGCTCTGTTGCTGAAGTTACTTATTTCTGCTTTAACTAGATTTTGATTGTAAAGAAGCATTTGTTGATATTTAATTAAACGCTTGCTGTCATAACTCAAAAAAAAAAGTGTCGAATTTTGAATTTTTACAACAATTATCAGTCCTCATCATATCTAGATATCGTAAACTTTCTCACTCTTTTGAGCAAGAAATTCAAACCTGGCTCTGTCTTTTTTTTTGTTTTATACGTCCCAAATAGTTGTTCGGCAGCTTTTACTCATAAACAGCTGTACGTTTTATGAAACATTAGCGGATGACAAGCTTGTGATGCATTTAATTCTCATAATTAACGGCAGTAAAACTCTAAATTACAGATGTTTCCGCCCGCAGTGTCTGGCCTTAAACCAGCTCCAGTTTGATCAGTGACGTCCAGGTTTGTGCCTCACGCTTTAAACGCAGCGCTGTCCGTCGTTCAAACCCTCAGACTTTCTCTAAAACTAAAATAACGTCTCAGAACACGTCAGAGTTTAGACATCCGCGTCTCAGGAAAACTCCACCCGCCGTCGTGAATCATCCAAGTCCATTTCAGGTGATTTGTTTATTTTTTCCCCTGTTTCATCGTCCACAAACCCTCAACATCCCGTGCTGAGGTGCTCTTGGGCAAGGCACTCAACCTGCAGCTCCTCAATGTAGCAATACTGAACGTAACAAGAGATTTCGATGTAATTAAATAAATAAATAAAACCAACATGACGGCTTTTTCTTCTTCTCTAAGTCTTTGCTTCTTCCACCATTCGCTTAGGTCCATTTAGTCGCTTTTACTTCGGAGGAAAAAGCCAAAAATGCTACAGTCGTACCATCGCCGTCTCCTCGCGAAACTCTCCTTTTCCTCATTAATCGTCGACGCGTCTTTAATAAATTATAATCTTTTAAAACACTAAGACTGCATCGGGTTAAAGTAATACTGTTACAAAAATGATCGCGATTCGGACCATTTCCAAATGTGCAATAAAAAATTCACTTTAACGAGGCGTCTGTTGCTCCGCGGCAGGAAAAACGTCTACGGAAAGTCGCGTTCGTACTAAAAAGTGGTCACTGAGGAGCTTGTAAAGTACTACTAATATAGGATAAGAGCTAAAAAGTGTTCAAAAGTGACAGTTTCTCCGCTTAAAAAGGTAGGTTTTCGCTGTATTTCTCAGCTCCTGTGTTCTGAGACGGCGGCGGCGGGGAACGTGGAGGTCTTGCCGTTGAGTCCGCCGCTGTGAGCTTGACTTATGGACGGGGAGGACTGTGTTTTTCGGAGCTGGCACTCGCGCCCCTCCAGCAGGAAACTGCCCATGACGCCGGCCTCGATCTTCTCCAGGTCGTCCGTCTCGGCGCGGATCTTGGCCTGGAGCAGACTGATGTACGTCTCATAACGGGTTTTCTGAGGGAGAGAGAGAGAGGGGGAGAGAGAGGGAGAGAGAGAGGGAGGAATAGAGAGAGAGAGGGGGAGAGAGAGAGAGAGAGAGAGGGAGAGAGAGAGGAATAGAGAGAGAAAGGAATAGAGAGAGAGAGGGGGAGAGAGAGAGAGAGGAAGGAATAGAGAGAGAGAGAGAGTGAAAGGAAGAGAGACAGAGAGAAAGAGTGAAAGAGAAAGAGAGAGTGAAAGAGACAGAGAGAGAGAGAGAGAGAAAGAGTGAAAGAGAAAGAGAGAGTGAAAGAGAAAGAGAGAGAGAGAGAGAGAGAGAAAGAGAGCAGAGTGTGAGGAGCAGAAACACGATGAAATGAGTTGAAGTTAAGTTTTGACAAAATAAACACTGGTTGGAGATTATTGCTTTGACAAAGTGTTTCACAGAACGACAGTGAACTATTCATTTCTGCCGGTGTCATCGCTCAGAAACACTCTGTGGACTCGCCTCTCCACAGATCTGGGGTCTCATTTGTAAACCTTTGCGTGGAATTCTTGCTGGAGGTTTACGTACAGACAAAACTCTAATGTACACAGACTTCTTCTTTTCTCGTCTCTATGAGCAAAGTTTTCCTCCGTACTCGTCTTTGAAAACACTGCTGTTCAAAGTTCAGAGATTTTGGAACGGGACGCTCATTTCTACGGAAGCGTAGAACTGTCAATGTTGTGTTTTTTTTTTTTGGGATAGTTATTCTGACTTTTTTTTTTTTTCCGATAGTTATTCTGACTTTTTTTTTTTTTTGGGATAGTTATTCTGACTTTTTTTTTCGATAGTTATTCTGACTTTTTTGGGGGGGGCATAGTTATTCTGACTTTTTTTTTTTGGGATAGTTATTTTGACTTTTTTTTTTTCGATAGTTATTCTGACTTTTTTCGATAGTTATTCTGACTTTTTTTTTTTGGGATAGTTATTCTGACTTTTTTTTTTCGATAGTTATTCTGACTTTTTTTTTTGGGATAGTTATTTTGACTTTTTTTTTTCGATAGTTATTCTGACTTTTTTTTTTGGATAGTTATTGTGACTTTTTTTGGGGGGGATAGTTATTGTGTCTTTTTTTTTCGATAGTTATTCTGACTTTTTTTTTGGGGGGATAGTTATTCTGACTTTTTTTTTTTCGATAGTTATTCTGACTTTTTTTTGGGGGGGATAGTTATTCTGACTTTTTTTTTTTCGATAGTTATTCTGACTTTTTTTTTTCGATAGTTATTCTGACTTTTTTTTTTGGGATAGTTATTCTGACTTTTTTTTTTTTTTTGGGATAGTTATTATTAATTTTTTTTTTTTTTCAAAGCTTTATATTAAATTTTTAACACTAAATTACTACTTTAAAACACCAGGAGGAATCAAGAGGGCGCATGGCGTCGCTGGAAGAGGATCTGATCAAGTTTTACTTCAGCCTTGGTCTCAGACATGGCGAGATATTATTACTGCTGAACACTGTAGACAATATTGTCATGAGTATGAGCACCTTGAGACGTTTTTTGAAACGATTGAGATTATACAGGCGGAAGAATCAGTCCGATCCTAGGGTCACTATTTGTCGAATAAGCGTGAAGTCATATTATAACTCTGGAAAAGCCATATGAATGTGCCACGTGCCACATGTAATTGGGGCCTGGGTTAATGTATCTGCGCCTCTGAAGACGATTTCTTCGCCTCTGCTCCACACCATTTGGATCGAGAAACCTTAAAAGATGCCTCACAGTATTTTGGGTCACCACAAAGCCATCTTGGATACAGTTGAGATGATGTAACTTATATCCGTACATCTTTTGTGTCCATTCAGTTGATCAATGAGAAATGCTGCTACCTCCAACGGATCGGACTGATTCTACCGCCTGTATAATCTCAATCGTTTCAAAAAACGTCTCAAGGTGCTCATACTCATGACAATATTGTCTACAGTGTTCAGCAGTAATAATATCTCGCCATGTCTGAGACCAAGGCTGAAGTAAAACTTGATCAGATCCTCTTCCAGCGACGCCATGCGCCCTCTTGATTCCTCCTGGTGTTGTAAAGTAGTCATTTCCTGTTCAAGCTTTAAGATAAAGCTTTGCAAAAATAAAAAGTCAGTATAACTATCCAAAAAAAAAAAAAGGCAGAATAACTATCCCAAAAAGTCAGAATAACTATCGAAAAAAAGTCAGAATAACTATCCCAAAAAAAAAAAAAAGTCAGAATAACTATCAAAAAAAAAGTCAGAATAACTATCGAAAAAAAAAAGTCAAAATAACTATCCCAAAAAAAAAAAGTCAGAATAACTATCCCCCCCAAAAAAAAGTCAGAATAACTATCCCCAAAAAAAAAAAAAGTCAGAATAACTATCGAAAAAAAAAAAAAGTCAGAATAACTATCCCAAAAAAAAAAAACACAACATTGACAGTTCTACGCTTCCGTACATTTCCACGTCAAATTATCTTTAAATAATAATTTATAAATCACAAACTGAACTTGGGAAGTCACGTACGTAACATTGTTGTACGTATGCACTCTTTATAAATGACCTGTAACTCGGCCTAATGACATCACCACAGAGAAACAAGCAGTAATGGCCTCCTGAGTGCTGAGGGCTGTTACTCTCCTCAAAGTGCCCTGACATCAAGGCTGAGCGATATCGACAAAAATTAATATCTCAATATTTTTTTCTGCAGAATCACAATAACAATATTTAGACGAAAATATGTCAATCCAACAGAAACGTGTTTAAACATGTGAAATGTCTGTAAACATTCATCACAATATCTTCATGTACCGTTATTTGAGACAAACTTCTTTTTATTTTTATTTTTAATCAGCTCTTTTTGTAGCATTTTTAAAACTTTAAATGATGTACTCGTTATTCAAATTTCGCAAATCTCCAAAACAACATTCATATGTGGTATGAAAATATGGTCTAAATTTTGATAAATCTTATTATTATTAGTATAAAGTTATGATATCTTTGGGTTTTGAGATGATGAAACATTTGCATCGTTGCCATAACAATGAGTAATTTAAAATAAATTATAATGCTGAAAAGTCCTCAAAATGTCGCCTAAAAGAGGAAGTTGAAACCCGAGAGTAATGTACAGCAGGTTGTGTTCACGTTCTGGACTCGATCACTTGTAACTTTGAGTGATTTATGCTTTTTTTGGCAGAAATATCCACAGTTATGATCCACAGTTATGTTGAACCTTATCATTATTTGTCTCCACGAGCGTGTCACATTAATCTCAAGTGCTTCAAACTGACACGACCACGTCTTTGGAGCTGAATCCTGCCGTCGTTACCTCGTACGTGAGGTAGTGCTCCTTGAGGCGGTGCTCCTCCCAGTCTCGGCTCTTGGGGTCAGAGGTCGGGGGGTTCTTTCGATGCTCCTCCAGCTCCAAACTCATCTGCTTCAGCTTCCCCTCGTGACTCCTCAGCTGCTCCTCCTGCACCAGCACAAGATTCAGAGTCAGAGCCATCGAAGCAGAGATCAGCGGACCAAGAGAAAGAGAAATCCACAAAATGATCAGAAGAAAGGTCTGGTTGGATCCATCAGGGCTCTGGTCAGGATCTATACCCTCAGTCCACTCACTGGTAATAATTTAAGATTGTGAGAGAAACTGGAGCCTGTGGAGTTAAACCCAGACACAAAACACACTCCACAGACTCCATACATTAAGTTATATATTATTTAAAATTAAGTAGTCGGACAATATTTACAATTTGAATGAATTGTCCACAGAACTAGTGAAGATCCACAGGTGTCAGGGCTGATACGATGACCACACGTGGGATTTAAACATACTGAAAATATAAATACTTTGACCATAATAATAAGAAAGAAAGAGAAAGTTGGTTTGATTTTCAATACAGTATAGAAAGTGTTATGGTTGAACATTATTAGGAACTGCAACACTTCTCCCTGAATGAGTTTAAATATCATGCTCAAGTCCAGTTTGTAGTTTATGTTAGAAAATGACATTTGTGAAAGTGTAAACCCACATTAATGTCTGAGGTTGCAATACAAGCTTTTGTCACTTATTTTTTTCTTTTGAACCAGCACCACAATCTGCAATAAACAACAATTGCTTTGTCTGTAACTTAATCAGAAAACACACACACGTGCATGCAGCAGTCTGTTTTACATCAGCCATTCAAAAATTAGGGCTGCAGTCGACTAAAGAAATTCTTGGTCGACTAAAGACCTGCCTCATGGACCGATTAATCGGCTAAAAGTGGGTGTGGAAAAAATATATCTAAGCTATGAAGTATCTCCGTGTATTTGACCAAAACTGCACTCAAAAGAACACAACTGCACAGGAGTTTATGCAAAAATATAAAATGTATACAGAAAAGTAAACAGTATTTGTTTGTTAGATACTGATTTACTCCAAAATCTTCAGTGAACTCACTCCACATCTTCTTGTTTTTGCTGTTTTTGCCACATAAATGTGTTAAATCTAAATCAAATAATTAGTCGACAAATAAAAATGCAGGTCAACTAAAACACCATCGACCGATTAATCGACCAAACGACTAAAGGATCACAGCCCTAATAAAAATGTGACCATTTACCAAGATGTCATTAAAGTGTTGCTGTTGTTTCTGATGTTTCATGTCACAACAAAACAATGTGATGAATTATTGCAACCCTTAACACGAGCGGTGTATCACAAAATATGAAAAGTCCAGGTGGTTTTGTCAAAGTAAAAACTGACACAATAACATAAATTGAACTTTTTTAAAGCTGAAATACAATTATAAGATTTGAAAGTGGTGTTTTGTCCATCCTTTGTAATAGAAATGAAAACTAACTTGACATTTCTACCCTGGGAATTCAAATGTGTTGCTTTTTTGCCCAACACAAACACTTCAAACCAGTGAATTTAGATCTAATGTGAGCAAATCGTTGAAACGTTTACAGACAACTTCATTTTTCCTCCAGTCGCCTCCATTTAAGAATTTTGATGACACTGAAAAAATGAGGTGGGATGCATGGTGGCAGAGCGGCTAGAGCTTCTGCCTCTCAATAAGGAGATTGTGGGTTCGAATCCCCGCTAAGTTTAATTGGAGGTTAATTGGAAACTGTGTAGGTTAATTGGAAACTCTAAATTGCCCGTAGTGTATGAATGTGAGAGTGAATGGTTGTCTGTCACTGTCTCTGTCTCTCTGTGTCAGCTGCGATGAGTTGGCCACTGTCCAGGGTGTACCCCGCCTAAGGCCCAAAGTCACTGGGAAAGGCTCCAATCACCCGCGACCCCTAACGGGAATAAGCGGTAGAAAATGAATGAATGAAAAAATGAGAAAAAACTAATCCTATCTGAAGGAGCAGTGCAAGAAATATAATTAAAACATTGTACTTTTTAATATATCTCTCAGTATTCTAGTTTTCTGAGTCAGTAAAATAAGATAAGATAAGATAAGAGATCCTTTATTTGTCCCACAATGGGGAAATTCCACTGTTGCAACACACAGTTTAGGACAGGAATGAAAGAAATAGGTGCATGCAATAAAAATAGGATAAATAAACATGGTCATAAAAATGCAGTGCTTGTTGGACCTGGCTGAGTCGAGTGGACGACGACGGCAGAATGGGTCGACAGAACTTCTTCATGGATCCGATGGCGGCAGGAAACGCAGGAGCCGAGAACAGCGCCGCCACCAGGTTTATCCTGAAGATCCACGACATCATCTCCTCCTCGCTCCTGAACAGAACAGCACTTCATCACCACAGCAGGTCTGATGGTACTTGTTGAAGAGTCAGTGTTTTCAATGCAATCACTTAGATATTTGGACTTTCTTGAGAAAAACTTGTACTTTTTTTCCATCTGTCTCTCAAACCCAATAATATCCATAAATCCTTTTTGGTTTTCCTCCAGGCCTCATGTTTCCTATTTTCCCCTTCTGTTATCATATCAGTGTTTTATTGAAATATTTGATTGAAATCTTAACACTATTCTCCACTTTAGGGCTGCACGAGTAATCAAAATCGAATCGAAACCGAAATTTTTATGGACGCAATTATCAAATCGCAAAGGCTGTGGAATAATTTCATTCAAAAACAACAGAATAACGCCAATCCTCTAGTTTAGATTTGTTGAAACACTATATGCGTCAAAAACATGACTATTAGCAACAAAAACACAACTAAAAGTGACCAAAAAGCATCTATTGGCATTAAAAACGTGGCTAAAAATCTCAAAAACACAACTGAAAGTGACAAAAGTAGTGTCTATTGGCATCAAAAACGTGACAAAAATGTCAAAAACACAACTAAAAGTGACAAAAAACTGTCTTTTGGCATAAAAACGTGACTAAAAATGTCAAAAACACAACTGAAAGTGATAAAAAAATCATCTATTGGCATCAAAAACATAAATAAAAATGTAAAAACGCAACTAAAAGCAACAGAAATGCAACTAAAAGTGACTAAAAGCGATTCTTTTATCTGTCTGTCAGTTCATATTTCAGTATTTTTTGTTAATTCTCCTGGTTGTGTTTAAAATGTGAACTTTAAACAGAATCTTATCATTAAAATGTAAATTGCAAATCTCATTACAATCACAAAAGTGGTCAGAAAAACTGTGATACGAGGCCTGTTTTTTGTTTTTTCTTCGAGTTTTGCGCTTTGTCTCGTGCTGTTGAGCTGGTTTGGACTCACGGCGCCTGCAGCAGAAACACTCTCCAGTCGGACGTCTTGAGTTTGAGGACGTTAGGTTTCTTGCTGTAGTCGGTGGCTCTCGTGGCCAAAGCGTGATGAATCCTCACCGCGTTCTTCAGGTCCACCTCCGAAATGTCAGCGTCCGGTTTGTACTCGTCCTGAAGAGAAAACGAGCTGTTGTTTAGTTTACAGACAAGTTTAACAATAAAACACATGTATCTACATGAAATTGGTTGTTTATGACTGGCAGAAAAGCAGAGTTTGTTATTTTTATTCTTGGAAATGCTCACTAAATCTTGTTATATAGAACTTGTGCACAGATAATGACAGTAAAGTGTTCTTCATCTTTTCTGGACAACAACAGTGAAAAATATCATTCAAAATATGTTTTTTTTTTATTTGCTAAATTAAAAATGAGCAATATTTTCACTGGAAATTGTGTTTTGAACTTGCATTTAGCTACAATGATTTTCAGTTTATCTTATTCCCAGCAGAGGGCAGTACTTTCAGCTTTCATTTGCAGCTCTTGCAGTGTTACAGCGCCCCCTGGTGTTCGCTGTGTGTTCCTACAGTGAAGCCTTACCTTCTGCAGATACAGGATCATCCCTTTTAGAACGGCGTAGAACTTCTTCCAGCCTCGACGACCTCTTGGAGCTGGAACAGAGAGAAAAGACTCTTCTAATCTTACAAACTACACAAAGATTATAAAAGCCCCAATACACAGTTTTATTGCCACAGGTCACTTAAATAAACTCTGTGTCCTTCACATTCAGCTTGTGCAACAACAAACTTACTTGACAACATACTTTTTCTGTATTGCAATTGTGAGATGATTTGCCATTTCATTTCTAAACTCAACATTTAATTCTAGAGCTGTAACTAATGATTATTTTAGTGATTATTAGTGTTGTATTTTGAGACTTTTAAAATACCTTTTAAACCAAATAAAGTGTATTATTAATCAAAATATGAACAATAAAATAAATCAATAACGCAATAAATGACACAGGGCACCACATAATATACATAACATATAACATAACACATAACATAATACACTTTATTCATAAATATTCACTGTCTAGAAAATACATCCACTATATTTCAACCTTTATTTGGCTGATAAAGTATTTAAAAAGTCTAAATATAGAATAGAAATAATTATTTGACTGTCCTTAAAACCCCAAAACAGTAAATAAATACTCTAAAACAAAAAAAATTAGCTACAAAAACAATAATTAAAATAAAATGCAAAAGATAAAAACAATACAATGCATAATGGGGATGAGCGGGGCGTGTTTTGACTCACTGCGCTTGCCGTCCATGTCGGCGTGGCTCTTCCGCGTCAGGACTCCGTGTTTGTAGGTGACGGCGTTCAGGAGGATGGGGATGGCGATGAAGGGGTTGCAGCCGTCTGAGATCCGGGCCACGCGTTTGCTGCTGCCCTCGCACTGCTCCTCCACCAGCTCCGACAGGCTCTTCCTCAGCTCCTCCTCCTCGCTGCCACGACACAACGTTTAGAGAGAAGACAGAAAAGACACGCAGACGATGAGCCGAGGCTGCAGCATTTGTACTGAGGGCAACTTTAGACTTTAGACAGCGACAGAAGAAGCCACATGTTCCTTCAGACCGCAATTATTTTAAGACATAAATGAGTTGAATCTCCACAATTGAAAATCTTAACACTATTCTCCGCTTTAGGGCTGCACGAGTAATCAATATCGAATCGAAACCGAAATTTTTATGGACGCAATTATCAAATCGCAAAGGCTGTGTAATAATTTCATTCAAAAACAAAAGAATAACGCCAATCCTCTAGTTTAGATTTGTTGAAACACTATATGTGTCAAAAACATGACTATTAGCAACAAAAACACAACTAAAAGTGACAAAAAAGCATCTATTGGCATCAAAAACGTGACTAAAAATGTCAAAAATTTGCGACTTTAGACTTCACCCCAAATACAGCGACACAAGAAGCAACATGTTCCTTCAGACTGTTAGTATTTTAAGACATAAATGAGTTGAATCTCCACAGGGGCAGGTCATTTAGAGCAGTGTTTCCCAACCAGGGGTACGGGGACCCCAAGAGGTATGTGAGGAATTACCAGGGGGCACTTGGAATGGTTTTAGGTTTTAAATGAAGATGAAATGAACTTTTAAAGTGTTATTAGTTGTAAATTTTGTATCTTTTGGACTAATGTGGGTCATGCATATAATTAAAATAAAAAATATAATAGTAATAATTGACTGTATTCGACTGGTAAACCACTTTATTTGCCTGAAACTCAAGTTAAAGGGTACTCTGAGTGAGAAACAAAGCTTAGGGGCTACGTGAGACGAAAAAGGTTGGGAAGCACTGATTTAGAGCTGGGACATGTGCACACAGACCCCTGATGTGTTTCAACAGTCTATGACATTCATTTTAACGGGCAGTAAAATAAATAAATAAATAAATGTTGATGTTTTTAGACAACACAGACAAATGGTTGTTGTTTACGTGTTCGTTGGAAAAAGATGTAGCCATTGCATTGGACGAACCAGATGTAATGTTTCAAGTGGTTTGGCGATGTCCATAGCAGAGGCTTTTAGAACAATTCAGTCCAAAAATGTTTTAAATTAGCAAAAGGGTAGTAAACAATATTTATCATAACAACCTGCCATTCACTCAGAATTGACCTGTGAGTAACTCCGCCCTGATTTCAGCCACAGTTTCTGACGTTTGTTTACGGACAAATATTATGCATTATTTGTGTTGTGCCTTTAAACACACTCTCATGTTTTAGAACTAAAAATAAAATGTTTTACAAGAACATTATAACTTCATCACAGCCTTAGGAGACGCCGTATTAACTTAGCTGTGGCTCCATCTACTGGCTGCAGAGGCAATTACATACAATCTGTATTTACACAATGCTCTGTTAGGCGAGCAGTCGTGAGCTGTGACGCAGCTGTAATGATCGTGTTTAGACGGAAGATTTGCTCAGAATGAGTCTATCAATAATTTAAAGGTCCCATAACATGCAAAATCAACTTTTCAGAGGTTTTAACCTTCCTACAGTGCTATTTGGGCCTCGTATGTTGTGCCCAAAGTGGTTTTTTGATTGATTCCTGCATGTTTTCGCTAGAGAACTGTCTTTTCCGTCCCCCTCGGCTGAGCAGCAGACGGGGGCTCCTCACAAGGATGACGCGCTTCACATGGATGACGCGGTGTTTAAGCCACGCCTCCAGGAAGCACGCAGCCACAAGAATAAAAACAGCTAATGCTAATGCTACACAGTAATTACACGATGGATACGAGAGATAGAAGAGTTAGCTTGTTATTTACCAAACGGCAGCGTCCGTCATCGAGGTACTGGAGCACGTCAAACTCCAGGTCAGATCCAGGACGTAGGACTCAGCACGACGCACCGTCAGGACGGATAAAAGGTTTATTCCCGTGTTTGTGTATCGCTGTTTACCGGAGCACACGGCGCATGCACCATCTCCGCTCTAGGCTTCGTCGCGGGTTGGGAGGGGGAGGCGCACGGGTTGGGAGGGGGAGGCGCGCGAGTTGGGCGGGGGAGGCAGCCTGCTCTCTGTTCGGGGGGGTCAGATCTCAGAGTGAGCCGTTTGCTTTTGCAAGGAGGGGGGCCAGTCCAAGAAATGGGTGTTTTTTGGAAACTGTTATGTTATGGATATTACACAACGCAAAATTTGATCAACAAAGCCCTTAGAATAGACTGTGTAAAGGGCAAAATAGCAGAATATGGGACCTTTAAGCACTTCAGGATTCATCAAACTAATGTGAATAAAGCTAAATGCAACACCGGGTGTGTTTTTTATGACGGAACAACGTTAGAACAGGGTTGAAAGAAGAAATTTTGCAGAATACTTGTCCGCTAAAGTTCTGGTCTGTCTGCAGTTTTAGGCCAACAGGAAACAAAATGGACTGTTCTGAAGATGTTCTGAACTTTGGAACTGCTCTAAGTTCTCCAGTGACTCTGGTTTTCGGTTACATTTGTCAAGAGTTAGGTCGGGTTCCAGCTCCACTTTCAACACTTCACTTATTAAAGCAGGATTTGTGGCGCTCGATGAAAAATAACAAACTTTTACGGTCCAACTGTTGTGGCCCGCTCTGTTTTTGGTGAAGGCTATTGCAAATTTTGGCTCAAATTGCGGAAAAAATGTACCACAACATACGTCACAGTCTGTTGAAAACATGAAAACAAGGCCACATACCACGCAATCACCGCATAATCTGCACAAAACACTGCACTACATGTGGTGATGTTTTCTAACTCTGCTCTGGTGTTACTCGTGTTTGGTCGAGTGCCGTCGCCAAAACAGACCACATTTTTCATAGTTTATGAAGTGAGGAGTCATCAGGAACCATTCAACCATTACAGAGTCAAAAAAACAATATATTTACGCTTCACTTCACTCTTAATGTTATTTTGTTGGTTATAAAGTCAAATGTAAAACCACAAACAAGTGAAAGTGAAACTAAACTTATTGTTCATACTCACACTGCCCACTCCAGCTTTTCATTCTTTATTGAATTATACAAGACCTGTTTGGAAGAAAAAAGCAACTGATTTTTATATTCTAAGGGTTGTAAATGTGTAAAATGAGTGATGAAAATGTATAATTAGTTTGAAGTTTACCTTTAATAACTCTTTGGGGAAGTCTTTGCCGTTGTTGAGTCCTTCCAGATTACTGATGAACTGTTGACACGACATCTTTTTACCAATATTCTGCAAAAAAGGAAACAATATCATTAAAAACATACCACAAAACACAACATAAAAATACATATATTCACGATTATGTATTAGTAACGAATACAGTATAATTAACACGGTTCAAAATGAAGGTCAACCAGTTCAATGAGCGATTTGACATGTGTCCACAGGGGGGCGATGTCACACAGCTCATCCGCTTGTGCCTGTTCTAGATTAATGCAAGACACGAAAAGGTAATGTTTTACTTCATTTAATGGCAACAATAAATGATAAGTTTGATTAGATTTAAATGTATCTGTAATACAGCTTTTATAAACAGTAGGGCTGTGTAATTTATCACATTTTAATCGAAATTGAGGGTCTTTTTAATCGAGAGGTCAATGGCCAGTTCAGTAAAAATGTGGTTTGGAGCAGAGTTTATTCTTAAAAGGAAGAAATTTGACTGTTTCTTTGTTTTAAATGACAGTTATTACAAAGTCTGTCTTGTTTATGCTCAGGAAATTAAAGGGCCTGTACCTGATTTTTACTGTTGTGAATGTTTCCAATTTTTCCCCCCACATAATAAAGTAAATCTGTGTTGCTCCGGCACAGATATGTTGTAAAAGCATCTATTCCTGTGAAAATGAGACCACGCCTTTTACTCTGCATACATTTATAGCACATTTGATCTGATGAGAAAAGCAGGAAGCGCGCCGTTAGCATGCTATTGTTTGTTAGCTTTACCTGGGACTTCTGAAATCCTGAGAAGTGCTTATAAACGCAGCGCAGTGAACATTTAGGATGCTGGGACTGTATTATGAACGTGAGCGATCCGTGTGACTGATGTAAAGACTTTAAAACAAACTGGTGCTGTTTTTCACGTTTCAAAACAATAAAAATCAGGTACAGGGCCTTTAACATAGAAAGGGGTTTAGTTTTGTTTTTAATATGATAAATTAAAACTGAATCGAAAATGTTTTATTTGAAAGGGTCAGACCTAATTAACAGTAACCTTGTGCGGACATCGTTGTGTTGAGCTCAGGGAAATGCATCAGGGTCGGTTTATGCTCCATCTCTGCTGATTTCTTTATATAATTCCATGAGCTGACAGTAACTTACATAATATAAAGCATCCTGCTCCACAAACAGAAAAAGCTTTATTACCAATGCACTTCGGTAACATGGTGCGACAACGAATAATAATAGTAAAAACATTGGAAAATGTAACGTAAGATCAACAATATGACATAATACTAGAACTATTAGTTATATAAGAAGTTGTTTTACTTAATTAGATTTGCAATAATGAAC